>CM051026.1:8152924-8680424 GCA_027627225.1 Congeria kusceri | reverse complement strand
ATAGATACCTTATATTTAGACCTCACTTGGGATTGCATAGAGGGTGGGGTCAAGGTCGAGGTCACTGTTACTAAAAATAAAAAATGGTTTCCGCTCAATAGCTTGAGAACAAATTGAGATATTTTAATGAAACTTTCATACATAGATATCTTAATCTAGACCTCGCTTGGGATTAAATATGGGGTGGGTGGGGTCAAGGTCGAGTTCACCATTACTAACAATTTTATTATTCAAGTGCTGACTTTAATGCATTTTGAAAAATGTGGTTTTCGTGGAATTTCCATGTTTCTTGTTTTACAAAAAAAATGCCAGTAACTCTGACATGCATTAGAAAAGTCGAGCGTGCTGTCCTACAACAGCTCTTGTTCTTGTCTGTGTTTGGTTGGCTGGCGGCAGCTGTGGTCTTATAACATTTATTCTACATGTATATTGACCTTGCTTTCAGTCTTTCGTTGTTATCGATTATGAAATTCATATGGATGGCATTGAATACCAAAATCTGTATTCGAATATTCGCTTTTTTATTCAATCGAATATTATAATATTGGCATAGATTCATATTTACTACATTAAGCTTTGTGACCCTGTCAACACCATGTTAATAATCATACAGAGTTTTAGTATACATCATCGCTGTATCTTCATTAGCAAATCGCAATATCATATTAATGTGTTAATGCCATTAAGCGTAAACCACTGAGGTCCCATGTTAAGTATTGTTTTTAGCTCACCAGTCCTGAGCACCAAGTTCTCATGGTGAGCTTTTGTAATTGCCCATTGTTCGTTGTCCATGCGTGCGTGTGTCCGTCGTCAACTTTTCAGTCAAACAACATCTCCTCCTAAACCACTTGGCAGATTTTCACCAAACTTCACAGGAATGATCATTAGGTGACCCTCTTTCAAAGTTGTTCAAATCATTACGGTCCGCTTCATATGTAGGTCACCAACTTTTGATTTGCACTTTCTAACTCGAGAATAAATCTTCATACATAGATACCCTAAAGCAATACTTTACTTGGGATTGCATTTTGGGTGGGTTGGTTGGGGTCAAGGTAGGTGACTGTTATTAAAAATAGCAAAAAACAAAAACAGATTCTGCTTGATAACTCAAGAACAAATTGAAATACATTACTGAAACTCAGTTTATAGATACCGTTTAGCGAGACATTGCATGAGATTGATGAAACTTTATAGACTTTATAACCCAATAATCTTCAAACTTGCTCAGAACATTTGTCCCAATGAGATCTAAGACAAGTTCGAAACCGGGTCAAATGGGGTCAAAAAGGAGGCAACCAGACCAAATTGAAGAAAAAGCTTGTGAACATTCCAGAGGCCACATGCTTAGCCGAATCTTCATGAAACTTACTCAGAACAATTTAGTTCCTTAGCCTCTCAGGTGAGCGACCTAGAGCTTTATGGCCCTCTTCTTTAATGTTTATAGTTCATGTGAAAGTGTATCATACTGGATTTGCTCATGCCTCTTTCTGTCTAAATTGTGTTGGTTCTTCGTCCATTTTACTTTACTATTGCATTGGGGCATACTTTGTTGTATCTGATGGTTCAGTAATAGATACCAGAAGCAGTAGAAGGTAAAATAAGATAAAACACTACTCCGAGTATAAAAGCATATCATATCCCTTACGACTGACTTCAAATTGGAATGTGAAAGCAATTGTTAACACACAAAAGCACAATCACAGATCTATTATCGTTTCTGGTTAATATATCTTTGGCAGGTAGTTACCAGTGCTACTTTGATAAAAAATGCAGACAAGTTTAGCTGAAATAATATGCGTTACAAATTCTATGGTCCAATTATGATGTTTGAAAACTAACCAATAGACACTACACAATTTTGAAAAGCTCGATAATGAGATTCCCCTCCCAGTGAATTCCTTTGTGTCACATAGCCCTGATCAAATAACCACAAGCTTGGTTATACAAACTCTTTCACTATGTACTCATTAAGTTAAATTTTCATTGGATATCTAAGAATAATTGAATAGGGTTATCATTCATCTTCAAAAAAAGCAAACTTTGGTATACAAATTTTCCATTTAGTGCACCTTTAGTTTAAATATTTTCAATAGGATACCGGTACACGTTTTCAAGAAAATATACCAAGGATTATGCCCATGCACAGTGGCATTGTAAACTTCTGATCAACATTATATACCATTTTGAAAAACTTTTGTGTGTGATTCACATTTCAGATATTAAGGATTGTTTAGCAGTAAGCCTCGTTCACGAGGGAATTCGCATGATTCTGCTCTTATAAAATACAACCTATTGAAATGCCTTTAATTAGGTTGTACTTCACGACCTAAAATATTCATGTCAAAACTGATCATAGCCTTGATTGAAATCGTTGTAATGGTTGTTTTATTAGAACTATTTCAGTAGGCAATTCCAAAATGTCTGGCAATTGAAAGATTTTTGGAGGAATCTTAATTTAAAGATCAATCAGAAATGTGGTATTTAAAGTGGCAGTACATATATATGTAGTAAAAATAACGCTTTACAGAAATCATTTCTAATGGACATCTTACCGATCAAAATAAAAATAAACTGCATTGAAATCGGTAAAATAATAATGTTTTTGTAAATTTTTATCGTTTTGTTTCTGTATGCGATAGCTGGTGATGCTTCTGGAGTAAATCAGCATGTACATGAGTGTGTATTCCATTCGGACCAAACGTTTTCGAACATAGACATTATAAATTGCATTTTGTAAATAATAAACAGTTTTCAGTCGAATAAACGGCATTTACGTTCATTAGAGCTTATGCCAATTAAGGGCGTATTGAATTGTATTCTGAGGACTGTGGCTTTAATCTTGCAAGAAGAACTTTTTTCCGAACAGTAAGTATAAGCCATCCATTCAGACATTTATAAAACAAAATAATGAACATATAAACACGCATCTTAATAATTGTCAGGCCAACCTTAAAAAATTGTTTGTTTGCCATTGCCTACCCAAGGTCGCTGGTAACGGGCTGGTAGGTAGGCAATATATATTTATGTGGCATGCCGTCGGAAAACTGGGCTTAATGCATGTGTGTAAAGTGTCGTCCCTGATTAGCCTGTGCAGTCTGCACAGGCTCTACGGGACGACACTTTCCGCCTGCAGTGGATTTATGTTTAGAAGACACTTCCTTGAAACAGAAAATACCATAAAAGCGGAAAGTGTTGTCCCGGATTAGCGTGTGCAGACTGCACAGGCTAATCCTGGAAGACACTTTACGCACATTCATTAAGCCCGGTTTTCCCACGACACGCCTCATATATATATTGTTTTTAATTGCAAATTTATGATCCATTTAGCGTCAAAGTATGGCATTTAACACAAACTATGCTTTTGATAATATAATCAAGTGTCTGTTGATATGACGATTTTGCTAGCAATCATCTTTAATAAGACAATGAATGCCAGCAAACAGTCCATAGTTTTCACAAGTGGAAATATAACTACAAAAACAGCAAATTTTTATGCCTATCTGGAGTGCAGTATCTTTATTTATAAGATCCACTAAAGATAAACGATAATAATAACTTGTAAAACCAATAAGATGGTATTTTATTTTATGCCCCAATTTTCAGAGTGGTGGTGTATAGATTTGCCCTCGTCCGTCGGATTTTTGTGTCGCGCGTAACTCAAAAAGTGTTACTGCTAGAGCAATAAAACTTTATATACTTATTTATCAGCATATGAACTTGTGCACCTGAGTATTTTGGTGAATTTTTTCTGACGTCAGTGGAGTTATTGCCCTTTTATAGCAAAAAAAAATACATTTATGGACTTTTGTCGCGTGTTATTTGAAAAGTATAACTGCTAGTGATGAAACTTAATAAACATGTTCATCAGCACGTAAACTTGTGCACCCGGGTATTTTGCTGCATTTTTTTTTTTGACATTATTGGAGTTTTGTGACAACCAGCCGAATGTGGGGGGCATCCGTGTCCTACGGTCTACGAGTCTAGTTTATAGTACGTAAGGATCTTTGGAAACTATGAACTGTACATGACGGAATCATGGTACCATGGCGTGACCCGAAATAGATGTGCTATTTATATGTATCCATAATTTGGTAGTCCTTTTGGGCTATTGAGATGGAACAAATATCATACTGCATTTAAAGCATTTCAGCCATACTGTAGACAGTCTATGGAGTATGCAGATATTTTGGTTTAAACCATTATTAGACCGCCACAAACGAAGTTTAGGGGGGGCGTATATAGGAGTGAGCTCGTAAGTCTAATGGTTTTTTGTTTCCGGATGATAACTCGAGAAAGGCTTAACATATTCAAATAATTTTAGGTACACACGTGTAACATCATACCATACGGGTTAAGTTCGATGTTGGTTACAAACCACTAAATTTTGACAGAGTTATGGCCCTGTTTCGACTTAAAATTCCCTAAAAACATCGTTTCCGGATGATAACTCTAGAAAGGCTTCACGTATTGGAATAATTTTTGGTACACAGGTGTGACATCATAGAATACGGGTCAAGTTCGATTTTGGTTACAAACCACTAAATTTTGACAAATTTTTGGCTCTTTATTTGACTTTAATTCCCTAAAAACATAGTTTCCTGACGATAACTCAACAATTGCTGACATTTTAAAATAATTATTGGTACACGTGTAGCATCATAAAATACAGGGTCAAGTTCGACTTTGGTTACAAACCACTGAATTTTGACACAGTTAAGGCCCCTTTTGGACTTTAATTCCCCAAAAAACATGGACAATAACACATGAAAGGCTTCACGTATTAAAATTATTTTTGGTACATATGTGTATTATCATAAAATACAGATCAAGTTCAACTTGGGTTATAAACCACTAAATGTTGACAGATTTATGGCTTGTATTGAAATTAAATTTTTCCAAAATACACTGTTGACCATTCACAAATATAGCATTCTCTATCTGTCCATTTCTTTCGAATGAATGCCATAGTTTTGTGACAAGGCCAAATTGTGGGGGTATATCCATCACTCGTGACAATTCTAGTGGTATCAGTTGTGGAGGAAAAGCAGTACACAATAAAATTCTCTCTTTGGCACAGGACTGGGGTTTATTATTATGCCCCTGTGCGAAGAAGTGGGGGTATCTTTCTTTGCACTTGTCCGTCTGTCGGATGGTCGGTCGGATGGTCGGTCGGTCGGTAGACCATTTTGTTTCCGCACTATATCTAGAGAACGCTCTGACCTACGATCATGACATTTTGTATGCTGGTTACTTGGGAGGAAAGGAAGACGCCAATACATGTTGAGGTCAAAGGTCAAGGTCACCGTTGCTAAAAATAGAAAAACGTTTTTTCCGCTCAATAACTTGAGAACGCATCTAGATATTTTAATGAAACTTTAAACATAGATGCCTTATATCGAGACCTCGCTTAATATGGCATATGGTGTGGATGGGGTCATGCTCAAGGTCACCATTACTAAAAATAGAAAAACGGTTTCCGCTCAATAACTTGAGAAAGCATAGAGATATTTTAATGAAACTTCATACAAAGATACCTTATATTGAGACCTAGCTTGGGATTGCATATGGGGTGGGTTGGGTCAAGGTTACCATAACTAAAAATAAAAGAAAGGTTTCTGCTCCATAACTTGAGAATGCATCGAGATATTTTAATGAAACTTCATATATATATATATATATATATATATATACCTTATATCGAAGCCTTGCTTGAGATTGCATATGGGGTGGGTGCAGTCAAGGTCAATGTGACAGTTACTAAAAATAGAAAATGGTTCTGCTTAATAACTTAAGAACGCATCAAGATATTTTAATGAAAAACTTCATACATTGATATCGGTGGGTTGGTTCAAGGTCAAGGTCACCGTTACTAAAAATAGAAAAACGCTTTTCCCGCACTAACTTGACAAGCATTAAGATATTTTAATGCTCACCGTTCCTGCTTTTCCCACAATAACTTGACAAGCATTATATTTTAATGCAACTTAATACATAGATACCTTATATCCCTTGCTTGGGATTGCATATGGGTTGGGTGGGGTCAAGGTCACCATTGCTAAAAATGGAAAAACGGTTTCCGCTCAGTAACTTGAGAACCCATCGAGATATTTTAATGAAACTTGACACATAGATACCTTATATGGAGACCTCTCTTGGGATTTCATATGGGGCGGGTGGGGTCAAGGTCACCATTACTGAAAATAGAAAAACAATTTCTGCTCAATAACTTGAGAACGCATCGAGATATTTTAATGAAACTCCATACATAGATACCATATATTGAGACCTCGCTTGGGATTGCATATTGAAAACAATTGCACATATTCACAACTTGGCTGCAAGTCAGGGGGCATAGATGTTTTACAAACATCTCTTGTTTAAATAAAAACTGTAAAGTGTAATCATAGTGTAATTATGTGCCATTTGTCACTGCAGCATAGTATCGTGTTGCTGACCTGTCAAAAACCTACTTAAAACAAATTAGTAGCAACATATTATTTGGAAATAAGAGCCTTTCAGTGTAGTCAAAATAGTTGGGTTATTTTGTAATCCTCGTTGGCACTTGAGTGCTTTTAATGCATATATAATGACATGCTATTATACATATATTTTGTGTGTATTCAGATACCTTTGAATGTCTGAACAGATGATGAATGATTTAAGGTCCAATTATTCTTATTACTGAATGGAAATTTTATCTAAGTGTTATCATAATTACATACAAAATCGACAACACCTTGAATGCTACCATTGTGCTTTCATGTCGGTGCTATTAGGTCTATTATGAAGGCCACTAGCTTTACTAATGAAGAGTTCATAACAAAAGCAGATAGTTATAAGTGGTTGCATATTTAATTGGTATTTGCTTTGTAATTATAATTGTTGGAAAATAAGTGGCCAACCAAGATGTATTGTGTGAGCATTGGAAATTTCATTGTTTTCATGTCATGTTACAGAATTGTCCTTCACTTGTAGCAAACTGAATATAATTTAGTCGAAGTTTCTTCAATTTGGCTATAAAAATTCTTCATATTTTGTGCGTTTATAAAAATATGTTATACATACTATGTTGTGGAAAAATGTAATATGTACCAACTGAAACACTTCAAATAGCCGAGTGCGCTGTCCTCTGACAGCTCTTGTTTGTGGACAAATTCAGTAATTTATGGAGAGTACTGGTCTTTCTTTATTGCATAGAAGAAGTTGTGTCATAAATATGATTTAAGCAGACCCTTACACTATGATGGTGTACAAAGGATTACAAATCAATAAAATTCAGTGGTATGGCCCAATAATCCAACTATTTTCATTTTTAAATTGTAATAGCTATACTAGGGTATCTGTTCCTATTATTCTAGGACATTTATTTGTTGTTGCAGTTATGATTTGTTACTGTCTGCCGACATGATGTGTGTATTATTACTCATCAAGAAAGCTTATGCCTTGCTTGAATGGAAGCTTTGATCTAGTCTGATAATACAGACTCTTATAGTACCACAATATATTGTAACCGTATAATGTATAGTGCCTTTTAGATGGTTAAATGAATATTTATGTAACATAATTATAAATGTTAAGCATAATAAGACGGTGTGTCACTCGCAAAAACCAGGTCCCTATGTCCAAGAGCAAGGTCACACTTAAAGGTCAATGGTCAAATATGAGAATTATAACCCACAGACCCTGTCCGGAAAATAATTTGGCCCCAAATGGAAGGAATTTCAAAGAAGTTAGGCCAAGTGTTAAGCATGGTGCGACGGTGTGTTGTGCATAAGAACCAGTTCCCTAGGACCAAGGTCAAGTCTCACTTAAAGGTCAAAGGTCAAATATAAGAATTTAAGCCATAGATACTGTCCGGAGCATAATTTTGTCCAGCAGAGAAGGGTTTTCTAATAACTTGGCTGAAGTGCTAAGCATCGAGATGTTTTGTAGCGTGCAAAAACCAGGTCCCTTGGTCCTAAGTCAAGATCAGTCTTAAATGTCAAGTATCAAATACAAGAATTTAAGCCATAGATACTGTCCGGAGCATAATTTTGTCCAGCAGAGAAGGGTTTTCAAATAACTTGGCTGAAGTGCTAAGCATCGAGATGGTTTGTAGCGTGCAAAAACCAGGTCCCTTGGTCCTAAGTCAAGATCACTCTTAAAGGTCAAGTATCAAATACAAGAATTTAAGCCATAGATACTGTCCGGAGCATAATTTTGTCCAGCAGAGAAGGGTTTTCAAATAACTTGGCTGAAGTGCTAAGCATCGAGATGGTTTGTAGCGTGCAAAAAAAAGATTCTTGTCCAGGCAATAACTTTGTCCAGCATTGAAGGATTTTCAAATAAGTTTGATGACCATTATTAGACGGTGTGTCACGTGCAACACGCCCGAGGATTTTTTCTAATTACTTGACAGAACTGATAAGCATAATGAGACAGCATATGGCGTGCAACAACTAGATCCTTAGGTCCAAAGTTAAGGTTACACTTATAGGTCAAATATAAGAGTTTAAGCAATTTACTTTGACAAAAGTATAATTTTGCCCAGCATGGAAGAATTTTCAAATTACTTGGCAGAAGTGATAATCATTATTAGACAGCACGTGGCGTTAAAGAACCAGGTCTGTAGCTGAAACTTCAAGGTCACTAATTAAGGTAAAAGGTCAAATAATTGTCTAGATCATCATATTGTCATGCATGCTGAGATTTTCAGTTATATTGGCAGAAATGATCACCATCACCAGATGGTGTGTTGCATGCAAGAACCTGACTTGTAAGGTTATTGAATTACTTCCCTTTTGTTTATGAGTGTGTGAAGCATAATTCAAAAATGATAAAAGGCATTTTGTTTATTCTGCACAGAATGATTACGATAGCAGGTGTAAGTAAAGTTTACAAGAACCATAACTGATAATTGCACAACAATTTTGAATACTACCCTTTGTTGATTTTTTTGTCAGGACTAAAACTGTTTTGTGATACCTCAACTTACTTCACAGAATTAGAGAATACATGAGCAGAAAGTACAGTATAAAAGGACAATTCTCCTTTTGCAAAATGATTTGTATGCATACAGACAAAGCAGAGAACATGTATATTCCAGACATTGCTCCAATCTGTGAATTTTGTAGACCCTAACAAAGCAGAGCTCATCGCCAATTAAACCACGAGGTCGTTATCCTGAGTGGATTAATAGCCAAACATTGGAATAACAAAGAATTGTTTATTGGTCGATAAACAACGAAAATGCAAAAATTATTTTGATTTGATTTGATATCAGCATGATTTGATACATATTTTTGCAATTGTAATGAGAACTATTTTTTAATATGCTCAGCTCAGAATCGAGACTTCTTTTGGCGTTGTTTATTGTGAAGTTAAACCACTATAATTTTTTTCTGTGTCTACAGGAAAAGTAGTGAGTATCATGTTAGAATTGCGAATAATTAATAAAGAAACAGTGCTAAATGTGATGGCCTTGTTTCTTCAAATAATTGACAAAACCCAATTGACAAAACTAATTTAATAATATAAACACTGGTCATCGATGACACATTTGCAGGCGCAGGAACATTAGTAGTAGACATAAAATAACAAAATTCTAATTGTATTCAGAATTCACGTTAACATATATGTCAATATACATGGGGTGTTTCAAAAGAAAAAAACATACATTAAAGCAAAATCATGCTGCAAAAAAAGATTAACCACCATAGCATAATTAGTAAAATATAGTTTATAAGAGTTGTATGTTGGTATGTACACATTGATTTCTATGTTCACCATATCTTCCAGTATGTCATTGCGAGGCTGTGGAGATGAAGGAAGATGCTGTGGACACGATCTTCCCAGTAACAGGCCGACTGTTCAACAGGGCTGGTAACTTAGTTTAGTGTTATAGAACTCAATGTTTAACGGCATTTACTGTCAGCATATGAACTCATTAGGGTCTTGACATACATGCAGAGTAACATCAAATGTAGACTATTATGGGTAATAAATATGTGAGCAATAGAAACCTTTTGAATGTTTATGCAAACAGTATTTATCTCTGTTTAAAAATCTATGCCGACATATTTTATAATGTTTGATTATCTACCTGCCAAAATCAACCTTCTGTTGCTTTACAAGTACAGGTGACCTGTTGAGTACTTACATTTTAAGCTCAACTATTCACCAAATACACTACTCACCTGTTCGTCCGCATCGCCATAATGTTCTGGTTAAGGTTTCTGTAACTGTAACTACTACAGATATAACATAGAAAAGTCAGGTGAAGTTTTGCGTGCAAGAGAAAATTCAGGTTAAGGATTGCGTGTAACAAGTACATATCTCTGTAACTACTTCAGATATTAAAAAGAAACTTCACACATGTCTTTGAGGTCATTGCATAAGGTCACTGACCAAGGCCCATAAGTCTGACCTGCAATTTAGCAGAATTATGTCCCTTTTTGTACTTAAATATTCAGGTTGAAGTTTGCGTGGCAACAACTCCATATCTCTATAACTACTACAGATATTCAATTGAAACTTCACACATGTCTTTAGTTTAGTTTAAACCTATTTATTGTAGCTTGATTGCATCGAAAGCCTTGGCTTATAAAGACACTCTTGAGTGGGTTTCCTGGGCAAACCAGTACTTGGTGTCTTTGGAAAGAACCTGAGAACCCTCCCTCGGTGGGGATCGATCCCGGGACCTCCGGTCACACGGCGGACACCATATCCACTATACCATTGAGACTTCATATGTCTTCGGGGTCATTATGTAAGGTCACGGACCAAGGCCCATAACTCTGACCAGTAATTTAGCAGAAATATGCCCTTTTTGTACTTATGAATTGAGGTTAAAGTTGGCGTGCAACAACTCTATATCTGTATAACTACTACAGATATTCAATTAAAGCTTTACATGTGTCTTCAGGGTCATTGTATAAGATCACTGACCAAGGCCCATAGCTCTGACCTACAATTTCGTAGGATTATCTCTATATCTGCTACAGATATTCAACTAAAGATCACACATGTCTTCAAGGTCATTATATAAGGTCACTGACCAAGACTTATATCGAGGGTTGAGCGTGAAACTATTGTATCTGCTTAACATTTCTATATCAGATACCATAGTTTCACGCACAACCTCGATATGTGTGACCAGCATTTTAGGAGAAATATGCCTCTTTTTTTGTAGTGATAAAGGCTGATAACTCTCGTTAATATAAAGCTTGATTAGGTCTTCTCTTATAATTATTAACACAACATGCACATGAGTGCCAATATTATTTAGTAGTATTTACACACATACAGGAACAGATGGGCCTGGCAGTGATGTACAGAAATAGATTGGTCAGCCAGGGAGTAAACGGCTGGAATGGAACTTGAGCCAGACACAGGACCTGTACCGACAGAAGTGACCATGGTTGCGATAGTTATCAAGTTGAGTATGGCAACCTGAGGTATTGCCAAGGTAAGATGACATGGAGATCAACAACGACAGTCGCTAAAGCAGTGACACGCTGCCTAAATGTAGTGTGGTTGCACCCAAAAGATTTTTAGCTCACCTGATCTCAGACTGAGAGATATTGTGGTCAGTCATCCTCCGGCATCTGTCGTTAATTAAGAAATAATTTTGCATTTAGAGTCGTTTATCGGCTAATAAACAGCGATTTTGTGTTCTGATGCGTATGAATTAAACCACGAGGCTGTTAGTGTTTATTAGCCGATTAACAACGATAATGCAAAAATTATTTCAATTGTAACATGACCTAGCACAATTTTTTTTCAGTTACAATACATTCTATATTTTACAGTTTCTAAACTAATTTTGGGTCGTTTATTGGTAGTTTAACAACGGTGAATTTTTTTATTTGTCTATAGACAAATTCTGCATGTTACATGTTAGAATTGTCATTTATTGTGAACATTTTGCTTTAAACTTGTTCTCTGAAACGCTATAAGGAAGTTGAAAAACTTGAAAAAAAAATGGGCACAATATATATGTTCAGATGATTTCCAATGAAGTTGATCTTTACAAAAAAACTATGTAAAAAGGTAAATATAAACAAATATTTTTAAAGCAGTTGCTGCCTCACTTTGTATTTGAAGTTTGATTGTGAGTCTTCACATTATCAGTTGGAACCCACATTTGATACTGACAGTGTGTCCTTAATGTGGGTCAGACAAAGTGTTTTAGGACAGGAGTTGTCTCCCTTTGGTTTTAATTTATTGGAGATGGCATCATATTACGAGAATTAAACAGGTAAATTGTTTTAAAAATGACTAAAGAGAAAAAGATCAAATCAGTTTGATATTTCGGCAAAAGGAAATGACAACTGTGATAAAATAGTCAGTGTAGTAAATCTCTTAAATAATAAACACTCTAGAGACATTGATCAGTACACGTTTAAACCAACTGCATTTGGTCTGTGTGATAAACACTTGTTCAATGTAACCTGATATTCAGCTACAAACCTTTGTCGCAGTGCAATAATTTAAATTAATCCAATACTCACGTGACCTAATACTCACGTGACAGTTTACATAGTTACACTGTTTACTGCAACAGACCACTGAGCGTCATTTGAAGGTTATCTTGGTTTCTGTTCAGTTGGAAGGTTTTATTGCTTGATTATAATTGCCACTACATTTAATGTGTGCTTTCTGTATTATTTAATTAAACAGAGACACTGTGACATTAATATTTCTATTTAATTAAAGTTGTAAAGTTTTGTTTGCTGAAAGTCAACAAGCAAAATGGCGACATTTTCTATGTCTACTGTTGCTAAAGGGTCAGATGAATTTAAAGATTTTTGTTGTTCTACCTGCGAAGAGCAGTCTGTTGAAGTAGTCGCAGAATTTTACTGTGAAACATGTTCAAAGTTTTATTGTGGAAAATGTATTCATCATCATGGTCAGTTGTTCAAAAAACATTCCCCTTATGGAAGGGGAGATATGAACAAATGGCCAATTTCAAAGAAGGTGGAGGATTTTCTGATGAAATGCGAAGTTCACAAAGATAAAAAATTGGAAATTTTCTGTGAAGACGATGGACAGCTGTGCTGCTCAAATTGTATTCTACTTAATCACAGGTATCTTATGACATTTTTGTTAAAATGATTGTTAAGATAACAATAATCCTTATTATTAGACAATTTACTTTTTAGACTAACCCGATTTAGTATGTTTATTAATATAAACAAGAATTAAGTTGAGGACAGTAACATACATGTAACGATTGGCTTGAGAACGCCATATATTTATATATATCAGAAATGGTGCAGTTTTAAACTTCCAGTTTTTACCTGGATACCAATGTTAAACAGGTAAACTGACTACCTGAATGTTAACATTTTATAAAATCAATACATATCAAGGTTAGTACAGTTTGAGATTGACTTCAATACCACTCTTCTTGATATCAGTTACACATTGAGGGTTGAGTGTGAATCTATTGTATCTGATATATAAATGTTAAGCTACTCATGCTCAATCTTTGAAAATACTATTATTGCCTTTTCTTAACTATTTTGCAAACACGGTAACCTTTATTCCAATGCTGGCATATTCATTTTAAGCTAAACTGACCGAAGGCCAGCGAGCTTATGACATGGCGGTTCGGTTGTGTGTGTGTGCGTGCGTCCATAGGTTTTTCCTTTCATCTCCTCGAAAAGCAGTTGGCCAACTTTGCTGAAACTTCACACAAATGTTTCTTGGATTGTCCTCGATCAAAGTCACTCCAATTGTTCCAGTACGCTGCACAAAAATGGCCACCAGGGCGTTAAATAGAAACATCTTTAAATGACATCTCATCCTCAACCTCTGGGTGAATTTTCATATAATTTAGAAAAATGTTCCTTGGGTGGTCCTCTACCAAAATTTCTCAAATGTTGATGCTCAGTTGAAAAACAACATAGCCACCAGGGGGCGGGCCATTTTTTTCTTAAATGGCTGTATTGAAAACTTTGAAAATCTTTGTCTGAAATTATTGGTTGGATTTAGAAATTATTCACGCACTGTTCCTTGGGAGGTTCTCTACAAAAGTTTCTCAAATTAGTAAGGTCTGTTGTAAAGACTACGGAGGCAGGGCATTTTTACGTTATATGTTTTTATTGAAAAATGTGAAAATCTTTTTGTCAAAAACCACTTGTTTGGATTTCAAACTTCTTTGACAGAAATGCTCCTTGGTTGTTTTTCTACCAAAGTTCCTCAAATGGTTTAAGTCCTTAAAAAAATGGCCGCCAGGGGGCGGGCCATTTTTCCTAATAGGATTATATTAAAATTTGTGAAGATCTTTATGTTAGAAACCACTGGTTGGATTTTGAAGTAATTTTACCAAAATTATTGAATAATTTTGATTTGCTAAAAAACTTGGCCGCCAGTGGTTGGGGCCTTTTTAGCTCGACTTTTCTAATAAAAGGCAAGCTTTTCTACTCGCCCCGGCGTCAGCGTCGGCATCCGAGTTACGTTAAAGTTTTTTGGTAAGCTTGTTTCTCAGGAATGGCTTGAGGGATTTCATTAAAAGTTAAAACATTTATTCCCTACATTAAAATGAACCTATAGGCCAAGTTTGGTAACACTAGTTTGAAATTTGTCAAAATTATGGGCCTTTTTACACTGAGAAATTTTACATATAACTATATGGACAGGTTAAAGATTTTTGGTAAGCTGGTTTCTCAGGAATGGCATGAGGGATTTCATTTAAACTTAGAACACTTATTCCCTATATTAAAATGAACTCATAAGCCAATTATGATAACTCTAGTTTGAAATTGACAAAATTGTGGGCCTTTTTACACTTAGAAATGGACAGGTTCAAGTTTTTCAGTAAGCTAGTTTCTAAATTTTTGTTTCCGCACCCTAACTCGAGAACTGATTAAGCTATTGTAATGAAACTTCAAACATAGATATCTTATAGCGAGACCTTGCTTGGGATTACATATGTGGTGGGTGGGGTCAAGGTCACTGTTACTAAAAATAGAATAAACAGTTTCCGCTCAATAACTTGAGAACGCACTGAGATATTTTAATGAAACTTAATACAAACATACCTTATATCGAGACCTCACTTGCGATTGCGTTTAGGGTCAAGGGTCAAGGTCACTGTTACTGAAATAGAAGAACGGTTTCCGCTCAATAACTTTAGAACGCATTGAGATATTTTAATGAAACTTTATACATAGATACTTTATATAGAGACCTTGCTTGGGATTGCATATGGGGTGGGTGGGGTCAAGGTCACTGGTACTAAAAATAGAAAAATGGTAACCGCTCAATAACTTTAGAACGCATTGAGATATTTTTTATGAAACTTAGTGCATAGATACCTTATATCGAGACCTTGCTTGGGATTGCATATGGGGTGGGTGTGGTTAAGGTCAAGTTTACCATTACTAAAAATTTTATTGATGTGCTGACTTTAATGCATTTTGTTTGAAAAATTTGGTTTTCGGGGAATTTCCATGTTTCTTGTTTAAGAATAAAATGCCAGTAACTCTGACAAGCACAAGAAAAGTCTAGCTAGCTGTCCTCCTACAGCTCTTCTTTTGTTATATGGCTTATCAGCAGGGTCCTTTTGCTTCTGACACTCCTTACTTTATAAGCAATTGGAGCAAAACAGACACTCATGTGCCTTCGTTATATTTTATGTGCCAAAGTACGCTTAAATATCCAGTAGAAGACTATATGAGGCACGTTGTGGGAAAACTGGCCTTAATGCATGTGCGTAAATGTCGTCCCGGATTAGCCTGTGCAGTCCGCACAGGCTAATCCGGGACAGCACTTTAAGCTTTTATGGTATTTTCTGTTTCAAGGAAGTCTCTAAATATAAATCCACTATAGGCGGAAAGTGCCATCCCTGATTAGCCTGTTGCGGAATCCGCACAGGCTGATCCGGGATGACACTTTACGCACATGCATTAAGCCCGGTTTTCCCATGACACGCCACATAATGTTTTGAAATGGCCAATCTAAACCATCCATCTCATAAGCTTTGAACTTAGAATATGTATAACAGTATTTTTTTTTATATTTAAGAAAAATTTGCCAAATTATTTTAAGCATTTTATTATAATATACTATATTTTGTTTCAGACAGTGCACCAAAGTGACGCTTGTATCTGAGTGTGTCAAAACCCAGTCAACTGACCTGCAGCAGTTTGCAGTGAAGCTTCAAACAATTCGGGAACAAATGAACAATCTTCAAACAAATTGGGAGACCGGCATTAAATCACTGCAGGGTTCATATGATGAACAATTACACAAAATACAAGAAACACGCAGGAAAATAAATGACACTTTAGACAATATTGAAAAAATCACTTTGAAGGAAATGAAAAATACACTCACAAGCCTGCAAGCTTCTCTCAAGACTGATGTGAACAACTGCAGAAGGCTTCGTGACGACTTGAAAATACTGCATGAAGCCATTCAGGACATAAGTGATATGAGCATGAAAGAACTCTCCTTTATAGCGAGCAAGAAATGTAGCGACAAAATACAACAGTCTGAAACATATTTGAAGGAGAACTCTGTTCAGGTTAAAAGTTCACTAACATTCCAGCCTAACAGTGACATTGAGCAGTACTTGTCCAAACTGTCAGGTCTGGGGAGGATCGTACACAGTACCCAGCCATTGACAGTGCAGGGAAACCCAGACCAAGTATTGACTGTTAAAGGAAAGTCAGAGTATGATGTGAGCATACCAAGTGATTCATCACCATGCTGGATCAGTGGCATATGTGTTCTCCCTGATGGCCAGATTCTTGTTGTAGACGACAATAATAAGAAATTAAAGCTGCTGGACCAGCAGTACAGGGTGCTTACTCATTGTGATGTGTCAACTAAGCCATGGGACATATGTCATATAACTCACAGTGAAGTTGTTGTTACTGTGAATGATGCTAACACACATGGGATCCAGTTTATCTCTGTCAACAATGGACAGCTGGTGAAGGGCAGGAAGCTTCAGTTACAACATCACTGTGTAGGTATCGCCCACCACCAGGGGGAGCTGTATGTCACTGATACTACTGCACTGTACAAGTACACGCTGAGTGGGAAACTGGTCAGCAAGCTGTATCAAGATACATCAGGTGTTGATACAGGTTAGAATCATGGCGGGTTCATCCGGATATTATTAGAAATATGTATTATAAGATAATTGTAAGGCTGCATAGTTGTAGAATGTACATGTGTCAGTTTAAGTTTACAACAGCAGTAAAGAATGATTTTCAATATTATTGATTTTTAAATATAACTTATCAGGCATTTTGACTGTCACTGCTGACTTCATGGCATGTCTATAAATAGACAGTGAGTGCAAATCAATGACACACTCTGTGACCTGCTGTTTATATTTTGTGGTTTTCAAGTAAATATACGTGCATTATTGTTTCATAATTCATCGTGTTTCCAAACGTTATATGAAGTAAATAAACTTTAAATTGTTGTAGTTGAAATTTGTTAAATTAATAGATTTGTATTCGTAAAACTGTTTAAATAACGACTGGCTTTTGTTACTTGTGTAGAAGAACAAAAGAGAAGTTTTATTTCAGGTTGTTTTGAAACACATTTCCTGTTGTAAAAGCTTAACTTCTGTTATTATAATGTACATGTTATAAATATGTCAGCCTGTGTCAGCTATAGAATAACGCAGATGTCAGTAATCACGTATACATGTATGGAAAATCTATTAATACTGCATATGCCATAGTTGCATCAGTTGACACATTCATGTATACATGTATAGGAAATCTGTTATTACTGCATATAGTTACGCATTCATGCGTACACGTTCACTGTACCGTGTAATCGTTTCCATCCGTATAATTGTGGTAGACTTCAATTCTAACTCACCAGTAAACGTGTCAAACTTTTAGGCAATAAACTGATACAGAACCTTCCTGTCACACTAAAATATTTATTATTATTGGGTTTTATGCAGATCTTTAAGACGCATAATTGTCTGTTTAACGACGCATTAATAATACGATGTCACTGCAGTTTGTGTATTAACATTATTAAACATTTAAAGTAATTTAATATCTTGATGTGACTCTGTTTTGCAGTATGGAAGTGTGCTGTGAGTCCCACTGGGGATCGTATATACATCACCAACTACTCCCAGCACAAGCTCCTCACCCTGGCCAGGGATGGGTCAGTACTCTCTACATTGACTGACCCTGAACTACGATACCCAGAGGCTGTACATGTGACACCTGCAGGCCAGGTGTTGGTCGGTGGATGGGGGTCCGACACTATCATACAGGTGGACAGGGAGGGCAGGAAGAAGCTGGCCACTCTGGCTACACGCAGGGATGGAGTGAGGGACCCAGTGTCAGTCTGCTACAACAGGCACACAGCCTCCATCATTGTGGGACAAGGTGACAACAACATCCTGGTGTTCAAAGTGCAATAGCTTACTTGTACATGTATCAGACATTTGTATAATAACAAATATGGTTATCTTAAAATGACAGTTTGTAAGTTAAAAATGATATATTGTGTACTGCGTTATATTTCTGTGTAATATACTTTTATCATAATTATGACAGTATGACTTTGGAACCAATAGTATGCGTTATTTGTATCAAATAAGTGTTTTGGCATTTGCCTTAACTTAACAAGTTATATATGATGTATGTTAAAGGACAAATACCTGGTACAATTTTAATTTAGGAGTCAATGTGTGTGCAGAAATATGTACATGTAAAATGTACATGACAATTGCTATTTTTAGACTGTCATTTGTACACATATTTGAGAAATGTATTTGATCTTTTACTTGAAAACATGACACTGTAATGGTATATAAATACTTGTTTTTGAAATATGAAGGATTTATTGTAATTTTCTGCATTGAAAAGACATTGATGATTTGAGTATTGTTTAGTTTAATCATATAAAAAGAAAACATGATGTTAAATTGGTTACTTGTATTTAGTTTTATACTGATGATGATTTAACATCGTTTATTATAACATTGATACTTGTGCAATCAGACATAAATAACTTACCTGCTTGTAGTGTTGGATGCATATGCATTTTCTGTTCTGTGTAACTGATGTATGTTAATCTTCAGACAATGGAGACAATTAAGATATATAATTATTTTTCATGTATTTAAACATTTATTTAAAATCCATTGATGACATAATTAAACATATGTGATGATTGTTCTACTGTTGTTATTATTATGTAGCATGTTATAACAACAAACTTCATATTGTGCGTGTGAATAAAATTTTGATATTTCACCTTTGTCTTCGATGTCATTTATAAACATTGAACTAACTGTTTATATTATTTAAACTTGTACGTGATTACTGCGATATTGTTCAGTGACGAGGTGTTGATATGCAGATAATTATTACAATAATTAACATTAACTGTTAAAATAGCATATACAAATAATAATTTAGCCCGTAAAGTATGGAAGAAAAGGTAGATACCTTAAGTGAAGGTATTAAGAAACTTCGATGCTCATGCACAAATTCGCCTCATGAACAAAAACAGTTCTTTCGTTACGTCCCTTTGTCCGTCATCATAAATTATGTTAAAATATAACTGTATACTTATTAAAGGTAATTTTACTGTCAGTCAGTAATGGAACAGGGTAAACTTTTCTCTGCAATTCGTATGCATAAATCAAAAACGTCATGATCAGTGTTTCTCTGATTAATTTAAAGGCACTTACAAGGTCTACAAAGTAACACTTGTCATCAGGAACATCCCTGCCAAGTAAGATTTAAAGGCGCCAAGCGGTTTCAGAGAAGTTGTAAATGGTTGACGACGACGACAGATGATATTAATATGCAAGTCCACTCTTCTGAGTCAGAAGCTATACCCCATCTTGATTTTCGGTACTAAATCGCTCGTTTATCGCCGCTAACTAAAAAACATAATAATTCATGAAATGTACTTAATCTGAAATGAGCATATAACAGTTAGGACTAGAATAAACCAAAGTCATAGACACTATGACTCATAGCCGGTCTATTCTAGTCCTAGATGTGTCCAGGATTGTTCTAGACACAGGCCATCATCTGGCAGGATCAAATGTTTCAGTCACCAGCATGTGGCTTATTTAAACATTCTCGAGTCTGTTTCTTGGGTAGAACCAGTACTAAGTGTGAAAGATACACTACATTACTGTACATTCAATTGATAATTTAAAGCGGATTGGAATATGCTTAGGTTTTTGTCATGTGTGTAATGTCTTAATTAGATAGAGAGACCTGAAATGTGTGGACTGACTGCATATGCTCATAGAAACGAGCATCATGATTGTTAGACTGAGCATCATGCTCTTCTTACAGCCTTGTACTATTTAGCATGATGCTCGACCTAAAGAGCATGATGCTCGGTTTTAACACACGCACAATATTGGCTGATTAATATGTGCGATCAATTGATTTATGTTTGGATATATATCATCACACAGAAAAAACATAAGAAGAACGGTAAATCTTACTTGGAATGATATATTTTATGTTTTAAGTGATATGATGGTATGTGATGTTACGTCAATAGCCCCAATTTGTCACACTGACCTCGCATACCATTCTTTTCTTGAAACGTTGGTCATTTTATATAGTCCGCTAACCTGTTTTGGAACGGGGGAACAGGAAAGGTTTCTAAATTATTAATTGTTAAACATTGTATAAAATGATCAGCATGTTGTATGTTTGGTAGGGTCTTCCTTTAGTGGTGAACATTATGAATAAATCAGATAAATTGTCTATATAAAGTCCACAACAATCGGTGTGTTACAGTATATCTATTAAAACATAAGAAACCAATACAGAAATATATATAGTACTACACTGCTACGCACATGCTCTTTGTTGATTTCAAGAATCGCGTGAATATCATGTGACACAAAGTTGCATTACCGTTACATCATGTGGATAAAATGAACGACTGTAAAATATTGGTGTTTACAATTCAGTGTGTATTTAAAATACATCAGTTAATGAACTACAAGAAAACAAGTGAAACATATAATTTAACTGTATGTTACATATTGCATATCTATTTCTTACCTTAATGATATTTCTTTCAAATTTAAACTCATAAATATAAATTAACATTAGTTTACCAAAAAGCACGACATACACGTGCTACGCATCATAACTAGTGTAAGACCAAGAAACAGCATGTTTATTACGCGTAACGTCTTGTTATATATTGCATACTGAAATATATGATATAAACTACAGTTTTTTGCACAAAGCAAGGACGAAGTGTTAAGTTTGTTGCGTGCATATGTGAAACACCCAACTAACATGTTTTTTATCAGTCCATAAACACACATTTTATTGCGTCGTCAAATTATACAAACTTGAGACAACCCCAAAGTTTACATACTTCTAATCGGATTAAGTTTTCAACATCAGATTTGTCAAAGTTGGAAATGTCTATTAACAATTAAACAATTAAGCATACAATTCAACGTGATCGGTAAGCTATCGGTATAAAGAACCTCTTATGCGTTGATTTCTGTCCGTCACCAAATTGTATTTCATTCACAAATAAGCCTTAATAGTTAAACCAGTGTTGACCAAACATTCACATGTAATCTGTTGAAACTAGTCAGGTCTGGCAAGTAAAACATGTTATTGATCCTGTTAGGTAACTATATCCTGTTCTTATATTCCCTGTACCACCCATTTCACCACTGATCTTATTTAAACTTGCTAAATTTTAAGTGGAAAGTAATTTAATGTTTGGAGAGGTAGAAATTTTTTAATAACACTCGGAATTTCAATTAGATCATTACCTTTCATGAAATGAAATCAAACTAAAACTTTTGTGGACAATGAGTTAGACAGATAAGTTTAATTAATTATATTTTGTCAATACTTTACGCAGCAAGCAGTTCTGAGATCTTCCAACCCAATTTTTATTTGTATTCCTTCGTTTACAGTTTCAGTGATCGATTCCTATCCGTCCACTGCGGTCTTGCTCTGATACTTGACAATGTTGTTTGTGAGATTCTGAGGCTGATTTCTGTTGTCGTGGTTGTAGATTGGGGCAAATGCATCTCTCATTTCCAGTTGCAATTCATCCCGTCTTTGTATAAAAACTTGAATCTTTGATTAAAGAAAACCAAAATCATATCTGTAAGTATTGTAGTAAGAGTACAACCATACTGAAACTGAATGGGATGCTGCTGAAAACAACAGGACAGTTATTCTCTTGGAATTATAGTTTGTATGAATGCATGACATGGGTTAACAATTAATGTGTTAAATTCTTATAAAGTAATAAGTAGATGGTCTAATAATTTCAGTAGAAAACTGTGACAGTAATTCCAAGTGCTGATTAATTGGGTGTTACAATTACAGGGAGAGAACTCTGTTAGACTCCTCAAACTAAAACAACCACAGTTATCTCCCCTGCATTATTGATATGAGTTGGTTGATCAACTTGTGGGGTTATTCTAAAGCAATGGTGAAATATACAAGGTTAAATTCTTGAACAAAATGTCTGTTATTTTTGTACAATAACTCTGAGAAGAAAGGATTAAAGATGCAACTTTAAAGTTATATGTGAGGGTCTTAAATATGTTATAACATGACTAGCTTAAGTCCACTAGTTTCATATATATATATATCATGTGCATTACTAGTAATGTAAAGACATATAAAAGTTTGAATGAAAATTGTATGCCAGATAATCACAATAAATTATATTTTGTGTTGTAACATGATATTGAAATTAATTATTTTGATTGATAAAAATAGAAAGTTAAGCCTGTTATTTTTAATACAGTTTAAAAAATTGGACTGAGGTGATTTATTAAAGGTAACGTTTGAAAAATTGCATTGATGCTCATACTTGAAAACAATATGTACTGGTTCTAATACGCAAACAGACTTAGGCATGTCTGACTACATGTGTTATACACACTAAATAACAAAATATGTTATTGACCTTGCACATGTTAATAATGCAGCCTGTTTCTGTCGCTTGTTAAGTAGCCGCCGTTCTGCAAATTCACTTAGTCTCTGACGACACCTTCGTTTCCTACAATGTTGTTTTGGTAGCATATTATTCATCTTCATAAACCTTTGTGATGTGTAAATGCTTGTTGTTGTTAAGAAGTGTACTATGACCAGTTTCCTAATAAGTATGTGATATCTTCTGTTACTGATTAATGTTGATCGCAGAAAAATAATGATAATGATTGTGGTTGTGGAAATGATGACGATGATGATTATGATGAGAATGAAGTTGACAATGATGATGATGATGATGATGATGATGATTATGAATATGATGATGATGATGATGATTATTATTATGATGAGAATGAGGTTGACAATGATGATGATGATGATGATTATGGAGTTGATTATGATTAGTCTGATGATGATCTTGTTGCTCGTGTGATGATAGTGATTCTCTTCATGACGATCATGATGACAATGATAATGTTGATGAAGACAATGATGAAAATATATAATGATATGTTACTTAAATGTTGGTCAGCTGAGGTGCTTTTCAAGACGAGGATTTGTGAGTTTTATACAAATATAGTTTGACACAATAAACTTAAGATAAATAATAGATCATTATAAGAAGATATAAAAATGTCAAAACTGTGTTTTAGAAAAAATAAAATTAATATGAATCCTGAATATCATTACATACATGTAACTGGTGTAAACTGTTAAAGGTCACAATAGGGTAGTGATTGTGCACCTGCCTGGTTAGCTCAGTTGGGAGAGCACTCGCCATGTTAGCGAGAGGTCCCGGGTTCGAGTCCCGGACTGGCTGCACTATGTTCTCACCCTGTGACGTCATAGCATTTATTACTGCATCATGCAATTGGTGTTTTACAATTGATGTGAATTGATTGAATTAATATTTTCTGATCTAGGTTCTTTTTTAATTTTCTAATATATTGGTATTCTTTAAGTTTACTGGGGTTAGGGTTGAAAGTAAAATGTTATGCAGTTAGTAAGGATTTTCTCTACCAGTTATAATCTTTAATTTTACAATTTCATAATTGATATGTTGAAACGCTCAACAGTTGGCAGTTTAAGTTTACGGTTAGGGTTAGGATTTAACGTATGTTGGAAAATGTGCCACACATACTGAACCAGTTTAAAAATACATGCAAAATCTGAAATGGTCAAAGGGAGATAACCTGCTCTAGGCAGAATAATTGACAATTCTACCTGGTGACAGACTGATTTGCACAGCGATGAGTTTGAACGCTTAACATGTTCTTATTGTAGAGCTTAGTCTGAGTATTTGATACAACATAAGTATTAATATGAAATGGATTTAGCACCACATCTGTGGGTTAAAGGGACTATGTCATCGAAAAGGGCCTCAAGGGGGCAATTTTTAGAATAAAATCTGAAATTGATAGATAAATGCTGGCATATGATAACGGTTATAACATGGTAGATATAATGGGAAAAGAGTTTACGCATTCTGAGATAAAAATCAATTTATAATATGGGTTGTGTTTGTTTGGCCCTTTTCCTGTTTACATTTTGATGTCAGAATTGTGAGCATTTGGTATAACCAGAGTTAACGCATGACTTCCTACCAAGCATGATGGCGCAGTTGATTAAAGCGCTGTCTACTGTCATTTCTGCGAATGGTTCCTAAGTTGTGAGTTCAATACCTGCTAGGGGTTTTAATTTTTGCTGACATTTTTGCTAATTTGTTTTTATCAAATATCTTATTGTGTATGATATTATTTTTATTTATTTAATGCTCAGTTCTTAGTAAATCACATTTCTATAAAATAATATAATTTGTAGTGCAATAGGAAGCCAATGTTCTGATGATTCTTTAAATAATCCTTCAATGATTAGGGAAGTAATTTCCATTAGGCCAAAAATAAAATTACTTTTTTTTCCCTTTCCCAACCGACCCACTGAAATTGCCGCGATCCTAAATATTTGCCGAGCCGGCTAGCTCAGTTGGTAGAGTGCTGGACTACAAATCCGAGGATCGCGGGTACCATTCCCAGCCCGGACATATAACTTTTGTGGGGATTGGTCATGAAATTATTTCTACGGCCATTCTCCCCCTACCTCTGATTCAAGTAGGGCAGTTGTCAGTTACTGACATAAGTATGTGCACTCAGTACTGGTAAACCAGCTTACCCAGGAAAAGTGCGAGTAGGTTAACTGACTGAAATACTGTTGAATACGACAAAAAATCCAAACAAACAAACATTTGTTCGGGTTTCAAGGGGTAAAAATATTTTATACTGCTCCGAGTACAAAATGGTATGAAACTCGGTGGTTATGAATGAAACACGATGGTTAGAAATCAACCCAAGCGTGATTCCCGGCGCGCATTTATCACTTAGTAGAATTTTCCACACAGTGCTACTTAAGCGCAGGGAACCACTTTAACCTAGAGGGTGGACCAAACCATTTACGTGTATGTGAAGGTTATTAAGGAAAAAACACTCTTGATGGATTCATTGCATATGATTACATAAGATTGGTTGAGGTCCAATAATTAAGTTTTACACACCTGTACACTAATTAAAGTTATAGTAGACTGATCAGCTGCAAACAAAATGGCAGACATTGTGATCGTCAGTGAATGTTATATTTGCTATTTGCTTAATTCATAATTGTTAAATTGAAATGAAAATCTGTTTTTATTAATGAAACAATGAGTATACAGCATTTCAGCATCCAAGATAGAATGCTTTAGGGCGCTTTCCCATATGTCCGTATCTACATCCACATTGCGCAAATCTGCATCTGCAAAAAATCGAACAAGTTAAAAACAGTTCGACTGTTTCCATATGTACGCAGTCCGTATCCGCAAAAGCCGTCCACAAGAAATCGCTCTGAGCGATTTTATGCGGATGCGGACGACATGGTATCTAACTAAGCATGTTAAACATAAGGAAAATAGAAAAAATAGTCTAGACAAACATGGATAACTCAACCTAAGACTCATCCAGTACGATAACTTGGTAATGACCATTATTAATGGGTAACCTTTAAATGAGTCATGACTGATGCTGTAGAAATAATTGTTGGATGCTTTATATTGTTTAAAATCCACCACATGTGAATGTTTCCGCATATGGTTACAAATATTTGCAGCGACCGTAATTAATTTTTTTCCTATTTTTTTTACATTGAAAATAGCCTACATTTGTGTAAATTGAACTACTTTAGCAATTTATTAAATGCTATAACAATATGTACATGTAAATGTATTACAGACAGATTAAACCTTAACTAGATCGTAAAATACATAATAATACTAATCATGGATGTATTACTTGTAATATTTGTTATATTCTTTATATTTAAGAAATGATAGCAAATCATGACGTATTAGGGAGAAGGGACTTTATTTGAGAATTGGAACATAATGCAATGACATGTACACAAAACCAAATTTCAAGACTCAAATTTATTAATCCATATTCCGATGTCCATAAGAAACTAATCCATTCACAGACCTTCAGTGGACTTTGAAAACTGACAATAGCTACTCATATTGAAATCATAATCAATTAGCTATACATAATTTTTGTGATATAAACATGCACACATGTCCAACATATGGAAAATGTGTTTGCCAGTAATCCAATGGGCACTGTTCGTAAATCTAATGTGGGATGTGTTGTGTTGATCATGCAATTAATGACAAATGTGCGTAGAGAAAAACTAAACATATAAACTAATCTATATTCCACATAAAACTATGCAAAGGTGTGAATGTTTTTTTTATTTTTATTATTCCAATGATATAAATAAAAAATGCAAGTATTATTATTTAATGCTGCCATTTACATTTGTTTTCAAAACCATTTAACTGTATATATCAATTTTCCTTAAATTATTCATAACATGTGAATAACGTCTTTTGAGTATAACAAATAGTATGTTTTGACCGTACCAAGTGGGACATGTTGCAGCTGATGCTAGAGATTGTAGGGAGTGTTCATCAGTGTTCCCTGTTCATTTCCGATCAGTCTCAATCAAACTTAGGCTGCTATTTGCTATGCAGGTCATTCTGGTATAGTTGGTTGATGTGTTCCAGATTTGAGATACTAGTTTGTCACAACATAATTGTGTTTTTCCAAAAGCTCCTGGATACATTGTTAATAGAGCTGTAAAACAATATGCGGCCAATGGTGAAGAACAATTTGTTCAGTGCCCTTCAGAGTCAATTCATTTCACAGATTGTGAAAGGTTCTGTCTTCAGTACTGTCAGTTTTCAAAGGGTTTTAAACATCACAAGCAAATGATACATTTGTAAGTTTATTTCTTTGAAAATCATTTAAACATCACGAGCAAATGATACATTTGTAAGGTTATTTCTTTGAAAATCATTTGAATCAGTTAATACCGATAATATTTCACATAGATAAAATAATACTATGTTGTTGTTTTTTTAATCGGATTATGTTGATATCAGGCCGAACACAACTCTTTTGGCATTGGTTGTTTGTATAATTAACATATTTAGTGTTTTCTAGTTCAAAATACGGGTTATCAATACGATGTAAAAACATAATATTCGGGTAAGCTTGTCAATACCCAGGTTGTGTAGAAAAGCATTATTGTGAAAAACATCTAATATCACACAAGATTACTAATAATTTAATTGGCCATAAGTGAAAATATGACATTAAATGCCCAGAACATATGCATTAAAAAATATGTCTGTACGAGTGGCTGTTGTCATTCACTGTGGAGAGTAAGATTGCTCTGCATCACCCAGGCATTCACCCCTTTGCTAGTTACATGCTTATCTGGAGCTCCAAGAAGATCGTGTCTGATAAAGTGCTGAACCCGTTGCCGACAAAGAAGCTGACACAGCGTCCGTCTATGGTGCTCACTTCCCAAAGGCGTATGAAGCTGTCGAGACCATTCGCTGTTTGCAGTTGCTACAATAATTATGTGTTGTGCTGTCTCTATAGATATCTGGTGGCGGTGCTGGTGTTTCCTATGCCTTGTCCAGTGTGTCAGTCCTTGCCCTGTTGTTTGTTTAACATGGTCATCAGTTCATGGATTTGGACTGTTTCTTAGCGCAAGTATCTGTCATTATAGTTTGTTTTCATTAACTCAGAGTGAATGTGTTGCTGTCAATTTCCTCCTTCATTTCCGAAACCCCTCCGTTAAGATGGTGGCCGTGCATTTTTCCCTGTTCATTGTTGCCTTATAATTGCCATTAATTACCTGCATACCAAATTGGTCAAATGCTATGCTCAAAATTGGTATTGTCCTTCATATTGCCTTTATTATGACTTTCAGCTGATTAACTGCCTGGAAATGTTTTTAGTGAGCAATTTCTTGGCTCGTAATTCCTTTTATTTAGTTGCATATGTGGTTGCTGTCTAAATAGCATATTTCTGTATTACACTTTGAATTCAAAGAAACCACATTTCAACAATTTGTCTAATTTTCTATAAAAACAAATTAAGGAAGTGTTTAGTTAGTTGTGGTTGTGAACCATTTATGAGTCACATTACAAAACTGACATGCTGTTTGCCCCGCAAACAGAATAATCTGTCAGCTCCACAGACAGGGTAGGTTAAACTGATCTTTTTCACAAATACCAAGTACTGGTTCTACCCATGAAATTAACTTTCTCACATACACCAAGAACTGGTTCTCTCCAAAGAATGGACTTTCTGACATACACAATTTACCCATGAAATGGACATTTACTGACATACACCTACTGCTGGTTTCTACCTAGGAAGTGAACTTTCTCAAAGACACCAAGAACCCATTATATCCCAGGAATGAATATTCTGACAAACCCCAAGAACTGGGAAATGGACTTTCTCAATACACCAAGTACTGGTTCTACCCATGAAATGGATTTTTTTACAAAAACCAAGACCTGGTTATACCCAGGAAACGAACTTTCTCTTAGACACCAAGAAATGGTTCTACACAGGAAATGAACTTTTTCACACACACCAACTGCTGGTTCTACCCAGAAAGTGAACTTTCTCAAAGCACCAAGAAATAGTTCTAAACAGGAAATTGACATTCTCAAACACACCAAGAACTTGTTCTACCCAGGAAATGAACGTCCTAACTTTCTAACGGACACCAATAACTGGTTCTACCCAAAAAATGGAATTTATTATATAAACTAAGTACTACGACTCAGCAACTGGACTTGAGTATCTCAAATAATATATACAGCATAAACTGGTTAAACTAACAATGCAAAATGAAAGTTGAAACAGTGAAACGAAAGCCTGGAGAGTTCAGGTAATACTAAGGCTTCATTGCATGTGGTGTTTATGTTGAACAGCAGTCCTTTACATAAATCTAAATATAAACTATTTACTCTAGGTTGGGTGATGGTTGGACCCTTATGCTGTTGCTCACTGCCTTTCAAACTGTTTTAACCACATGTTTAATATTAAAATGTTGCTAATTAAGAAATAATTTTCGATTTATGGTTGTTTATCGGCCAATAAACAACAATTTGGAGTTCTGATGGGTAGGCATTAAACCACGATAGCGTTAGCCCAAGTTGTTTAATAGCCACGCATCAGAAATACACAGAGTTGTTTACTGGCCGATAAACAATGATAATGCATTTTTGTATTTTTTTTTGTAACATGCTTTGACTTTTTTTGGCAATTGTAATTTGAACTACATTTTACTCTGCTCCGCTCAGAATCGGAACTTATTTAGCATTGTTTCGGGGTACTTTAAGAACGATTATTTTGTTCTTCGTCTATAGAAAAATTAGCGAGTATCATGTAAGAATGATAAATAAATACAATTATACGCACATATACTAGAGTTGTGTTGTATATGCTTGCTTTTTGGGAAACACACATTCAATGCCTTCAGAAACCGATTTGTTTTGGGACCGATTTGGCCTGTGGCCCAACTGTTTTAGGACCTAATTTTCTTGACGCTAATTGCTTTCAGGTCCTATCTGTCTCTTGACCAATTTGCTTTGGGACCACTTTGTCTTACAAGCAATATGTCTTTGACCAGTTTGTCTTGTGATCAAGTGCACTTGGAATCAACCTACGTGTTATTTGGGACCATATGGTCTTATGGCCTTCTAGAATTCGGAACACATTTTCTCTGGATTGTTTTATTATTGGATCAAATTCATTAATGATTGAACACTAATGAGAAATATTTTAACCCAAAATTTCAACACTTAAATCTGAGTTAATGATAATAAATTCAGTGCCTGTTTTATTGTTTTGTCATGCACACCAGAATATATTAATTTTCATTACCTAAAATGATTTCAACCTTCTTACTGCAAACATTTGTTAAATATGCCTCTTTAGATAACTCAAGTTTTGTTTCAAACTCCCATCAAGTTTACACTTCATGTGCATCACGTGCAACTTTGTATTGTTCCAAAAATTAGCTTAAATCCAGTCAGTATAGCAGTTGTTAAGGCTGTGCCAGTGAGTAGTCCTGGGCACATATCTATGACGATTTTTAAAACTGTTGTTAACTTAAGTTGAAAATAAGTCGAAATCAGCATTTATATTAACACATTTTGAATTATATTGCAACTTCTTTGTCAAAATCGTTTAATCAAATACATTTCTTAGTAAAAAAGATATAAATGTTAAAATATTAACATCATAATTTTTGACTAATAGTCCTTATAAATACCAGCCCAGGTTATTAAGCAATTAGCGTCATATTTTGAATGTTTTCTTTTTAATGTTCTTTGCAGATAAACAATAATTATTGTGCTTCATAGAAAATTGTGTTACTAGTCATTAGACGAAATATATAACACATACATTGCTTATTTATTTTGCTGTTTTTTTGCAAATTCCATTTTATGCATTAATTAAAAATTCCGCATGTTTAGCAATACCGAATTTATTTGGCATCTCGGTGTGTACATATCACATTATGAACTATACCCAGGCTTTAAGTACAACATGAGGCTTACGACGATGGTGATGATGATTATTTGGAAGATGATGATGATGACGGTTGCGACGACGATGATGATGACGACGGCAACGACGATGATTAAGATGGAAACGACGATGATGATGATGATGCTGATTAGGACGATGATGATGATGAAACGGCAACGACGATGATTAAGATGACGACGACGATGATGATTATGACGATGATGATGATGACGACGGCAACGATGGTGATTAAGATGACGACGACGATGATCATGATTGCTACAACGATGATGACCAAGACGACGATAAAGATGATTACTGCCACATATGATATTGATGATGATGACGATGATTACGACGTCGGCGATGATGATGATGACGATGACGACGATGATTGTGATAATGGTGATGATGATGCTGACAATTATGATGATGTATCATGATGACCATGGCCACGATGATGATGATGATGGAAATGATGGTGACTGTAATGTTGAAGCCGCTGCTACATTGCTTCCATTCCTGTCAACAAACGTTCTCAGTCAAACCGAGAACATTGTCTTGCGCTTTCGAGAGATCGATGCATTCCTGAATATATTTTAAACATTAAAGTTTTTAGAACATCCGCATTTTATTGTGTTTGTCAGAGCAAAGGTCTGACGCATTGCACAATAAATACGAATCTAGCAATGAGACCATGATAAAGGTCAAGAAAGACTTGTAACTGTGTGGTACTGTGCTTGCATGGAACGGTTGCTAACCCAATATGCGTGTTTCCTGTCGTCTCAAAACATTGCGATTGATCTGCGGTCTGCGACGACCGCAGTGGGTTGTAACCGGGGCTTAAATTAAATCCTAATGTTCGGTCCATTAAGCCTAGATTACATTTAACGAGAGATGAGCCCATATCATGTCCATATTGCTCTTTCCCTTCAGCCTCCTTGCGAAGATTTTAGCAAAGATTGACAGCAAAGAATATATATTCGTGGATCATTCGCACGGTCAACGCACCCGGAGTCACCTACGATGCCATAAAACCGAACCGAACCGCCAATCCAAACTGTATTTAACTGACTTAATAAGGACAACACAATTTAATATAACTAGTTGGGTTATAAATTCGCTGTTATATGTATCAAAATAGTGATACATGATGAAAAATCCGTACTCTTAATTTAAAAATAAATATTAAACAACATCAACTTTGGAAATTGTCAGTTTCCCGCCCCCCCCCCCCCCCGGAAGTCCGTGGACAACTTCAGATGACGTCATGCATGAAGGCACTGTCAACGAATTTCACGTTTGTTAGACTTTGTGAATGTTCTTTTTCTTTCCCCCTGAATAACACATCCACGCAACACAACGACTTAGGTGAATTGAAGCGGAATGGATTGTTGTAATTTGGGCACACATAATTATTTTAGTTGAAGGAAGTGAGAACATTACAATAAACCATGCAATTAGACTATAATTTGCATTTTCGTGTGGAAAAGATGTATAGAAAGCTTTTCTTCTCTGAGTCAGTATATTTCTTGGGCCAATCTTGCGAAGAATTCGGTCACGTTACGTCGCATACGTCAGTAATATGGAACACGAACATACTGGATTGGATGCTACGTGATAGGACGCTTTTTTACGGAATTCCGTTCGGGCCATCGTTATTTTCGCTTTTGAATGTAAGAATCTGAAACGCGAAAACACGAAATCGCGAAAGTTCGATGACGAAAACGCGAAAAAACGATGACAACAATGGGATAGTGGGATGACGGAAACGCGAAAACACAATGACGATAAATGCGTCATCGTATTATCGCGTTTTCGTCATCTTGCTCTCACGATTGTATCAGCGTACGTTCATGATTTTGTGCTTTTGCGTATTCGTACTTTGGTCTTTCGGCACATGCGCATACAGTAATTCTCCTTGATTTCGTGTTTTGTGTTTCAGATCACTAAGTATTCGCATTCATAGGCAAAGGCCCTAACGGAATATGGTACTTTTGTAGTGGCTTTAATGTACGAAAATAAACACGTTGCATGTACACACTACTTCCTAGGGTAAATTGTGAATGAATTCGTATGTTTCTGTTAAAAGCAAACTATTATTGTTGTGGTAAGCATGTACATAGTTCACATACAGAAATCATAAAACGTGCGTTGTTTTGTTACTACCGTAAATACGTTTTATTTCTTTTATAATTTTATTGTTCACATTGTGCCGCATACTTGTAGCACATTTTTGTATGGTTATTTAACGTAGTTTACGTGATTGTGACGCATTGTTATTTTGTTTCATTTGCGTAGCGGTGTCTTGACGCGTGGATGTAACACATTAATGTGACACGTTGACAGAGGGACAGACAAAATAATTTATTTACCTCTCACTTGTGTACACAAAACAAATAATAACACAGTATAAAATCGTGATATATATGTACAAAACCCCTCAGAACAGAGTTATGAGAGACGAACATTCTAAAATACCTAAAATACACGAACGCTATTAAAATCTAAAACAGATGCTTAAAAAATACAAACAAGGCAACGTATGATATTCGATGCAAACGTCACTTATCTTCAGACAATCATAAAAAACGTATAAAATATGTCCAAGAAATACAATAAATAATGTTAAGACCATTAACTATTGCTTCCTATAAGTATACATGCATATACTGTAAGAGTAGTAATTTGCTATGAACAAAATTAAATGCAATTATATATTCAGATGGTTTCGTCACTTAATTTAAATGTCATGACTGGCTTTGACACTGGATTTAATTATGCGATCATCTGACAGCAAAAAGTTCATGTTTTCTGTTGAATTTTAAGAGGTTGAAACCAGGGTGTATCAATAATGCCTTTTCTACTAAAACAGTTCCAATATTTGTATATAACGGACATATTAAAAATGCACAGTGTTCATTTTATACACAGCTCTTACAAATAAAACAATATCGTTTGTTAGCCGAAACTTCGCCAGGGCGCTTCGTTGCTCTCGACTGATCACACGGCACTTGAATTAAGGTTCTACAGAAAATTCTGTATTAAAGTGTTCTAAAGTGTTTATAGTTCAACACCATTGTATCGTAGAGCCTAGAAAAGACTTAATATTCAAATTCGCCTAGCCTTTGAAACTTAGAAATCAGTAACCCTAGCGCTGATGCTGCCTGTGCTACATGTTTGGCGGTTACCCAGTTGTCCAAATGTGTCAGTAATTACGAGGCCCAGGTATCGACATTGACTGACTCGTTCTATAATGTCATCGTCGTACTTAAACATAAAATTGCTCGGTGCCGTATTTACTTTCCTAAAATGTAAAAGTTTAGTTTTACTTATATTAATAGACATTTTTTTAACCGTACACCATTGAGACAGTATATTAATTAATATCTGTAAATCTTCTGCTGTGTTTGCTACCAATATATGGTCATCAGCGTAGAATAGATGAATGATCAATTTTTCCATCGACAACAATACCAATGCTGCTGTTATTTAAAAGTTTACTTAAATCGTTTAGGTACAGATTAAACAGTGTCGTAGACAATAAATACCCCTGTTTGAAGCCGATGTTCACGGCAAACTAGTCCATTAACAATTTTTGATTTTGATGTGGCGCGTGATTGTGTTACGCGTAAGTGACACGTGGTTATGTTCAGTGGATGTGACACGAGGTTGTGTAACGTGGATGTAATGCGTTGTCGTATTGCGTGTATGTGAAGCGTTGTTGTATTGCGTGCATGCGGACGAGTGGTTTTGTTGCGATTATGTTTCTTGTATGTCACACCTGGTTGTGTCACGTAGATGGGACGCATGTTTGTTTGTTTCGTAGATGTGGCGCATGGATGTGATGCATGGTTGAGTTGCCTAGATGTGAAAACGTGGTTGTGTTGCGTGTATGTGACGCGTGGTTGTGTTGCTTGGCTGTGACACGTGGTTGTGTTGCGTGTGCGTGACGCGTGGTTGTGTTGCTTGGCTGTGAAACGTGGTTGTGTTGTTTGACAGTGAAGCGTGGTTGTGTTGCGTGTACGTGACACGTGGTTATATTGCTTGGCTGTGACACGTGGTTGTGTTGCTTTGCTGTGATGCTTGGTTATGTTGCTTGACTGTGTTGCGTACATGTGATGCGTAGGTGTGACGCGTGGTTGTGTTGCGTAGATGTGACGCGTCGTTGTGTTCCCTGGATGTGACGCGTCGTTGTGTTGCCTGGATGTGACGCGTCGTTGTGTTGCGTGCATGTGACGCGTCGCTGTGTTGCCTGGATGTGACGCGTCGCTGTGTTGCCTGGATGTGACGCGTCGTTGTGTTGCCTGGATGTGACGCGTCGTTGTGTTGCGTGCATGTGACGTGTCGTTGTGTTGCCTGGATGTGACGTGTCGTTGTGTTGAGTGCATGTGACGTGTCGTTGTGTTGCCTGGATGTGACGTGTCGTTGTGTTGCCTGGATGTGACGTGTCGTTGTGTTGCCTGAATGTGACGCGTCGTTGTGTTGCCTGGATTTGACGCGTCGTTGTGTTGCCTGGATGTGACGCGTCGTTGTAAAACGTGGATGCGTTTCGTGGTTGCGTTACGTGGTTGTGACGCGATTTTTTTTTCCGGTGTATTAATATAGAGGATTTACCATGTACATGTTTTTGAGCATAGTATTTTAAAGACAAATTCATTTTAATTTTAACATATCTTCAATTTAAGTTGGAATAACTTAAGAATATTTATAAATATGTGCCGTGGAATCCTTATAGCATTTAAGACAAAATAAAAAGAAATCAAGAGATAGCGCCTTTAAAGTTTGTAATAGGGGATTGCACACTACTGGTACATTGTTCCAAATCTCCGTATGGGAATGCACGAGTTTTCTCAAGTTATCTATCGTTAAAGTAACGGACACCAGTTTCTATTACGCTATGTGTTGTATAAACACACAAACATTAGTAAGAATTAAAGTGTTTTGGACCGTGTATATATAGGTGTTGGATAATTCTGACAGTAAAATGTGGACATTTCGTATATCTGGAATTTTAACGTATAGTGCAATTTAATTGTATAGATTTGTGCAATACATGCTCAAAATGCGAATGACTATTTGAACTTATGGCGATATGTGAATATTTATTTATTATTTCCATCATTATTTATCAACATTCTGTGGCTGGCGGAATTAAACTGCAATCAAGAAGGGGGACTGTGCAACTCGGCGGCGCTGTTTTCGGGAAGTTGAAGTGAGCGAAGATAAGTTACGTTTTAGTTGTATATTTCCACTTGCGCGCCGTAAACAGTATAAAACAGTGAATAAAAAACTTATTAGTTTTTTTAACATGATACTGGCTAATTTTGCTATAGACAAAGAAAAAAATTATCGTTGTTAAACTACCAAATAAACAACGCAAAAAGTAGTCCTGATTCTGAATGGAGCATATGATATATTATAGTAAAATGTATTTCTCATTACAATTGCAAAAATATTTGCTAGAATCGTTGTAATTTTCGCATTTTTGTTGTTTATCGGTGTATAACAAATATTTGTCGTTCTGGTGATAACGCATTCATGGTTAAATTCAAACGCATCAAAACTCCAAATCGATGTTTATTGACCGATAAACAACGATAAATCGAAAATTATTTCTTAATTTAAAAATAGTTCACAAATTTGTAGTTTAATGGCGTTACAGTGTATTTACGCAAAATGTATTTGCAAAGATTTAAAAATAGATACAAAACACATTTATAAATAGTTAAGTTTTGACCGAAATAATTAAATTTGTGGTAAATAAAATGTTAATTTACGGAGAGAAATAAGACGCATTTCATGTACATTTATTTTTATCTAATGCCTTCCCCGAAATGAAAGAAGGCAGTTGAAAAAAGTTGTCAAACGTTCTTCATATACTTTCTAAATTCGGCTGTGTGTTTCTAATTCACCATTTGCAGTATGATGTTGTCCGTAATATATAGGCCTATATACTTAAGTTGACAAATATAGACGTCTAAGTACGTATAAGTATGTATGGCGTCAATTGTCTGTCAACTTGTCCGTACAATGGAATATACCGTTTTGCACATTGTTTTATGTTAAAGTAGTCAATGTTGACGAATGAGAATCAAAATGTCATATTTGCACTTGTATACATTTTGATATATACATGTATCTGCTGAATTCGTAATTTGATTGAAGTCGAAATATACGCGATTTTCAATTATTGTACCTATAGTTGATTGTACTCGTATGTAAGTAAATTTGACGTTTCCTCAAGTCTATGGACATTATTACAACTTTCGCCCTGCCTACTCACGAGTAGAGAGTTTCAATATGTAGAGAAACACACACAAAAACTAATACATGCTACCAAATTGGAATTATGTCCCATTAACTGTACCAATATCACCCAGACACTGTTGTCCCGAATAAATCTTGCAACAGTCGCAGAAATACAATTATTACTATTTTAATTTTCAGTGTTTTCAATTCTTCTTCGAATTATGGAAACACCGCTGTGTGAGGCAACCTCCGCGCAGATATTTGACTAGTTCCGAGCATAGCTCTAATCAAATCCCTGCCGTCATAGTAAACCACGTGATGATGATCTATTAAAATGTAATAGTTATTATTAATAGTTTAAAATAGTTGTTTTCGTGTTGTTGTTTTTCATTATTCACTGTAAACGACATTCAAAAAGTCCAATCATGTAGAAAATAGCACTGAGTTGCATCAAATGAGTAAAAGTTACCAACACGAAATCCTTCCAGATCAGCAAGGATTTTACTTGTAACGGCAGTGGTTACTGATAAAAGCTAGAGGAGGTAGCTGTTGCGAGGAGTTTGTGTGGAAGGGTGTTCCGTGGTTGCAGACGATTGTTTTTCGGTTCGTGCTAGTTGTTCTAGAGTCGCATTGATCGATCACGCCTTCCCAAATCACCCCAGACAGGAACTGCAATTATGTCCCTTTTACTTTTCCGGACACTGTCGTCATTAAGAAAACTTGCAACATTCACAAACATGCAAAATTATATTGTGGATGTAACGCTGGGTGAGGGTGTTCAGTGCTTGCAGACAATCTACTTCTGGTTTTTGCCAGTTGTTGTGTTGTCACATTGGTACAACACGCCTTCCCAACTCACCCCAGACATGCTTGATTGTATTAATGTTTGGATTTCCTACCCAGACGATCGTACACACGACATCCGGGAAACCGTTCACCTGTACACCGGTACACGCGCGCTCTGTGGTCATTTCCGGTTACAGTGATTTTGGGTGTCCTCGGTGAAGACAACGCGAGTGAAGGTCGAGAATGACGTCGTGTCCAGAACCACCGCAATGCACGGTGTCTCGGTGTAAATGTTACTCCGAATTTCGGACGTCTACGTCACAGGTGTCTGCAGCGTTCTGTCGTTGAAACGCCAGTGCTTTTTGAAATGATGGACAGATATATGATAGGTGTATGCGTCATGCAATTGATTGTTTTTAAATATTCTAACATGATTCTCGCTTATTTTTCTATATCTAAAAAACACAATTATCGTTTTTAAACTTCCCAATAAACAACGCAAAAATCCAGATTAGTCCAGATTCTAAGCGGTGCATTGTACAAAGTAGTTCAAATTATAACTGCAGGAATATAAATCAAATTATGTTATAATCGAAATAATTTCGCATTATCGTTGTTTATCGGTCAATAAACAACTCTTTGTCGTTCGGATGCGTGGCTATTAAACAACCCGGACGAACGCTGTTCTGGATTAATTCCTACGCATCAGAACTCCAATTCGTTGTTTATTGGCCGATAAACAACGATAAATGGATTTTTTTAAATAAAATGGCTCGTTATGGTTTGTCATTAACACTCGGTATCCAGTCTATCTAGATAAGTAAGCGCTTCATGTAGAAATGTAGAAATAGTCAATTGACAAGCAATATTAACTTTTATTGTAGAATTAGAGTATCCTCTATCATTTGAATTACGCAAGGCTACGCATCGCAACACACACTCACGGGTCCATTACAAATTCATAAATTTAATTGATTTTTTTGTATCGATTCTTCACTATTTGTAGATTTATATTGATGCATACATGCATTAATATTGTACCATATTGCATATTATCTTTTCCTGTCTTGTGTTAAGTTCTAAAGTATTGGGTTATTATCTTGTATTATTTCATCGCGTTATCATGTGTGTACTTATTGCACGCGAAAAAGTACTAGCTACACGATCTAAGATACATGGTTTCGTATCGGACTGTCCGAGGGAGAAGAGTTTCTTGCCCAGGGCCCGTATTCACCGATTTATTCTTAGACGTCAGAATAAAGAACCGACAATCAAGAAAATATACTTCTGCGTTTGCAAATATTCTTGGTACCAATGTTGCTTATATCTTTAACACCTCGCTCTAAATAAAGAATGTTGTAATTAGATTGCCTGAATACCAAGTCAGATTGAAATTTATGTATGCTCTTAGAACATAACGGTTCAAGAATATTCTTTAATATTAGTCTTAAGTCTAATAATAGGTCGGTGAATAGGGGCCCAGGTGATTTGATGTGTTCAATTATTCTTTAGACATTGACATTGACGTTCTTGGTGATTTCGTGCCTGCATTTTTAAGCTTATTTGAAGAGTGATTCTGGTCTACTTGTGCAATTAAATTCTGTCCGTATGTGAATTATTACTACTATGACGAAAGCGTATACTATGTTATGTGAAAGTCGTGTACAGTTTGCACGATTCGTCAAAAATAATAATATAGAAGCGGTATTATAAGAAATGCTCCTTTGTCATTTAATTTTTTAGTTTGTCGTTTTATAAAATTTCCGTACCAAGGAATACATGTATACGTGATTATATGCACGATTGTTGAATCATTGTGTATACATGTGTCAAAATTTGACGATCAAGTTGCCGCGTATTTCATGTTGGATTGATCAAGATAGAAATCGGAGCAATTGCTATATTGATTCAAATCGAAATAGATTAGTTTGATACATCAGGGATATATTCTCAAATATCTGGTCTTTATTTCGTATTAGCGAGTTAATTTACACTTTCGAGTCCATTCCCTGGGTAGAACTAGTACTTGGTGTCTTGAGAAAGATCATTCAAACGCTACCCCAATCCGGATCGAACTCATAACCTCACGATCGAAAGGCGGACACCATATCCATCCCGCCACTGCGACATTTTTTATTTGGCATATTTAGCACTGCTCATGAGTATACAGTTTCCATGTTTCAAAAACGCTACACTAAGAATTATGTTCTTTTGACAGAGTCACTAAAACTATTATTTCACGTTTTTCAGTTTTAATATATTCAGGGCAACAGCATTTGTACACATTCTTCGTGTACATGGGCACTGTATTATTTTGATCAGTGTAGTGGATTATACATGTAATGATCACCACAGATTACGTCAATTAAGAGACCAATTACTTCAGCGATAGAAATTGCAACCAATAACAGTGCTTTATTTTATTAGTACAGGGCTCGTATTCACCAACCGACTCTTAGACTTAAGAATAAAGGATATTCTTAAAAATTTTCTGTTCTAAAAAGGCTGTTACTTTGAATATTTCTTGACATTCACCGACTCTAATTTTACTAGTCCTTATTTATAACGATTTATTAATGACATAGCAACACTGGAACATTGGTATCTGGAACATTTCCAAACGCACACGTATTAGTTCTAGAGTCTAAGTCTATCCTTTATTCAGAAGTCTAAGAATGGGTTGGTAAATACTGGCCCAGGTCGCAAACCAATAACCGGTTTGACATCCCGTAACTCTCTGATCATAGCTTGAACTGTTTGGAAAATGGAATTAAAAAAAAAAACGGTGTGGACGGATGGCGGCGGTCGACTTCGGGTTTTGCAAGGACGCTGTTGCTCTGTAGCATTTTGTGTTTTGGTTTTGTCCCGGCATACGGAGCGTTGTAGTAAGAATCAGGGACATACGTCCCCACAGTATAATGACCTCACCTCCACGCGGGCCTCTCTCATGCTCAAGACGGCTGGGGTGGTATTTATATAGAATCTTAGTCAAAAATTAAGAAAAGTCTTTAAATTCTGAAATGCTATCTATTTTCTGACAAAGACACGCATTAATGTTTGAAGACACGGAAAGCGTAATACAATATCAATTGATCATGCAAATATTCCAAAAGCACAATGTTATATTAAACACAAATTATTAGTTTGATTCATGTTCAAGGGCAATAATTGTGACCCTCTGTTTCCCGTGAATATGGCGGTGGTATGTTACACTTCCGGTAGCAAGGAATTTATCACGAATAGATGCTGCTGTCGTCGGCTGTCGATGAAAAGCCCTGTAGCGCCGCATATGTTCGTCGACGCAAAAACGTGAGCGCATGCCTGTATTCGGTAATTTTCAGCGCATATCGTGAACGATTTAGTTTATGCAGCGACGCACAAGGCATAAAGCAATCGTTGTATATATGTGGCAGGTCAGTGCCTCTTTTGCGCATTGAGAGAACATACGTCAATTACGTACTATACGATTAAATAAAATGAAGGAAAAAGATGATGATGATGATGATAATGATGATGATAATGATGATGATGATGATGATGATGATGATGAACATGATGATGTTGTTGATGATGAACATGATAATGTTGATAATGCTGAACATGATGATGATGATGATGAAGCTGATATGATGATGATAATGACCATGATGATGATGATGATAATGATGATGATGATAATGATGATGCTGATATTGTTTTGTTCAAAGTAGGTTTTCGCTCGATTATTCATTGAATGATGTTGTTGAGGTTGCACTTTTGGGATGTTTGGGAAATCGCTTGTGTGGTCAGATTGTGTGGAACTTCATGCCGGCTGGGATTTAAAATCAAGCAATGCTCAGAACCAGTTAAATCTCTGCGCGGAGGCTGGGTACACTTATTATAGCAGTTGCTTTCCCAAGATTTACTCGAACTGACCGCTTGCACAGTGTATACAAGAAAACCATTGATGTTAAAGAGACTGTGTCATCGAAAAGGGCATTAAGGGGGGCATTTCTTTAAACAAAAAATTAGATATAAATACTGGCATTTAATAACGGTTAAAATATGTTATCTATAAAGAGAAAATAGTGTACGCCCTCTGAGATCATAAATGAATTTATAATAAGGGTCGTGTTTGTTTGGCCCTTTTCATGTATACATTTTGACGTCAGACTTGTGAGCATTTAGGATAACCTTAGTATAATACATTGTGTTACTAAAAATAGTAACAATTTTACGTCGATTACGGGCCGTTACGCGGCTCCGCTGAGCCGATATAATTATAATTGGCGTCAACGACCACGAATGGCGTATTTAGTCAAAATTAAACGGTTATATCCGAAAATGCAAATACTGAATGTTAACGAAAGTTTGTTAATTGGTCTTTCGATTAATATGTCCCATGTTTAAATTGGAAACATCTTGTCGGGCTTTAAATGCTGATAAGGTCAAGCTGAATCGTATACCAGAAGTATACAAACCGAAAGCAAGTGGTTACTGACTTCTGTCCCTTCTTCCTCCGTATATATTGGTACAGGTGTACCAAGCTTCCGACGAAAACAATGGCACGAACCGTCACTTACGAGCAGTTGTTTTTCACTGCAAATCTTACCTGCGTTATAGTGTAAACCTATTTATTTAAGCTCGATTGCATCGAAAGCCTTAGGCTTATAGAGACACTCTCGAGTCCGTTTCCTGGATAGAACCAGTACTTGGTGTCTTTGTGGGAGATCTTGAGAACGTTCCCGGAGTGGGGATCGAACCCGGGACCTCCCGATCGTAGGCGGACACCATATCCACTACGCCACCGCGACCTTACGACAAAGAACTCAATGGCCTGCTTCCGTTAATTAATTATCATAATTATTATAATTGTTATAATTATAATAAAAATAATAATAATAATAATTATTATTATTATTATTATATTATTATTATTATTATCATCGTCATCACCATTATTATTATCATTATTAGCATAATTATTTTGTTTGTTGTTGTTTTTATTCCATGTGTTTGTTAGTTTTTGTGACAACACATAATAAGATGTTTGTGGTATTAGAATTTTTTGAAATTGAAATCTCGATGTTCATCTTTCTAAATAGATGTATATCTTCCTATTAAATACAACTACATTAAGCTCAAATAAATGTGCGTGATAATTTTACATAAATATGCGTAATGTCAGTGTATAGTTTAATATATTACACGATGTGATATGTATTGTTAAATTTCTTCCTTTCTGCCCAATTTCATCCATTAAAATTATTTTTTGCTATTAAAGGAAGCATCTCACCGTGACCACTTTCCCACATGAAGTGTTGCACAAAACATTGTTTGTGTATTTTTGTATGCCTTTTTGTGTTTATATATGCTCACTTGTTATTACAAACTATTTATGTTTTGTAATCTGTGAAACTAATAAAGAGTTGTTCTGTTCTGTTCTGTTCTGTTGTTAGGTAACTGGCTCCACTTTTCTCAATTTGGCATAAGGAAAGCTGGCTTAAGTCTCTTATTTCATCGATAAAAATTACAATTATAATATTATTTTACAACTCACTATATTATTTGTTGTGATTGTTTGACAAACTTTTCATTCAACATGTAACACGTTTGACCACATTATTATGTACACTTTATTTCCATATGAAAATATAGAAACAAAGTTAATCCTGTTATAACATGCTTACGAATTTTTGAAAAATCGGACACTGGTTAGCAATTCACACATCTATCCCAGCACTCTACTCGTGAACATGTTTAATACATACATTCTTATGAGACATAACATTTCGCTTTAAACTTGTGTTAATAAAAAGGCTTGAGGACAAAATGGACAATGCTTAGTTTTCGATTTCGTTTTTTTCCTAACAATACCATTTCCAAAACTGAATAATGAATGTAAAAAAAATATATTTTCTATATGCCACAAAATGTTTTTATTCGTGATAATTACTTAGTGTAATATCCATACTCCTAGTCGTAACTCGTCAGTCAGTCCTTTCGTCCGTCCTTTACGCTTAAATTCTGTCCGCCGCCATTTCACAGTACGTGGCTGGTAGAATTCCATGGAACTTAAAATAAATATAAAATATGTACTAACATAGTGCACATCAAGTTTCATTTGGATCAGTCAATGTTCTCTTCTCCAGGGTTATTGCCCTTGATTTAATGAACAATTACCAATTGTGTTCATTAAAGTTTATTGGTCCCCCTATGTTGAAAACGGTATGCTTATTCAGCCTCATTTACACATAATTTCAAATATTAAGCCTTACAACCACACATAATTTCGTTCTGCATAATCAAGCAATACTATAACGTGGCATAAGAACATAAGATATTACAGACAACAAACTCACAATAAACAAAAAGTTACATAAAACATGATGACCATTATGGCTCTTTATCGCTCACCTGAGTAGATTATAAATTGGTTTCGGACAAGAAGATTTTCAAAGTTTTCAATATAGCCATATAAGAAAATTTGCGCCGCCCAATGGGGCGAATCAAAATACTTTGAAGGAATTTGAAAGCGGATCAACCAAGGAACATTTCTGGCAAATAGTACCAGAAATCCAACCAGTGGTATATATATAATTCCGTCCTCATTCTGAACACGCCGTCTGCTTGCATTTTCCTCATTCTCACGTGCCAGGTTGTGACTGGATACTTTGCGTACCAGATAACTGCAACCCGGAAGTCAGGTCTCCCTAAGACTTGCCGCCCTCCCTCGTATAGTGCAGTACACGTGCACCAACAACACGTGCACGATCATTCCCTTGATCCCTTACCTGTGTTGTGAAAGAGAACAAGAGGATCTGCTCCTAATTTTGCAAAAACCTGTCGATCAGGGTAGCGTTTGACCTCCCAGTCTCAGAACTTGAATCTGAAACATGTGTGTGTACATTTTATGGAGTGCACCGGGATTCTCTGCCATATGGCCATCGCCCCCAGAAGACTTGAAGTGGGTTACGGGGGATAGTGCAAGATACAGGACACGCCCCGTTTCAGAGGCTACCCTGGGTCTTTTAGTGCCCGGTGTGAAGCACCTAGTACACTGCACCACGGTTTAACGTATCATGCGAAAGCCGAGTTAGTAGGTTAGGGTGTAACGGGGGCTCGAACCTGAGAACACAAGGTTGTAAAATGTATACTAAGATGTAGGCAATTTCTTACGCGACACTCGCATATTTTTCTATAGACAAAAACAAAATTATCGTTGTTAATCGGCCATTAAACAACTCTTTGTCGTTCTGATGCGTGGCTATTAAACTACTCGGACTAGTACCATCGTGGTTTCATTCCTACGCATAAGAACTTAAAATCGTTGTTATAAATCGAAAATTATTTCTTAAAAAATATTTTGTGTATGATCTTTATTCGCGATTATTACTACGATTTTGATTCATGATAACGTTGATTCATCGCTTGGTTGTATTACGTCATTGCGTCGCTTGGATGTGTTGCTTTGTTGTTTCGCCTTCTTGCGTTACCACACTGTGTGGCCTGGTTGTGTTACGTCATTGTGTCGCCTGGATGTGTTACGTCGTTTTGTTGCCTGGTTGTCTCACATCGTTGTGTCGCCTGGATGTGATCTGTCGTTGTGTCACCTGGTTGTGTTACGTCGTTATGTCGCCTGATTGTCTCACGTCGTTGTGTCGCCTGGTTGTGTCACGTCGTTGTGTCGCCAGGATGTCATCTGTCGTTGTATCGCCTGGTCGTGTCACGTCGTTGTGTCGCCTGGATATAATCTGTCGTTGTGTAACCTGGATGTGACTGTCGGTGTGTCGCCTGGATGTGATCTGTCGTTGTGTCGCCTGGTTGTGTCGCGTCGTTGTGTCACCAGGTTATGTTACGTCGTTGTGTCGCCTGATTGTCTCTCGTCGTTGTGTCGCCTGGTTGTGTCACGTCGTTGTGTCTCCTGGTTGTGATCTGTCGTTGAGTCGCCTGGTTGTGTCACATCGTTGTGTCACCAGGTTCTGTTACGTCGTTGTGTCACCCGATTGTCTTACGTCGTTGTGTTGCCTGGTTGTGTCACGGCGTTGTGTCGCCTTGTTGTGTAACGTCGTTGTGTCGCCTGGTTGTGATCTGTCGTTGTTTCGCCTGGTTGTGTTACGTCGTTGTGTCGCCTGGTTGTGTTCCGTCATTGTGTCACCTGGTTGTTTTACGTCATTTTGACGCCTGGTTGTGCTCCGTTGTTTTTGTCACCAGGTTGGGTTCCGTCATTGTGTCACGTGGCTGTGTTTCGTCGTTTTGTCACCAGGTTGGGTTCCGTCGTTGTATCACCTGGTTATGTTCCGTCGTTGTATCAGCTGGTTGTGTAACGGCGTTGTGTCACCAGATTGGTTTCCATCGTTGTGTTGCTTGATTGTTTTCCGTCGTTGTTTTGCTTGATTGTGTTACGTCGTTGTGTTACTTGGTTGTGCTACGTGGTTCTGTCGCCTGGTTGTGTTACGTCGTAGTGTCGCCTGGTTGTGGTCCGTCGTTGTGTCACATGGTTTTGTCACGCCGTTGTGTCGCCTGATTGTAGTTAAATAGACTGTGACGGTGCGCACTTTTCTTAATATTGGACGTTGACATTATTTATTTCGAAGTCTATATTGATGCGACTTGCCTCGCTTCGGTTATATCATGTACGTTTGTTGATAACATTACGCTATTTACTGTTATTCAAATGCAACGATATTTCGTGCGTGTGTGTGTGTGTAATTTAAAGTAACAGTATATAGTTTAATGACTAGATTATTAAAACGGTTTAGTGAATACTGGTATGTTTTATTTCATTCGTGTTTTACACGGGGGGTTTTTCTGACATACCTCGTGTGCTTTGCAGTTATATGTCTATATGTAGATTCGTTAATATTTACGAAGTGCTGTATATCGTGCATATAATTAACACTTTTTCCTTATTGTTACGTTGGAAAAAATATTGTGCTCCAAATTGTAAGGTCAGCAGTTTATGGTGAGGAAAATGTTGATTAAAGAGCGTGGAAGAACAAACATTGCACTACTACAATTATTATACTGGCGCAGTGCCTAAATCCGCCACATTTGGGGGTATTTTTACGATATATTCAAAAGTAGTTAACCAATCGAGTACTTGGCATAGACAAAAGCGAGATTGAAGAGTCAAACATTTTAAAACAATTAGCGTGGTAGTGCCTAAATCCGCCACCCCTTTTTAAAATTGCTTGAAATTGATATTTTTCTATGTGATCCGTTTGCAAGCAATTTCTATTGAGTTTAAAACAAAAAACACTTTCTTTTTCGGATATAATTTTCAAGTGTTTATAAAAAAAACATGGTGAAAAATCGTAAATACAGAACTGTTCTACATTTGACTATTGTTTAAAGTCAAGCTTTATTATGAAGCAGTTCGGTGTTTATTATTAATACATAATTCAATTTTCTTAAAAAATCTTCTTTTCTATTTCTAATAATAAATCAGTTGTATATGGCTCTGAAACTGAGGCCCTGCGGGTGAAGGGGGGAGGGGGGTAAGTAATGCGCTTTTAAGCGGCGTGAAATTACCGAAGTGACTTCTATTAAATGTGCTGGTCATAAAATATTTTTCCGCATTTAATTGTATTTATTGCTAATAAATAACTGATGTTTTTATGTTGCACATTCTAATATGGACATAATATTAATACACAATAATTAAATTTTAATGTGGATACCACGCGGTGCTTCAAAATTGCACGTGCGCAGTATGAGACGGATTCCCCCCGTGCAGTTCATTTACATTTAGGGGTCATTGACAAAACAATTGGAGTAAATATTGAATTACTCAACATATCGAGAAGAACATTCGCCAGCAGTGTTCAGGAAAACGTCTGATTGATCCATACAAATCAACAAAAAAGTAAACGTTGTAATACTAACATGATGTGGATGGGGTGGCGAATTTAGAACAGAGGCGAGTTCAGGCACTGCGCCAGTACGTACATTTTGTGATCTGTTGATCACTGCATTCGGGCTGTAGTCTAACAGTGGCCATATACGATACATTTAGGCAATAATGATCAAGCATATGGGTTTGCAGTTTATACAGTTTTTTTTCAAGGGTATGATTTGCTGAAACTTTTAATCAATCAGATTTCGCAAACTAACAACCATATTTATACATTGACCAAATGTGTGTCACCCGAATAGTTTATAACGAAATAAACACTACCCTGAATATGAGAGATATTTTATTGTTTTATTTGAGCAGTTAATACTGTTGCAATTGTATTTACTAACTATGTATTATTTATAATTGAATGGTAAAGCAAATTCCATGAGGGAATATAATAAAATATCATACAAATAAAAACAATTCGTATATGATTATGCGGCTCTTTATTTTTTGTGTTCGCGATCAAAATATCATCATCATATTATATACATATCATAGGCAGTTAAGGGATAAAGTAAATATTGCACCCCGAGGAGAGTGATGTCAACCGAGGCCGCAGGATTTTTGAAGACCGCTTTTATAGGATGTGCAAACGAGAAACGAAAATCTTTTGCCCTTAAAATGTGTCGCTGTATATAAGCCTGCTAATTTGTGTTGTCCACAATACAGTTGCTTTCTTTCTTCTGAATACTTAGTCATTAAAATTAGTATTGATGCTGACATAATTCGGGGCTTAAAGATTAATTTACTTGTATTAAAATTGAGTTAATTAGATAGCAAAATTAAAAAAAGCTATCAAAACACACTGTATGATATACTCAGCCAAAGAAGAAATCTGACTGCGTATAGTTTTTCGCTTTCTGCTTCTTGTATCAAATTATGAAGTGTCTTTTTTTTCAGTAAACATGATGTTCTAATATGCAAGGCAATCCGCTTTATTTCGATTAATCCATTATAAAACATGTTCCTTAAATTATTTTGTTCGTGATGTTGAATAAAAACGACACTCCTCTTCCCATTATCCAACGTCGTTTCATTAATATATGGTACTCTCTTATTTGTCTATAGACAAAGAACAAAATTATCGATGTTAAACTACCCAATAAACAACGCAAAAAGAAGTTTCGATTCTAAGCGGAGGATAGTAAAAAGTAGTTCCAATTGCAATTGCGAAAATATATGTGAAATCGTTTTAGAATCGAATTAATTATCGTTGTTTATCGGCCAATAAACAACACTTTGTCGTTCTGATGCGTGATTATTGAACAACTCGGGCTTAAAAAACGCCCTCGTGGTTTAATTCCTTAGCATTGGAACTCCAAATCGTTGTTAATTGGCCGATCAACAACTATAAATCGAAAATTATTTCTAAAATTAGACGCCTGAAATCATAGAAACATTTCAATAGATTTGCAATCATTATTGTATTGATTTAAAAAAAAAAACATTGCTCGAGTGGTGCTGCAAGTTGGAGGTCTATATAATCATATTTTTCATACATCCGTGAATAACAGGATCTTATTTGTCACATTTTTAAGTGTGAATAATGCACTTTGCCTAAAACGGGGTATGCATGAGGATTACTGAAGAATATGATTTCATTACATATCAAAAACTGGATGTGATCACAAATTCACAGAAATTGTGAATAATAAGACTGTGATGTATGAAGAATAAGATCTCAATTTTCACACCCGTGTATAATGAGATCCTTTTATTCACAGACGTGAAAAATATGATTTGTGAAAATTATGGTCCTACGGAGGTCTTATAGCGCCTCCTGTCCGCGTGTTGTCTGCATAATTTAACGTCTGCCTAATTGTCGTCTGCACCATGTCAATTGTCCCATTGCTAAACCGGAACATCCGTGTCGTGGATGAAATACGGGTTAAATTGTGTAACGTTTTTGCATCATTTGGTTTGTCACGTCGTTGCGCCTTTTGATTGTGTCTCTACGTTGCATCGTTTGGTTGTGTTACGTCGCTGCATCGTTTGGGTTTGTCACGTCGTTGCGCCTTTTGGTTGTGTCTCTTCGTTGCATCGTTTGGTTGTGTTACGTCGTTGCGTTTTTGGGTTGCGTAACGTCGTTGCGTTTTTTGGTTGTGTCACTTCAATGCGTCGTTTGGTTGTGTCACTTCAATGCTTCGTTTGGTTGTGTCACTTCAATGCGTCGTTTGGTTATGTCACGTCGTTTAATCGTTTGATTGTGTTACGTTGTTGCTTCGTTTGGTTATGTCACGTCGTTGCATGTGGCATCGTTTGGGTATGTCACGTCGTTGCATCGTTTGGTTGTGACAATTTTGTGTTGTCATGCTGAATTGAAAAGTATCGTCACATGACTGGCATTTTCCAGCACGAGCGAGCATCTTTAATGTTTGTATCGATTCATTAAGTAATGCACGGAATTAAACAGGAAATATACGAGGGGTGTCCAAAATGTTTATGTACTGATATTTCTGTTAATTGTTGTTGTATACAAAGTTCATATATCGCACATGTATATACAAAATCGATTAGAGCATGTTAATGTCTGAAGCTGTCATATTTAATTAGCAAAACCATTTTAGAATTCAGTTAATACGGATTTATATTGTATAGAAACGCATTTCAGAGGAAGAGACCGGTAATTACAAACACATACAAACTCCATAATTTTGCAGTTTTAAGCTGGGGCCAACCTTAAAATATTGTTTGTTTGCCATGGCCTACCCAAGGTAGCTGGTTGGTAGGCAATTTTTTTATGCTAATTTATTAATGATCCATTTAGAGCCAAAATATAGCGTATAATACAGACATTGCTTTTGATAATATAATCAAGTTTCTGTTAATATATTGACAAAGAGCCCGTTGTTTTCACGAGTTTCATAAAACATGATAAGAATTGCATTTTGGTATAGCCTATTTTAAGCAAGGGTCTAGCTGATACAGTTAATTTATTAACCCATTGGAAAACGACCGAAATGAAAGAAGAGCGAGCTTTTATTTAACCCAAATAAAAAATACGAATCCGAAAAGAATATTCGGATTTAAAAAAAAACTGGTTTGATTTAACAAAGAAAAAAATTTTGAGTATGGGCTTTTTCGTCAGGTAGGTATGCAATGGCAAACACAGTATTTTGTTGTTGTGCCTGGCTTGTTTTGTCATGTGATTCACAAAAATGTGGATTCATCGACACAATCGTTGAATCGAGTGTTTTCAGTGATAGTATTTTTTGAAATGCCAAATATTGTATCGGTAAAAGAAAGGTGACATCTTTGACGTTCATCGATGATGTTACATTTCGACGCGACGTGCTACGATAGCGCTACAGTGTCAGTGCTTTATAAACTGGTTTTGTTTTGTAGTTTAAAGCAGCATAATGAAAGTCACATATAATTGTAGAGTAAAGTCTGATAATTCTAGACATAATAATTGTTTATGTGTCTGGCGAAAATTGTGAGTAATTCAGTGAGTACACACACTTTTTGGACACCCTTCGTATTGTTGTCTATGCAAATGTTTCGCATACCTATTGAATTGTGTTCTTTCTATATAATGTTGCAGTTTCTATTAAGTAATTTATCAACACTATTACACATTCAAGTAAATTAAAAAGAGTTTTTTTTACATGTTGACAAAAAAACATAATCTGGAATCGATACATTTTTATTGTACATCACTTGAACTTCGATTTGTTAAATGAAACTGTTATTGTCAACAAAACCAAGTGCTGTTTCTATGTTAAGTTACTATTATCTGAACATGTGGATTTATGATGTGTGCATTTGCATCTGCAGCAGAATCATGAGTGTATAACAGGTTAACAACGGTGAAGTATGTACTAAATGTAACTAAAGGACCAGACTCACAGGATGTTCTCTAGAAAACACGGGCACGTGTTTTACCATAATACGTTGTTGTTGTTTTATCTTTAATGAGCCTTTGAAATATATCTTATTAAATTATATAAACTTTAACTGTGGTGAAAACGTCACGCATTAGTGTATAAGTATGAAATAATTTTCGATTTTTAGTTGTTTATCTGTAAATAAACAACGGTTTTGAGTTCTGATGCTATTACAAATTTTTTCGATAGACAAAGAACACAGTTATCGTTGTTAAACTACCCAATGAACGACGCAAAAATATATCCCGATTCTGAGTGGAGAATACAAAAATATAGTTTTAATTACAATTGCAAAACTATTTTTCAAGTCATTGTTAACATCGAGAATAAAACGCATTATCGTTGTTAATCGGCCAATATTTTTTTTGGTCGTTCTGATGCGTGGTTATTTAACCCTTTAATTCCTCCGCACCAGATCGTTGTTTATTGGCCGATAAACAACGCAAAATCGAAAATGTAATCGAATCGAATCTTAAATATAAGCGTATCAGAACGAAAAATAGTTGTTTATTACAGATAAAAAACGATAAAGCGAAAATTATTTTAATTCTTACATGACATGACGACATATTCTGCAATTACAATGAGAACTATAGTTTACAGTTTCGAAACTACTTTTGCGAGTTGTTTGCTATTTAACAACGGAATTTTTTCTTGTTTTTCTTTAGAAAACTTTGCGCGTGTCACGTAAAAATTGCTGTTTAATTTAACTTAAACAGCCGATATAGAAAACATTACCAAGTGATTTAAAATCAATATTCGAACGTGACAAGCGCCATGTGTTCTATTGATACAGAACAAAATTTACCGTTGTTAAACTACGGTACCAAGAAACAACACGAAACAAATTGTTCCGAAACTGTAAAAAAATATTTTGGATTGTAATTGCGGAATTTGTTGTCAGGTCATGTTAGAATCGAACTAATCTTCGCATTATCGTTGTTTATCGGCTAATAAACAACGACTTGTTGTTCTAACGCCCTCGTGGTCTAATTCCTACTCATCAAAACTCAAACTCGTTGTTTAATAGCCGATAAACAACTCTAAATTTACGATTATTTCATAAGCATATTTACATGTTCTATAGCGAATGAATGAAATTTGTTTTGATGAAAATATTCACCCTCTATTCCGAAAAACAATAATCCTGACCTAGGTGCAACTCCGTCATGTTGCATATTGACTGGTACACGTGCAACATGTTTTTCGACGAAGGAGGAGAATACGATTCGCTACTTGTGTGGCTGATTTACGCTTCTGAGTAGTGTTTCTCATTTCCGTCCCCGCACAAACTCATAATAGCTAAACAATCTTCAAAGGCGCGACATGGGCCCATATTTAGAAAGAGTTGAAAATATGTTAAAACACCACCACCATCAACAACACCAACAACCATTTATTAGCTCTTAAGCATACAGTTGCTTTCTGGCCATATGCAAAACACAAGAGCTATACATGGATGAGCAAAATATGTAATTAGGTAATAAAAGAAGTTACAAAAAATATAATATATCTCTAACAAAGTAATAAATGTCAAAGTCCTTTGGAACATGTGCTCGATAAATACTATTAATGGAATTTAATTGCGAATATTTTTATCAAAATCTTGAAACTATCGATTTCTTTGTCAAACTAAACTCCTATTAAAGAATTTCTTAATTTTCGAACATTAATAAATACCAGCATGTAGCTGTTAACTTGGAGAGCAAATATCTTAATGGCTCGTTTTCACTACCTCTTCCGATTGAAAAGAAATGGCCACGACTTAAAATATTGTTGACTTCTTTCATGTGAAGGGACCATTCTGAAACTGAAACGCGAGGCTCCGAATCGTGGGTGTGTAACCTCACAACTAGGCTGCACACAATGTTTTAATGGTATGCGTCCCTTTGTTCAGTTTTTGCTTGTAATTTCTAATAAAATGTTGATAATTTTTATAATAATTGCTTTATATATGATATTTTTCTAGATAATTACTTAATGTTAGATCTTTGGTAGTGCGGGTCACAATGACTATGTACGATCTTTATCCGTGGTGATCTCATGTGAAACGATAAGTATTCCCGATGCTCACGTAATGTACTGTCCGTTTTTATCCGATCTTCAGAACACATCCTGAAAATGTTTGTTGGCACAATATCACGGCCAAGTTCAATAATCAACCAAATCGTCCCAGGAATTGTGGAGTTATGGCCCATGAATTATATACAATCTCTAAGTCCAAATGTTTTCATCTGATCTTTTTACAACTTCATGAAAATCTTTGTTGGCATAATATTTCGATTATCAGCCAACTCGCACCAAGAATTGTGGAGTTAAGGTAATGAATTATCTAAAATTGGTATTTTAGGTGTTTCCGCTATCCAATGAACTGTGACATTTTACGCATCATTATATATGTTTTGCTTTTGTATGACTGATATAAAACGCACATTCTGACATGATACTCGCTATTTTTATCTGTAGACAAAGAACAAAACTACCCAATAAACGACGCAAAAGAAGTCCCGATTCTGAGCGGAGCATAGTGAAAAGTAGTTCTAATTACAATTGCAAAAATATGTCAAATCAGAATCACTCTGCGCGTGTCTTGTTAGAATTAAGAAATAATTTTTGATTTATCGTTGTTTATCGGCCAATAAACAACGATTTGGAGTTCTGATGCGTAGGAATTAAACCACGAGGATGTTTTCTATACACAAAGAACAAAATTCATCGTTGTTAAACTTCTAATAAACAACCCGAAAAATAGTTCAGAAACTATATACTTCGCACTGTAATTGCAGAAAATGTTGTCAGGTCATGTTAGAATCGAAATAATGTTCGCATTATCGTTTATTGTTTAATAAACACCGATTTGTCGTTCTGATGCGGTTTTTTAGCCGATAACACAACTTTAGATCGAACATCATTTCTTTTATAATGTAAGCAAATATCGGTTCCAAACGGACATGGAATGTTGTATTCAGTGGATAGTTTCGTATAAAAATAAAGATGGAGTAGTGAAATGGATCGAGAGATCGTGAGTGCTGTTTGTTTTGCAAATTGTGAAAGTGGTGTAAAATATGATGCACAAATGAACGAATATAAAGGATCATAAATCAAACAACAACTTGCAGTCAAAGACGCATTTATGTTAATTAATTTAGAAATAATTTATGTTTTTTAATCGTTGTTTATCGGCCAATAAACAACGATTTGGAGTTCTGATGCTTAGGAATTAAACCAAGAAGGGGTTAGCACGAGTTGTTTAATAGCCACGCATCAGAACGACAAAGAGTTGTTTAGTGCTCGATAAACACTAATTATGCGAACATTATTTCGCTTTTAAGATGAGTTGACCTATATTTTTGCAATTGTAATTGAAACATATTTTTACTATGCTCCGCTCAGAATCGGAACTTCTTTTTGCTTTGTTTATTGGGTAGTTTATTAACGATAATTTTGTTCTTTGTCCATAGAAACATTAGCGAGTATCAATATTACTTAGATTACGATCTTTAAGCGCGATCATGATTACAAAATCTCCCAATATCCTTGGTATTTGTGGCAAATCTTTTTCCGTATTTAAAAAATACGATCACGTATGCATGTAATTTAATAATTTAAACATTTATTTCTCTTTTTATTGAAGTGATCAGTATTGTTTTTGTAACCGGTGACAAACAAAAGCTATAAACATACTAATGTAAATAATCTGATGCCATTGGTTTTTGGTGAACATGTTACTGTTATAACAAGAACAGTCGCCGTGGGAGCTTTTGTCAACATGTGTTCTTTAAAATATTGTTCAGGGCCCATAGTTATGTTTTATAATGGCACTTATTTTTGTAGAATATACATTGATTGTATATATAGTGTAGAGCACTTTTGAACGTATATCCATTATGAAAATAGTGCTATGTAAATATATATATATAGTCACCAATCTGTTATTAGCATGAATGTCGAAAATATAATTTTATGGTGAGGCTAAAAAAATTAATTGTGTGTTCCGGGCAACGGTTTCAAAAATGTTAGGTAGGGTCGGTATTGAGGTTTTTATTAACTTTTTTAAAGACACATTCCGGTAAAAAAAAAACATTAAAATTATCTAATATCTGACGAATACAGATTTCACGAAAAAAAAACAATCGTCGCTATAATTTTAGGGTCAGGGGTTATTTGCTAGGTAGAGTCGGGATGCCCGAAACACAGAAACAAAATTGGCTCGATTTCGGAAGAGAACGGGCAATTGTAAACTCAACGTTGGAATCAGTAAACGCGGGTTTCGTGCGATTTTACTATTATTTTTGTAATGCATTCAAGTGCAGTGTTGCAGACATTGGAACAAATAGAAAGCATAAATAATATTGTTCATTTTATTTGAAGCGTGAGAGGCCGGGTTTTATAAATTACAGATAATATTAGTTTGTACCCAAGTCACACGCACGTGCTTTATTACTCGTATGCTATGTAGAATCATATTTTTCACAAATCATATTTTTCACACGCCTGTGAAGAATAGGATCTCATTTGTCACATGAAATAAGTGTGAAGAATATGATTGGCCAAAAAGGGGGTATGCGTACGGATCAAATTTTTCACATAATTTAAGGTGAAATTGTAACGCGACAAGCGATTAAATCATTATTCGGAGCATAATTATACAGTAATCATCATCGTTATCATCATCATCATCATCATCATCATCACCATCATCGTCACCATCGTCATCATCATCATTGTCATCATCGTCATCATAATTATTTTATGCATCACCAGTATTATCATTATACTTAACGTCATCATCAGTATTGTCATCACTATGAGAAACTAAGCCCTATTGAGGAGCTACTTGTGTGTGCATGCGCTTAATCGTTTGTCAATACGTTTGTACGGTCTAATTAGGAGACAGACATGTATATGTACATATATATGTACATGTTTATGTACTCGCGTACTTTCATACGAACGTACACCTTTTTATTGGGATATTAACCAATGCACGCATCTGAACGTACGTACAAAGACACGTCCTATTTTGGATCATTAAACCCAAAATAACCATGCATATGTCCGCCCGAACTAGAATATTCGTATACACGGACGGTAATATAATGATCTTATTAGAACCTCCGCACATGTTAGTACGTTTGGACAGTACAGTAGCGTAGCGTACCGTACCTCCCGTATCGTATCGTACGGTACCATATCGTTCCTTACCGTATCGTACTGTACCTAGCCGTACCGTACCAAACCGTAAAGTATCGTACCGTACCGTACCGCATGGTACCGTACTGTACCGTACCGTATATTTCCATACCATAGCATTACAAACCATACCGTACATGCCATGCCATGCCACACTATACCATGCCATACCATACCAAGCCGTACCATACTTAACCGTCTCGTACCATACCATGCATATTGTAGCGTACCGTAAATCACGTAAATGTGAAAAATAGTGTAAACAGAAAATGTGAAGAATGAAATTGCGATATGAGAATAATGAGATCATATTTTTCATGACTTTTAATCAAACATAAATCGCCATCACTGTCTATCGTATCCTTCACCGCTTGGTTTGGTGACTGCGACTTTCAGTCCTGTTTAATTTAAACACAGCTGTGGTTTTGGTTCCTGTTGATGTGTCCGGATGTGTTCGAATTTACTGAGCGAATGACCAAATTTCTGCTTGGGTGGTTGATAGAAACAGTCCTTTGGGAACATACTCAAGGTCCAGTAAAATTTTATCTTATTTATTTACAATGGAACCATAGGTCGGTCTGCAGAAGCTATTTAATACTAAAATGTGCATTTCAATAATAATCATTTTTTTAAATATAGATTTTTAGCTCGACTTTTCGAAGAAAAAAAAGTCGAGTAATTGTCGTTGCCCTTCGCCTGCTTCTGCGTCAGCGTCTGCGTTAGTTTAGTTTTTTGGCTAAGTTTTAAGGTTAAGTTTCTTGGCAGAGTCCATTTCGCAAAAACTATCAAAGGTATCCATTTGAAATTTTCAATACTTGTTCAGTATCAAAAGGGTTCTCCATTACGACAAGGTAGGTAACCCTGTTTGTATTTCCAGAGTTACCTTTCCTCGTTTGGACGTATTTTGACAAAAATGTGGTAAATATAAAATTTCACAATAACTATCGAGACATTAAATTAAAACTCAGGGTACTTGTTTATGGAGCTGAAACCATTCTGCAGACAAGAGGAGGTAACTCTTTAAAGGGTTTTGATGATCTTATTACCCTTATTATAACTTACAATTTTCCTTTTAGGTCAAATTTCTCAATACCTATATGAAGTAGTGACTTGAACTCAAAGTAGTTGATCAAGTGATGAACTTATTCTGTATACAAGAGGTGGTAACTCCATCAAGGATTTTGCTTGAGTTATTGCCCTTTTTCAACTTAGAAATTTCGCTTTAGGTCAAATTTCACAATATCTGTAAGTGGTTTTGACTTGAAACACAATGTCACAGTTATGAACCCATTTTGTAGACAAGATGAGGTAACTATATCAAGGATTTGGGTGGAGTTATTGCCCTTTTTTCAACTTAAAATTGTTTGCTTTAGGTCAAATTTCTCAATATCTATAGGAGGTTTTGACTTGAAATTCAAAAGAACTCTATGACAGTGATAAACTTATTATACACATAAGTCTATATTACTATCAAATATGAGAAAGTCAAGCGTCCAGCACCCGTAGGCGGTGCTCTTGTTTAAATAACGCTTTGTCAAAATCCCACTTCCGGGCTATAAGATTAATTTACTTGTGTCAAAATTGGGTTAATTAAAGAAGCAAAAAAAAAACAGTCTCAAAATATGTTGTATTTGGTATGATATACTCAGCCAAAGAAGTTTGTCGCTTTCTAATTCTTGTATCAAATTATGAATAGTCAGGTTTCTTTTTTGGTTGAGTAAACACGATGTGCTAATATGCAAGGCAATCTGCTTTCTTTCGATTACTTTATTATAAAAAAATGTTCATCAAATTATTGTTCGTGTGTTTGAATAAAAACTATACTTTTCGTCCCTTTGTCCAATGTAAACATCATTTAATTAATATATGATACTCTCTCATTTGTCTTCAGACAAATAACAAAATTATCGCTGTTAAACTACCCAATAAACAACGAAAAAAGGAGTCCCGATTCTAAGCGGAGCATAGTAAACTTAGGTCCAATTGCAATTGCAAAAAAATATATGTAAAATCGTGTTAGAATCGAAATAATTTTCGCATTATCCTTGTTTATCGGCCAATAAACAACACTTTTTCGTTCGGATGCGTGGTTTAATTCCTACGCATCAAGACTCCAAATCGTTGTTTATTGGCCGATAAACAACGATAAATCGAAAATTATTTCTAAAATAATGTCGCCTGAAATCATAGAAAACGTTTCATAGATTTACAATCATTTTTTTATTGATGTAAAAGAACAACCATTGCTCCAGTAGTGCTGCAAGTTGGAGATCTTATAGCGCTTCCTGTCCGTGTGTTCGGCGGTGCATGTAGTCCAGTCCATCCTTCCCGCCTCGTGCTGGACACGTGCAACTTGTGTCTGCATAATTTAATAGTTGCATAATAATTGTCGTCTGCATAATTTAACAGCTGCATACGTGTCGTCTGCACAATGTCACGCGTCCCATTTTATAGAACGGAACATCTGTGTCGTAGATAAAATACGGGTTAAATCGATCTTATTTGTAAACCGGAAGTCTACCTGAAAATTAACCTGGAAAAGTTTCCGATATGGAAGGCTGATTGAAAAGGTGTTTGTTCATACGGCGATCGTTTCTGTACACGAAGTGGCAAAGGGTGAGCTAGTGTGGTCACTTATAATCATTGTCTCATATCGTTGCGTCGTAGCGTCGTTTGGTTGTGTCACGTCATTGCGTCGTTTGGTTGAGTCACTTCGTTGCCTCCCTTGCTTGTGTCACGTCGTTGCACCGTTTAGTTGTGTCACGTCGTTGCATCGCTTTGTTACGTCATGTCGTTGAATTGTTTGGTTGTGTCACCTCGTTGCATCGTTTTGTTGTGTCACGTCATTGATTCGTTTGGTTGTGTCACATTGTTGCATCGTTTTGTTGTGTGACGTCGTCGATTTGATTGATTGTGTCACACCTTTGCATCGTTTTTTTTGTGTCACGTCGTTTATTCGTGTGATTGTGTCACGTCGTTGCATCGTTTGGTTGTTTCAAGTCATTGATTCGCTAGGTTGTGTCATGTCGTCGAATCACTTTCTTATGTCATGTCGTTACATCGTTTGGTTGTGTCACGTCGTTGCATCACGTGGTTGTCACGTCGTTAAATACCGTGACTGTCATCGTCGTTGAGGGCGTAAGCCCTCGTGGATTAATAGCCACGCATCAGAACGACAAATACACTTAGTTGTTTATTGGAATTGTTTTTTGAATCTAACATGATCTGACACGTATTTTTGGAATTTTAATGAGAACTATATTTTTTGCTATGCTGCGCCCGGGACTACTTTCTGCGTTGTATTTTAACAACGATAATTTCGTTCTTTTGTCTATAGAACAATCAGCGAGTATCATGTTAGAATTGTTTGTTTGTAAGGAACTTTGAGCAAAACGTTATGAATGAATTTGCAGAAAAATGTCAGAAAAAGTTGATAATTTGCATGTCAACAAATGATTAGATTTGTTTGTGATCCGGATCACCGACTGGATCCAGGATTTTTTTTGGAAATATTCTTTATTATTGATAGATTTTTACATGATTGTGTATACTGGAGTAACATAGCACGATTGTGATTGAGCTGCCATGGCGGAGATCTTCGCTCTCCGAGTACCGTCAAGTTACGTATATGTTTTCTTAAAAGACGAAACGACTACAGTTGAAGCCATTTCTTTTCAGCTGTTTAAATACATTGACTATTTAGAATGATGCAAGTTATATAGATCCAGTCCGCGTCAGTTTTGATAATAAATATCGTAGCTTCACCCGACGATTGCGTGTTTTTGAATATATATAAATGGTTGAAAATCTAGAACAATATTTTCCGAAGGTCTAAGATATATAGCACGTTTCGTGAGGGTCAGATCGAGCTTACGCGTAAACCTGAAGTTTACAGACCGAAAGCAAGTGACACCTACGGACCGTCCTGACCTAGTTGCAACTCCGTCTTCCTCCATATTGACTGGTACACGTGCACCAAGTTTTTTGACGAAGGAGAAAAATACGACTCGCTACTAATTGTGTTGTTGATTTACGCACATTACGAACAGAGTATTGTATTTCATTCCCGCCCCCGCACAAACTCATGAACATGTTTATCACACCGTAACAATCTTCAAAGGCGCGAACTGGGCCCATATGTAGAAAACGTGTTAAGTTGTCCATTACTGAGTTTGAAATAAGGTAACACCACCACCACCTTCAACAACAACAACAACAACAACAACAATCATTTATTAGCTCTTAAGCGTGCAGTTCGTTGTTAGCCATATGCAAAAACACAAGTGCTATACATGGATGAGAAAAATATGAAATTAGGTAATGATAGAAGTTAACAAACAATATAGAATCCCTAGGGTTAGAAGTTAACAAACAATATAGTATCCCTACCAAAGTAATAAATATCACAGTGCTTACGAACAAGTGCATAACAAATACTAAATAATAGTGGAATTTAATTGCAATTATTTTGTCAAAATCTTCAAACTATGCATTTCTTTGTCAGACTAAACTCTGAGTGTTTCTTAATTTCGAACATTTATAAATACCAGAGTGCAACTCATAACTTGGAGGGCAACTAGGTTTTCAACAATATTATAATGTTATGCATCTGCATTTCACTCAGATGTTGCTTATTATTCGTACACTTTGTTTTTCATTTGAATTGCTTTATTTATGATATTTTTCTTTATGATTACTCAAAGTAAGATCTGTATTCGCATGGGTCATACTCATTCTGTACGATCTTTATTCGTAAAGATCCCATGCTAAACGATATGTATTCCTGATAATCACTAATGTACGATATTTTTCACTATCATCACTTAGTGTACGATCTTTATTTGTGGTGAATAGATACTGTAAGATATTTCGTCGTGACGATCAATGTTTGTGACGATCACATAATGTATGATCTTTGTTGATGATCACTTAGTTAACGGTCTTTATTCGTGATGATCATAATGCACCTATCAATATTTACTGGACTTTAGACTGACGGGCGGGAATCTGACACGCCGAATGATTCCGGGTCCCGGGAAATAGACTTTGTTCGGATTTTAGATCCCGGTAATATTGGTACATTTGATACACCAATTAAGCATCCCCCATTGAGGGGATTTAGACGAAAATGCTTGGATGTAGGGTGGGGAATTAGATCCCCCAAACTACAATTAGTCAAATTCCCGTGGGATTGCCCGCCGCTCCCCACCCCTCTGGGAAGAAATATTGATATGTGTATAATATGTAAGATCTATTTTACCCATGATCACTTACAGCACAGTCTTTATTTGTACGGCCTTTATTCCATATGATCACTTAATGTTTTTTTATTAATAATCACTAGGTATAAAATCATTAATCAATTCCCCTACTGTAAGATCTTTATACAGTAATGATCAAAAATTGTAAGACATTTGAATAAAATGTCCTGATATTTCAATTCATTATTGAGTGTGCTGCCATGGTTTGTGATAAACTAAACTAAATCGTTGACAATTCAGACCGATATTTAGCACTCTGAATATACTAGTATAATAAAAGTGGTTGTGTTACGTTGTTGTGTCGTCTGGTTGTGTTACGTTGTTGTGTCGCCTGGTTGTGTTCCGTCGTTGTGTTGCCTGGTTGTGTTCCGTCGTTGTGTTGCCTGGTTGTGTTGCGTCGTTGTGTCGCCTGGTTGTGTTACTTTGTTGTGTCGCCTGGTTGTAATGTGCTACTTTGTTGTGTCCAAGGTTGTGTTATATTGTTGTGTCGCCTGGTTGTGTTACTTTGTTGTGTCGCCTGGTTGTGTTACTTTGTTGTGTCGCCTGGTTGTGTTACTTTGTTGTTTCGCTTGGTTGTGTTACGTTGTTGTGTCCAAGGTTGTGTTAGATTGTTGTGTCGCCTGGTTGTGTTACTTTGTTATGTCGCCAGATTGTGTTACTTTGTTGTGCCGCCTGGTTGTGTTACTTTGTTGTGTCGCCTGGTTGTGTTACGTTGTTGTTTCCAAGGATGTGTTATATTGTTGTATCGCCTGTTTGTGTTACGTTGTTGTGTCGCCTTCTTGTGTTACGGTGTTGTGTCGCCTGGTTGCGTTACGTTGTTGTGTCGCCTGGTTGTGTTACTTTGTTGTGTCGCCAGGTTGTGTTACGTTGTTATGTTGCATGGTTGTGTTACTTTGTTGTGTCCAAGGTTGTGTTATATTGCCGTGTCGCCTGATTGTGTTGCGTTGTTGTGTCGCCTGTTTGTGTTACTTTGTTGTGTCCAAGGTTGTGTTTTATCGTTGTTTCCAAGGTTGTGTTACTTGGTTGTGTCCAAGGTTGTGTTACTTTGATGTGTCGCCTGGTTGTGTTACGTTCTTGTGTCCAAGGTTGTGTTATATTGTTGTGTCGCCTGGTTATGTCACGTCGTTCTATCGCCTGGTTGCGTTACGTTGTTGTGTTGCATGGCTGTGTTACTTTGTTGTGTCCAAGGTTGTGTTATATTGCTGTGTCGCCTGGTTGTGTTGCGTTGTTGTGTCGCCTGATTGTGTTACTTTGTTCTGTCGCCTGTTTGTGTTATATTGTTGTTTCCAAGGTTGTGTTATATTGTTGTTTCCAAGGTTGTGTTACTTTGTTGTGTTACCTGGTTGTGTTACTTTGTTGTGTCCAATGTTGTGTTATATAGCCGTGTCGCCTGGTTGTGTTACTTTGTTGTGTCGCCTGGTTGTGTTACTTTGTTGTGTCGCCTGGTTGTGTTACGTTGTTGTGTCCAAGGTTGTGTTACTTTGTTGTATCACCTGGTTGTGTTACGTTTTTTGTATCGTCTGGTTGTGTTACTTTGTTGTGTCCAATGTTGTGTTATATTGTTGTGTCGCCTGGTTGTGTTACGTTGTTATGTCGCCTTGTTGTGTTATGTTGTTGTGTCTCCTGGTTGTGTTATGTTGTTGTGTCGCCTGGTTGTCACGTCGTTGACTCGTCTCGTTGTGTCACGTCGTTGTGTTGCCTGGTTGTGTCACGTCGTTGTGTCGCCTGGTGTGTGTTGCGACATTGTGTCACTTTGTTGTGTTACATCGTTGTGTCGTCTGGTTGTGATATTTGGTTGGTGTTTGATTGTTTAACACGTTGACGTTGCCTGATTGATTGTTATTGTATCACATGCAAATGACAATGTGTGTTTTTTATTCAGTCATTCATGATAGTGTTGTAAATTTGTTACGTGATAACGTCAGATTTAGATTTATTTGATCGTAGATCAAAAACAAAACAAATTAGCTTTGTTTTTCCAACTACACTCACGAGTTTTAATCATTTGGAAATAACGATAATCAAGCATCTTGTTACATAACAAAAATAATTCCAAACAATACGTGTTATAGTTTATTATCGACTTAAATTCAATGTGCATCTTACAAGCAACGAAAGCATACATATTACTTTTATCTTTGTATTATTACTATTACCGGCAAATTATTAACATAATCACGACCAGTTTGAATTATAATAAATATAATTTTATTTAATAAATAGAAGTGCTTTTTCTAGTTGCTCTGCATACTGTCTGTTACAATTTTTCAATTTCCGTAATTGAATGTAAATGTCAATTTTTAAAACAAATGATTGATATGTTATTACAAAAATGCATGTCTGCAATGTTTCTGGAAATTTGGGAAATAATAATCACTTTCTGTTGTTTTGAAACGGTGAATTGCTAAACATATATAGCGTCGAAAGAGTAACTACCAAAAACACAAATTTACAAAATGGACATGGACTGTTGGATTTAATGGATATTTTCGTATAAATATAAAGCTGCAGTAGTGTAATGGATCAAGAGATCGTGAGTTCCAACTGTTCGTTTTGCAACAGCAGCTTGCAGTCAAAGACCAATTTCTGTTAATTAATGTAATCTGACAGTGCCTACATGTATCTAATGGTAGTTATTAAAACTGACCTACCAGTATAATACGGAATCCGGTTAGGGCAATATTGAACATCGTGTCTCTTACGGCGAGGGCGAGCCACGAGAATTGCGCGAAACACGAAGCGAGACACGATATTCCCGCGAGACACGAAGAGAGGCACGATATTGTAAAACGACATCTCGCACTGTCGCAGTAGCCCATACCACTATATATCGTGGCAAAATATGGCACTAACCGGATTCCGTAGTATTTAATTATTTTAAGTGTTCATGATAACCAAAATTGACATTATTCTTTATTTGCTATTATTTTAATTTATTTATATTGATTGGCAAGATAATTAGCTTTCTAAAAATGCTCCCATAATTATAATCCTTGAGTTATAGTTCAACATAATTTCTCTACTTTGTTGCTCCTGTACTACGCGTAGAAAATATGCTTGATCGGCGAGCCTGCCTCGTTCAGGACACGGGGAAACTTTCTTCTGCACGATTTGTCGTCTGCACGTCTGCTTCGTGTCACATGTTACATTTTGAGATGCGGATTACGGTGGTTCCAATAAATTCGTGGACCGGAAGTATACAAACCGGATGTCAGTGATTCCGTATAGCCCTAACCCTGGCGACATCGTTCTATTATATTATGGCGTTGCGAATAAACCGCGATTTACCTGCTTCTTCTGCCTATTAAAACATCTTATATTATTGAAGTATTGTCTGGCCTCCCAGAAACTTTAATATGTTTTGTTTCCGGACGGAACCGAAAAAGGCCACGATTCTACATGTTTTGGTAATTGTGTGCATGCAACGTAACATGAAACGACTCTTCCAATAATGGCAGCGAAGTTTAAAGGGGTTTGTTCACAGAATTTTTATATTTAAATGCAAGACTGGCAACACGTGTCTTTTTTCAGAAACAAACACTTTATACTTGTCTTGTACGCTGTTGCTCTGATACAGATATTGTATGTATATAGTTCGGGTATTGTTGGATTATATCATAACAAGGACTAAGACATATTTTTTGTTCTTGCTTTGTTTGTCTGTTTAGAATATAGTAAAATGTAAATGTAAATAAAACAAAAACTAAGAGTTATCTACGTGTCAGAGATTAAGATTGTCCTATATCTGTCTGTTTCCTAATCTTTAAGAGTGTGGAATGTTCCTTTCGTGTGTCACAAAATTCGTGATGATTACCCGTACTTAGTGTACGATTTTTATTAGTGATAATTATGTAGGATCTGTATTAGTGGTTATTACTTAGTGTATGATCTTGATTAGTGATTATTACTAAGTGTACGATTTTTATTAGTGGTTATGACTTAGTGTACAATTTTTTTAGTGATGATTACCTACTGTAGTGTACAATCTGTATTAATAATGAAATCCTTTCATCATCAAAAACTGAAATACGTCCTAAACATATTTATGAACATTTTCTTAAAATTAAATAAATTTCACTTTTGGTCTAATATAGTTTTGTTAATTCTACGAAAACTGACATTGAACTTATACTCTTATTATCAGAAATCTTTCACACCATAAAGATTATTTTCATTACAAAAATGCACATACTCATTATGATTGGAAGTATTAGGCTTAAAAAGTTAATGATTTGTTTCTCAGGCAGCGCCGCAACGTTTTTTCATGGCCCGCCACGATTTTGATAATTCCTATTTTTGACCGTTAAAAAATATGAATTAGGAAAATTTAAATTCTATAAATAGGAGTACTTTAATGCTGATGGTATAATAATTTGAAGGCACTTATGTTAATTATGAACATTTAAATTGATTGCCTTTTTACGTCAGCTTGCATAAATGACCGTTTTTAACACGAGCAATTAATAAATCTATATATTTATAATTTTATAAAAAATAATGCATATGTTGTTATTGAAATTTAAAATCGTCTTTAATCTGTACTTATTTACTTGTTTTAATTAAGTCATTACATAGTGCCAAATAAAAAGAGTAGGAGAAAAAAAATAATTCAAAAAAGTAATTCCCCCCTCCCTCCTTATTTTTGGCAAAAAGTGCCTGAGAAACATTTATTAACTTTTTGAGCCACACTTCATGTACACCTGTATCTACCAACGTTCGGTTATTTTGTTCGACAGGAGCGCTGTGTTTTATATAACATGGTAACGAATCATATTTATAACAAGCGAAACATATTGATGCTTAATGAAAGTTGTCAATTAGAGAAATAATTTCCGATTTAGCTTTGTTTATTCGCTAATAAACAACGCTTTGAAATTATTATCAAAATGAATCTACAAACGCTCTCCGTTCTCAATAACCGACCATCAGAATAAAAACGTACCATTATCATATGGTGATTATATTGATATGGAAGAAAGTATTTCCATTTTATCATGATGTGACACTACCTTACACGGTGTTCCGACCATGTTCCCGCGCTTATGTTCGCACGCGCGTCACCGCTGTTCCGCTTATGTCATTTATTGATACAAATTCATTGTTAAATTGCTTTCATTAATAAAAAGTTAAAAACTGAACAAATAACGTTTGTTTCGGATACGTGTAAGCGTTGTTTATTTAAAAATAATGTGTTAATGACATTTGCGTATTAGCTATTCTAACATGACACGCGCTAAATTTCCGTCAATAAACAACTCGAAAAAGTAGTTCCAACACTGTAAATATAGTTCGCATTGTAATTGCAGAATATGTTGTCTGATCATGTTAGAATCGAAATAATTTTCGCATTATCGTTGTTTATCTGTAAATAAGCCACGAGTTGATGTCCTTATGCGCGTATAGTTAACCGCTCGGGCTAACGCTCTGGTGGTTTATATACGCATCATACAATCAGAACTCAAAATCGGTGTTTATTTACAGATAGGCAACTCAAAATCGAAATTTATTTCCTAAATGAATAAGAAAAACAACAAATTAATGTTTAGGCCTAATATATGAATCATGATAGTATAAAAGTATTGCTCCAAAGTTAATGTCAACGTTTTTTTTTTTTAATTTTTTTAATTTTAGCACTTTTTTTTCAATCTATTTCTTTACTTTACATATTATCAGGATCCGTATTCTAGAAACATCATAAGTTTAGCTTAAAATATTTTCCCTTACTGAATTAACTGCAGTTAATAATAAGTTAATAATTAATAAACAATTAGCACAAAGCCATTTAAATATGAAATAAAAAGTTCAAGAAAAATTAAGATTTTAAGGAGTGTTGCGGCAGTTTTTGAAACCGAGGTTATTTTAAACCTATCACCGTATTTTTGCTATTATCACAACGCGCTATTGTCTACTTGATACATATTCGGATTCTCGGATCTTTTACCAGAAGTTTTGTCTGTGTGTTGTTTGCTAGTTTTTGTTCATGATGCCACGAAAAAAGGTAGATTTGTATCGAAAAAAGGCACAGTACGAGGATTATTGTCATCTGCTCATCTGCCTACATGGCATGCCGATAGTAAACGGTCAACTATAGAGCTCCAAGAAGGTAGCAGAATTTCGGACGCTATCATTTCGGACACTCATCCGAATATTGAAGAAACTCCGCTTGTATCAGATACAGTGACCGTCTCGTCTCCTACTGATAATTTGTTACCCCCTGGTAGGCCAACTGTGGAGTTGTCCTTTATAGCTGAACAGTTAAAACAAAATGTGTTGAGTGTTCTTCTGAATTAAACATAACTAATACAGTTCCCAGCATTCACCATAAAACATTGAAGAAAGCTGAGAGCAAGGTACATGTTTAATCTGTTTGAACAAGTAATGCATGTTCACCAATAAAAAATGTTTTTTTTCTACTTCCACTATTAAAAAAAGACCCTGTTTATGCCTTGACAAATTCAAGACACAGTTGTGCAGTGAGGTGGATGGCTATGGCAACTGTGATGATTTAACTGAATATTATTTGTCACCCACTGCTGTTTCAAGTGGGAATGCCGATCTAATATAAATCAAATCCTAACATTCGCTTCATTAGTAGTAGCTGCTAGTGCAAGTCAGCTCATATTATAACAGCGTCAGACTGGTACTGTTTTAAGGGGATTGTGGGGAAAGCATGCCCATCTTCTCTAGTGTTGACCCGTTTTTAATGCAAATAGAAACAAATCTCCCATGTGTCATGGACTATGTAAGGCATTATTATTATTATTATGTTAATAGGTTGGTCAGCACATAGTTTCTATTGCAAAGGCATCCTGTAAAAAAGCATTGCAACAAGAGGAGGAAGAAATAACAAGGCGCCTGTGGTAAGTATAACTTAATTGCTCTATATACAAAAAAATGTATCATGACTCTTAATTCCTTGATAATTTAGTGATAATTTATATTTAAACAACACAATTGAGTGGATTTTGTATGCAAACCACTAGTGTCTGTTTTGCTGGTTAAAAAAAAAACACACCATATCTTCACTTTCATGTTATGTCTGTACTATATACATATAGCAATTTGATGTGTGATGAACTAAGTCTCTTATAAAGTACCATAAAACTTAGATACACAATTTTGCTGATCATGCGATGAATATTTCAGTACTCAGGCTGCTGGTACCTCCCACACCAATGCCTCCCCAGATGATTCCCATTCAAGACATGCTGCCCTACAAGGTTTGTATATGTTGATCAGAGAAAGATGGTAACAAGTCCCTTGGAAGAATATAAAATAAAGAATTTTAATATACTCTGTTTAAGTAAAATACTGATAATAAATCTCAAAAAAGATAACCACTTCATATTTTGAAGGACTTTGTAACACACTTTCTTATAAATACTAGACTCAATGAGCCAAATAATAATCAAATGATAAAATTTAATGTATATTATTTTCCAGATGTTACCCCTGGAAGTAGCCTGACAGGCCTCGATGATGACATGACAAGCAGTGCAACCACAATCGATATTCGCACAAGCAGTGCATCCCTGGGCGATAGTGTGACAGAGTGTGAGATTCTGACAGGCTGTGATACAACTAATACTGGGTACCCATCCTCCTCATTCAGCTGGATGTGTCAAAGGTAAACGTATCATAACTGTATAAGCTGTATACCTAGCAGCCAGAGTAGAAAGCATTTTGTAGTGACGGAACTTTCATATGAATAGCCCAGACAGGGCTTCCTTGAGCCTGCACATTAAAGGGTTAAAGATCATGAAGCAAAAACACATTTCTAGCAGTTCACACCTTTTTTTCTAAACTGGTGTTTACAATGCCTGTGTGCATAACATTTATATCCCTAATTTAGAAAGAAAGATATTTTTCAGGCTTTTAGTGCATTCATTACCTGTTAATTGTACTCTTTTTTAACCAACACAGTAAACAATTGCAACTAGCTTTCCACTTGATATTTGTTATATAAAAGTATAATTGATACATTGTAATTATTGATTATGAATACCAGTCAGTTAAACTGTCACCAAACCTGACAAACCTCACTAAATAATATTTACTCAGTTTAAAAATGCCGCTACATTGTGGAATAAAAGTAAATATTTTATCGACGATATGCTGAACTACATCTTTAATGAGAATCTTCATGTTTACATGTATGGCTAAATATTTTTTCATTTAACTATTGCAGAGGATGGTTGTGCTGAAACTTCAGTCCATTCCGACCATACATATATAAAGGATCCGGCAAAGACCCGTCTTTCAGGACAATGCAAATATGATATGGGCTGGCAGAAAAGGGGCTCAGGGAGATGTTATGACAGCAGATCAGGCGTAGGAACTATGATAGGAAACTTGAAAGGAAAAATCTGTGCATATGGCATACGCTCCAAAAGTTGTAAGAAATGTGATTATCATAAAGCTAAGGGCAATGTGGTTCCAGATTATAAATGCAGTAGAAATTGGGCTGGTAGCTCAAAAGCAATGGAGCCAGATGTGGCAGGAGAGCTAGTAACAGAAATTGAATCAGAACATGTTGATGTTGGTGTCCTTATAATGGATGACGACTGTACAACTTTAGCTAGAGTAAGAAAAGATCTGACACACAAACAGAAAAAACATAAAGTTCTTTCAGTAATGGTTATTAAACATATACAAAAGTGTATCAACTATGCTTGAGCGCAAAACAAAGGTGATGTTGAGAAATTTACATCAGCTCTTAAACAAATTGTTCCTCATCTGTTTGGAGACCATGAACATTGTGGGGAATGGTGTGGCTACACGAAAAGTCCACAGACCTATAAACACAGAGGTTTGCCTTATGGTAGATCTTTGACTGGAGCAACCCTTAGGTCAGATTTAGAAGCTGCGTTTAATGTTGTGGTCCAGAATGCTGCTAAGATAGCCCCAGGTGAATCAACAAAAGACGTGGAGTCGTTCAACTGTATGGTAGCTGCAAAGGCTAAAAATAAACCACTACTCTGGCTCAGAAAGTCTTCACATCAGAACTAGTTGTGCCATAGCACAGAAATATATTGGAGCTTCTTACGTGAACGCAGTAAATCAAAGTATAGGAATATCACCTGGAAAATTGCTACAATTTCATGCTACCAAACAAAACAAACTTTGCAAGCGAAGAATTGAAATTGCAAACAGTGTTGAATTCAAGCAAAGACAATTGGAACGGAAGTCAAAGCTAAAGTTTGGCAACATTAAAAGTGAAATTCATGAAGGTCCAACGTATCAGAGTGGAATAGCAACATGTAGTAATACAGACGTAACAGAAATTCCCCCTCCTAAAAGTGTACAAACAACTGAAAAGGTTAAAGCTGATGAGTTGATTGGTGTTAACAAAATCTTCTGTGATATTGAAACAACATCATTACATAAAGATGCAGACATAATACAGATTGCTGCAAACTGTGCAGATAAATGTTTAAACTGTTACGTTTTCCCGTCAAAACAGATAGCACCCACGGCATCTGAAGTTACAAGTCTGACTGTTCTACAATGGTCAGCATGTTGATACTAAAACACTTGTAGAGGCACTTAACATGTTTGTAACATTCATTGAACAGCACCAGCCTTGTATTCTTGTGGGTTATAACTTTCTAAAGTTCGACTTTCCTCGTATATTTAGTGCATTTGAACTCGCACTTTCCATTGAGCCACTTTCAAAGTATGTTTTAGGGATAGCTGACACTCTCTCATTGTTTAAGGCCACACACACAGGCCTTGAAAAATACTCTCAAGTGTATCTGGTGAGTCATCTTGAAAGAACAGTATTCTGATCACAATCCCCTCGGTGATGTGCGAAGCCTGCAGAAGTTGTGCTCTACTGTTGGTGTTACAGACTCTCAATTTCGGATCACAGCTGTACTGTTCAGTCAGCAATCATTAAGTTCAAATATCAGTGTGAAAGTGTAAAAAAACATTGAAACATTCAATGAACTCAAAGTAAACGATATCATTTCCAAAGGAATGACAGAGAAAATTGCCAACAGTGGACTTTGTTTAGCTCACCTTCAGTTATCAGTTAAACGAGGCGGACTGGATGGGCTAAAATTTCTTCTGTCTGAATTGACACCATATGGAAAACCAAGAGTAACAAAAAATATGAAAATAATTGAAAAACTATTTGACTACCTTACAGACAAATCCTAAAGCAGTGGTGTGTTACTATATTAATGAATAAACCAATATTACACATTGTCAACCATGTAAACAGTTTATCAGCACAGCGTCTGTTTTTATACCTGAATATGGTTCTCTGTCTTTCATGCTATGCTGCTCAAGTTTTCCTTTGTTTACATTTGAATTATCCTGAACTTTCATTCCTTTTGAAAAACTTTTGAGTGTCTGGAACTCCATACTGATGCTTAGAAACCTACATATTTGATTTTGTGTCACTACATTAAGGTTTGAACTCTGTATCATTTTCAGACATGATATCAACAAATATACATTTTAGACTATGTTTTTAAAACTTGTTTTACAGTAGGCTAAGGCAGGTAATAGTTCTTGTTGTGTATATATATTTCAATTCTAAATACGAAGAGGTTTTATTATTTTCAAAATCATTTTTATTTTCCAAGCGAAACTTTTTGCCTTGCGAATGCATGTTTCTACTGACAAAAATCAGATGCAAACTGTCCTCGTTCAGTATTTGTGATAACTGTTATTGAAGTTATTATTATAATTATTATACACTACTAGCAGTAATTAGTATTCTTGGTATTGGTTTATTTAGCTGTTACGAATACTTTGTGTTGAAATGCCATTTTTCAAATATGCAAAAATAAGGTGTACGGTAGTGCTCTTTTCTAAAATATAATTCAATGAATAATGTGACCGGTACAATATTTTCTAGTTTTATGATGAGAACATATATATGAAAACATTTCAAGTACTTTGGCAGAATTCTTTTAAATTTAATATAAATAGCAAAATGTTTATTTATAAAATGAGAATCGCTTTTGGCTTTGTCGGTCACAAAAAAAACATAGTATCATTTAGTCCGAATGACAAATGTCGGCTGTCTGTCCATGTTCAGTAGTAGTAGTGATTATTGATATTGAAGTTATTACCATTATTAATGGTTTCTTTTATAATCTGTTATGAATTTAATACATTGTATGAATTTTTTTTGCCAGCTTGTATCTGTATCTGTATTTCTAGCAAACTGTATACTTAGGTCTGTAAAATTGCTGTATTTTGTGAAAAATGACGAGAAGGTAGTGATCTTTTTTACAATTTTATTCGATTAATAATATGGTGACCTATACATTTTATTCTTGTTTTATCTTGACAACATATAGATTAATACATTCAAGTAGTTTGGCAGATTTCTATTGTGTAGAACTTTATATATTTCCAAAATTGTGGTTGATACAGTAAGAATGTCTTTGGCTTTGTCGGTCACACTGAATACATAAAACATGTGATTTTTTCAGCACTTACATTCTGTAATACATTTTTTGGTAATGTTTGCTTTCATTAAATGTATATTGATTAATATAAACTTACATCAAACCTTTTCTTTGTCCTTTTCATCTTTTATTGGGGATTTAAGGTAGTCTTGAGACACTCGAAAATATAGCAGTTTTTATGCAAAAGTGCACGTTATAAAGTTGAAAATAAGATCAAAACAAGACTGGTAACCATATGTTTTTATTTCATTTTTCACATAGTATTTGTATGTATTCCTTGCAGACAAAATTAAAAAAAAAGATCTATTATTGGGGGAAAAAAACACCAAACTGTGGCAACAATATTATTGTTGTGGTAAGCATGTACATAGTTCACATACAGAAATCATAAAACGTGCGTTGTTTTGTTACTACCGTAAATACGTTTTATTTCTTTTATAATTTTATTGTTCACACTGTGCCGCATACTTGTAGCACATTTTTGTATGGTTATTTAACGTATTTTACGTGATTGTGACGCATTGTTATTTTGTTTCATTTGCGTAGCGGTGTCTCGACGCGTGGATGACACGTTGAAAGAGGGACAGGCCAAATAGTTTATTTACGTCTCACATGTGTACACAAAACAAATAATAACACAGTTTAAAATCGTGATATATATGTACAAAACTCCTCAGAACAGAGTTATGAGAGACCAACTTTCTAAAATACCTAAAATACATGAACGCTATTAAAATCTTAAACAGATGCTTAAAAAATACAAACAAGGCAACGTACGATATTCGATGCAAACGTTATTTTTTATCTTCAGACAATCATAAAAACGTATACAATATGTACAAGAGAAAAAAAATAATGTTAAGAACATAAAATATCGCTTCCTACAAGTATACATGCATATACTGTAAGAGTAGTAATTTGCTATGAACAAAATTAAATGCAATTATATAGTATACAGATGGTTTCGTCGCTAAATTAAAATATCATGACAGACTCTGACACTGGATTTTATTATGCGATCATCTGACAGCAAAAAGTTCATGTTTTCTGTTGAATTTTAAGAGGTTGAAACCAGGGTGTATCAATAATGCCTTTTCTACTAAAACAGTTCTAATATTTGTACATAACGGACAGATAAAGAATGCATAGTGTTTATTTTCTACACAGTTCGTACAAATAATACAATATCGTTCGTTAGCCGGTACGCATTGAAAACGTCAGGTTTCTATTCGAAGAGGGGCAGCACCACCATCGAAACGTCGCCAGGGCGCTTCGTTGCGCTCGACTCATCGCGCGGCACTTGACTTAAGGTTCTGCAGAAGTGTTTATAGTTCCACACCATTGTGTCGTAGAGCCTAGACAAGACTTCATATATCCGATTCGCCTAGCTTTTTAAACTTCGCGTAACCCTAGCGCTCTGGACGCTGCCTGTGCTACGTGTTTGGCGGCTACCGTGTTGTCCAATGTGTCAGTAATAACGAGGCAGTATATCAATTAATATATGTAAACCTTCTGTGTTTGCTACCAATAGTTTGATAGTTTGATAGTTTATTATACATACTTTAGGCATTATGCCCATGGGTATACATTGATACACATTCTACACACAAATAATAATTACAATGCAATTGTCAATAGCTTACAGGTGCAAATTATTTTAAATTAAAATACATACATACATAAACAGAGTGTCTTTAAATTGTTGTATACACGTTACAATAATTTCTATTTAGTAATATTAATTTACAATGAATAAACGTAACATAATAAACATTACTAAAAATGTCTAAGTTATTGTAATATTTCAAAGATAAATCCACAAAGTATTATTTTGACAGAAAACATTACTAAAAATTCATATAATTATACATGTATTTATTTATTTTGGAGAAAAACTCAATCGTAGTATAATTGGGTTCTCAATTGGAAGGCCTTAAAAATATAAGTTGCGAGCCGTCTAACTGTTGTTTCATTTGTCGATTTCATTAAGTCGATATATTTCATAATATTTGTAATTTTCCAATAGTATTTGTCTATATACTGTTTACGTAAATTTATAAATAACGGACATATTAACAAAAAATGGAATTCGTCCTCAAGTACATTACAGTTTTTGCATTTCCTGTCGTTGTAGGGTATTCTATTCGGCTTATGCCATCTACCTGACTCTACTTCTAATCGATGAGCTGAAACTCTAAAACGTGTTAAGGCAATTCTGAACTTCGTAATGTTAACAAATTTAAAATATGACTGAATTTCTAACTTTCCGAACAAACTATAATGTGTACCTCTAGTTGTATTTACAAGCTCTGCAGACCAATTTTGTATGTACATATCTGAAATTCTTTGTTTAACATGTGACATGAAAACATCAACATCACCAACACCCTGAAAGTACCATACTTCACTAAAGCCTAGGCTATCTAATACATTTTTTAACAAATTTACCCAAGACCCTTTTTCTGGGTATAGTTCAAAATCATTTAATAACATCTTATAAACGTCTTTGACATATTTAACATCATCACACTGTATAATTTTTATCCAATATTTTATAACTTTAACATATCGATAAAAAATAAGCGGCCTTCTACCGAGCTCCCCGTATATTAAATTATTTTGTGTCTGTTGTCTTACTCCTAACAGATTTTTACAGAAGCGTAAATGTATTCTTTCTATGCACATATTATTATTTAAACCCCATACTTCACCTCCATAATTTAGAATAGGTTCAATGAGTTTGTCAAATAAATCTAAGCAATGACTAACTGAAATGTCTGGAAACTGGATGAGATTAGCTTTTAGCTTATAAATTGCCTTAAGGGCCTGACCTGCTAATGCTTCATATGTAGCTGAAAAGGATCCACCTGTAGTAAACACTATCCCGAGGTATGTAAATTTGTTCACAATTTCAACCTCCTTTCCCTGATATAAAAACTTAAAAGTTCGTTTATTTTGCCCGCCTTTTTTGAATATCATTATTTTTGTTTTATTAATATTAACAGAAAGTTTCCATGTATTACAGTATTCATCAAGTAAGTTCAAACCATGTTGAAGTCCAGTCATAAGGACATCAGCTTAGAATAGATGACTGAACAATTTTCCATCAACATCAATACAACTGCTGCTGTTATTTGAAAGTTCACTTAAATTGTTCATGTACATATTAAACAGTGTCGATGAAAATAAATACCCCTGTTTGAAGCCGATGTTCGCGGCAAACTAGTCCATTAAATAGTTATTTATTTGGATGTGGCGCATGATTGTGTTACGCGTATGTGACACGTGGTTGTGTTGCGTGGATGTGACACGTGATTGCGTAACGTGGATGTGAGGCGTTGTTGTATTGTGTGTATGTGACGCGTTGTTGTATTGCATGTATGCGGACAAGTGGTTGTGTTGCGGTTATGTTTATTGTATGTCACACCTGGTTGTGTAACGTAGATGGGACGCATGGATGTGATGCATGTATGTGACACATGGTTGAGTTGCGTAGATGTGACGCGTGGTAGAGTTGCGTAGATATGACACGTGGTTGTGTTGCTTGGCTGTGACGCGTGGTTGTGTTGCGGGTACGGGACATGTGTTTTTGTTTCTTGACTGTGACACGTTGTTGTGTTTCTTGGCTGTGACACGTGGTTATGTTGCTTGGCTGTGACGCGTGGTTGTGACGCGTGGTCGTGTTGCTTGGCTGTGACGCGTGGTTGTGTTGCTTGGCTGTGACGCGTGGTTGTGTTGCTTGGCTGTGACACGTGGTTATGTTGCTTGGCTGTGACGCGTGGTCGTATTGCTTGGCTGTGACGCGTGGTTGTGTTGCTTGGCTGTGACGCGTGGTTGTGTTGCTTGGCTGTGACACGTTGTTGTGTTGCTTGGCTGTGTTGCGTAAATGTGATGCGTAGGTGTTACGCGTCGTTGGAATACGTGGTTGCGTTACGTGGTTGCGATACGCTTTTTTGACGCGTAGTTTACCGGTATATTAAAATAGAGGATTCACCATGTATATGTTTCTAAGTATAGTGTTTTAAAGAGAAATTCTTTTTAATTTTAATATATCTTCAATTTATGTTGGAATAACTTAAGAATATTTATAAATATGGGCCGATGAATCCTTATTGCATTTAAGACAAAATAATAAGAAAACAAGAGATAGCGCCTTTGAAGTTTCTAATAGGGGATTACACACTATTGGTACATTGTTACAAAATCTCCGTGCACGAGTTTTTTCAGGTTATCTATCGTTAAAGTAACGATTCACTAGTTTCGTGTACGCCTTGTTTTGTATAAACACACAAATATTTTTAAGTGTTTTGGATCGTGCTTATATAGGTGTTGGGGTAATTCTGACGTAAAAAAGTGGACATTTCGTATATCTGGAATTTTAACGTATAGTGGAATTTAATTGTATATATTTGTGCATTACATGTTCAAAATGCGAATGACTTTTTGAACTCATGGCGATATGTGAATATTTATTTACTACTTCCATCATTATTTGTGAACATTTTGTGACTGGTGGAACTAAACTGCAAACAAGAACGTGGACTTTGCAACGCGGCGGCGCTGTTGTCGGGAAGTTGAAGTCAGCCAAGATAAGTTACGTTTAAGTTGTATGTTACAAGGATTGAATTCAATACGGACATGATGTCTGCCTGGTATTTTCCATTTGCGCATAGAAAACAGTATAACACGTATAGTGAATAACATATTCTAACCTGATACTATTCTATTGACAAAGAACACAATTATCTGAGTAGAGCATATATAGTAAATGTAGTCTGATTACGAATGCAAAAAAATATTTGTCTAATCATATTATAATCGTAATAATTTTCGCATTTTCGTTGTTTATCGGCCTATAAACAACTCTTTGCAGTTCTGATGCTAATGCCTTAGAACTCAAAATCGTTGTTTATTGGCCGATAAACAACGAAAATTCTAAAATTATTTCTTAATTTAAATATAGTTCACACAGGTATATTTTAATTGCGTTATAGTGGATTTACGCAAAACGGATTTGCACAGATTTAAAAAGAGAGTAAAACAAACTAAATGATATTGCAATGTGTCTATGTTGCAATATTCTTGGTTAAACGTGAAATTTATTTGAATGTCTAGTTCATAATTATCGATATTAATTCTATTATACAAACATACATTTATAGATAGGTAACGTTTTGATCCAAGTAATTCAATTTGTCGTAATTAAAATATTAATTTCGGGGAGAAAGTTGACGCATTTTACGTATATTTATTTTGATCTCATGATTTTCCCCGAAACGAAAACGACAGTTAAATAAGTTGTCACGTGTTCTTCATCCAGTTCATGAACTTGGCAGTGTGTTTCTGGTTCAGCATATGCAGTATAATGTTGTCCGTATGCCATTTATTTTTTCCAAACAATGACGCGTGTACTATGCAGCATGTACTTAAAGTTCAATTAAAAATATAGATGTTGAAGTATAAGTAATTAGGCATCATTTGTCTGACAAATTGTCGGTACAGTGAAATATACCGTTTTGAACATTTTTATCTAAAAGAAGAACATGCTGACAACTGCGAATCAAAATGTCATATACGATACGTCATATATACATATTTGCATGCTGTATACATTTTGCTACACGGTATATCGGGTGAATCCGTAGACTGATTGAAATCGAAACAATGTGATGTACAAGAAATACTACTAGTACCTACAATATGCTCGTAAATAAGTCAATTTGACAATACGACAGGGCGCTCGTTTTCTCCAATCTCGGGATATTATTACAACCTTCGCCTTACTCAATAATCCGAACATACAGTTTCATCATTTATAGAAACAAACAACTAATGAACACTACTAAACCGGAATGATGTACCTCTAACTTTGCCGTACACTGCCGTCCCTAAGAACTCTTGCAACAGTCGCAGAAATGCTATTTGTAGTTTTTTATGTTCAGTGCATTCAATTTTGAAATGCTTGCGAACGAAATGTATCGAATTCTGGATACACCGCCGTGTGAGGGTGTTTCTGCATGCAGACGATCAGCTACTGGTTCTTGCAAGTTTTTATTGTGTCGCATTGATCACACACTCACCATAGACATGAACTGGGCGTATGCCCATTTAACTTTGCCGGACATCGTCGTCCCTAAGAAATCTCACAATAGTCACAGAATTGCATAACTTGTGTATGTACCGCTGTGTGAGGGTATTCTGTTTTTTCAGGCTGTCGGTTTCCGGTTCTTGAAAGTTGTTCTGTTGTCGCATTGATCACACACGCCTTCTCAACTCCAGTCATGCTAGATTGTATAAATGTTTGTATTTCCCGCCCAGACCATCGTACACACGACATCCGGTGAACCATTCACCTTTACACCGGTCCACACGCGCTCTGTCGTCATTTTCGGTTAAATTGATTCGGGACTCCTCAGTGGAGACAACATTAGTTAGCGTCGAACTGCATGCCGTCTGGGTAATGCACGTTGTCTCGACGTAAAGTGTACTCCGAATTTCGGACGTCTTTGTCAAAGGCCATATTCACATACCACATCCGCGCAAAAATTATTGTTTGTCTTGTTCCGGGGTGCTTTAATGTCTTCTGCGGCGGTCTGTTACACTTCTGGTAGCGGCGAAATTATGACGAAGCATTGCTAACGTTCTCGACTGTCGATGAAACATTAGAGCTCCCAGCTAAATTATAGCAACATATTAAAAATTCTTATTTTGGGCACGCGTTAGACATTTATTAAGTAACAACGTAAACGGCTCGACGTAGGATATCATTAACCATCTGTATTAATTCCATATGTAAACACGTGACACAAAACTGTGTTCTTCCATTTGACAGATGACGCATATTTTTATAGTTTGCCGTTTACAATTACTGAGATAGTTCATAAGTCGTGTGAAGATTCGTTTTTAAATATTAAAGTGTTCTGTATCATTTGAATTACGCACGTCTGCGCGTCGTTACACAGACGCACCGATCCGCCATTCACGAAAGAGTAGCCTTAATTGAATTTCGTGTCTTAATTTTAACAGTTTCTCAAATTTCTATGTGTGCAAATAAAAATTTTTATAATTCCATATTACACATAATCATGTCCGGTCTTATTTATACGAAATGAAGTATTCTTACATGATACGCGTTATGTTTTTTTTATTTGATAAAGAACTACCAAATACACAACGCAAAAAGACGTTATATTTCATTCCACTTGAAAATGTCGAAAATCTGGCACACGGTAACATATACTTACTTTGTTTGAATCGATCAGTAGTAGCAATGTAATGTTATATTGCTTATCAATATAAAGAAACAAATCCAGCTGACAGCGTTATTCTTACACGAATAATTCAAGTTGTGTTTATAATTTATTATTTAACTGCACCATGTAAAACAGGCGCTATTTTACAAAGCATGTCATTCGCTGACTTCTGTCCTATCTTCACATTGAATTCTGACATGATACTCGCTGATTTTGTTTCGATAGTCAAGGAACAAAATTGTCGTTGTTAAACTACCCCGCAATAAACGAAATAAAAAGTAGTCCCGATTGTGAGCGGAGCATATTAAAATGCAGTTATCATTACATATGCACAATTATTTGTCATATCATGCAAGAATCGAAATAATTTTCGCATGATCGTTGTTTATTGGCCAATAAACAACTCTTTGTCGTACTAACGACCTCGTGGTTGTATTCCTACGCATGAGAAATCCAAATCGGCCGCTAAACAACGGTAATGCGAAAATTATTTCAATTCTCAAATGATATGACAAATAATTTTGCAATTGTAATGATATCATGTGAGAATCGAAATAGTTTTCGCATTATCGTTGTTTATTGGCCAATAAACAAATCTTTGTTGTTCCGATGCTTGGCTATTAAACCAATCGGGCTAACGACCTCGTGGTTTAATTCCTACGCATCAGAAAACAACATCGTTGTTTATTGGCCCCTAAACAACGATAAATCGAAAATTATTTCTTAAATATAATAGCTTACAAGTTGAACGAGTAAATGCAGCATAGGCATAAACATGAATCTACTTAAATTAGAAGTTTCTTGTCAGAAATCTCTTTTTCGATGACCTTATTTATAATTAAGGTACAGTTTCTTTGATGGGAGGTCTTTAAACATTTTACTTTCAGTCCAATATATAACTGTGTGGTGAATATGCGGCGAAGAAAAAAAAAATTAAAGACAAAAATAGTTATATTTAACCTCCCCTCCTAGATTTTGTTAGAGATGTCAGCGCAAACCAAGCATTTGTTTGTTCGGCCTTATGTGTCTGTGCATGTACTCGTAAAGCTTTTCAGTGAACACGTAAGTCAATGTATTAAAATCGCAAAATCAACCCAAAAACCGTAAAGTCTGGGACCATTTCAATTATAGTTAAATAAAAAAAAAAAGTTTATTCTAGTAAAGCTGACAAATGCTTTTTTTTATTTTCACATAAAACTTAATCTTAAATTTTTACTTTTTTGTATCCTAAATTATAATCTTTCACAAGAGCTTTATGAATTCCGCCCCAGCTTCTCTGATTTAAATTATGATATATTTCAGGCGCTTTTTGAATCCCGCCCCGGCTTTTCGATGTTCCAATTGCATTAATTGTAAACCACGCTTTTCATGGTTTCCTCGTGCACATCGTAATTTATCGATCGATGCTACAAGCTGACGCTGATTGCACAAGTAGACTGTGCACGAGGATATCGTGAATTCCATGGTAGTCTCGGACGTAAACAAGCGCTTTGACCCGTTCTATAAATTGATGTCGCGCCACAGACACAGCCCAAGAGTGTCTGATTTTTCCAGAATTTTGTATTAGACCGATTTTGCATATGTCCGCATCCACAAGCGTATCCGTAACCACATTATAAGTCCCCTATCGGTGTTTCACCGGAGGGGACTATAGGTTTGCCCTCCGTCCGTCCGTCCGTCCCGCCGTCAGTCCGCAAAATATTGTTCCTGCGATAACTCAACAAGTGTTGAAGATACTTCGATTAAATTTGGTATACATACAAACGGCAATGTGAGTATTATGCACGACCTATTATTTTTAACAAAGATCAAATGTCACGTTACTAAAAATAGAAATAAACTAAATACTGTTATAATTCGATGAAACTTCATGAAACTTGGTACACAGATTGGGCTATGGGTTTGCCTCCATCTGTGTGCGTCTGTCTGTCTGTTCATCCATCGGTCTCACTCTGTCTCTCTGTCCCGTCCCCAAAACCTGGATCCTGCAATAACTCAAAAAGTACTGAAGACACTTTGATGAAACTTTGTATACATAGAAAGAGCAAGGTGTGGATTGTATACGACCCTTTGTTTTTCACCAGAGGTCAACAGTCACGTGACTGTCGCTTAAAATAGAAATAAACTTTAATACTGTAATAAATCGAAAAGAACATAACACATTATCATGAAACTTGATACACAGAATGGACTATATGATTGCCCTGTGTCAGTTTAGTACTGCAATAACTAAAAAAGTAACTCGAATGTCTGGTCAATGCTACTACAATAGAAAAAACTACAACTTAAAAGCAGTGACAAATGGATTTGAATATAAAACTTTGTACATCTACAGATAAAGGGCAATTTGATGGTATTGCCCAATGTTTAATTAGTAGGGGTTTTTACCAGTAGGGGACTCCTGAACTGCTTGCAATACTATCAAAGCCTTGTTATATGCGGCAGACGCTTTACCATGCATACGCTTATATCGTCGAATATTTTAGTTTTGTTTTTATTTCCAAAGAGTCTAGAGGCCAGCGTTTAAAGAATTTAAACATGTTTAATAAAGTCGTCTGCAAATATTTTATCGCAGTATGCGAAAACATTCACAGGTGGTGGAATTAAACAAAATAAACCATCCAGCAGTTATATCTACAGCGACAGTCACGTCTCATTCGAAGGTTACACGCTATAACCGAGTTATTGTACTCGATAAGTCGAATGTTGAGTTATTCAGGTGTCTAGACTATTTCTGCTACCTTTCCAATGTTTCATGTATAACAACTTTACGTTTAACATGCAAAGTTAGATGCCAGGTCGTCCGCATCCGCATAAAAACGCTTAAGAGGCGATTTTTGCGGACAGGTTTTTTGGATGCGCTTTGCGGATACGGACTGCGTACATATAGAATCGGTCCAACTGTTTTCAACTTGAATGTTTTATTTTTTTTTTGAGGATGCGGATTTGCGCAATGCAGATGTGGATACGGACATATTGGAAAAGCGGCCTGACCGATATGTTGCTGATTATAAATGATACAATTGTGTACAAAAAACAATGTAACTCCATTAAACTAACATTTGTGTATTGGAAATACCCAAATTAAGTAAAACAACCGCAACACACAAATGATGCGAAACTTCGAGTGATGTCTAGTTATAAAGACAATAATAATAAGATTTTATTTATTTCAGATCCATTAAAGTTTATTGATTTTGCGACTCTCCATTTTATTCTATATATTTCCCAGTTGTCATTGTACAGTTCAGCATTTAATTAGTAAATCAAATTAATAAAAGCGCCAACACTGTAATACGGACCGTTTTTTAAGAATTTGCGATTTAAGTACATTAAAAATCGAATGCTTATCAGGTCGGCAAGGGAGACAACAATATGATACTCCTTGAGAAACTTTTGGCTTGGTTACCTCCCTTATGCTATTGAATTGTTTCATTTTGTCCTCAAAGCCGTGTGTACCAAGGAGGCGTTTCATCACTATTGACGATTTGTATTTGATCGTATGTTACTTATTAAGATTCATGTAGTTATTTACGATTTTACATAAATTCCGTGCCCTATTTGTTTGATTAAACGCACTTTCGGTGATATGTCGTACTTTATGTAATACCCATATTCCACACACGCCACGAATCCTGCGAATAGCGAGGAATTTATAAAATTTATGTGTCGTCAGGATTTGTTAACTTTTGCACATCTTCTGTTCCAAATTGTGACGTTCTACGATTCAGTTACGATGTAGTTACGACAGTGTTACAAATATTCGCGGGATTACTAAGATTTACAAGAATAAGAATTACGACTTCTGAACGAACGTTACGTGGCAGTTAACAATTCGCCGAATGCATGTACGAATTAAGTACGAATGAATATATATCTTTAAATTTATTTTCGGCGTTTGTTCGTGACAGCTTCGTAGCCAACTCGTAGCCAACTCGTGGTCAAGCCGCGAATTCCCGAATGAGTTAACAATACCTACGAATAACTATGAATCGATTACGATTTAGTTACGATGCCTGAAAATGCACTATAAATTGGTTACGAATTAACTACGATTTTTTTAAATTTTCGGAATCGGGAGTTCGTGACCAATATTTTGAACAATTCAAAACTTTACGAAATCCCAACTGCTTAAGAAATACAAGAACTGACTATGAACAGATACGAAACAGTTAAGAACTTCACAAACGGATAATTTATCAATTTTTGGCGATTCGTGATGTCTATGGAATAGGGATATTAATCATAGTGTACGACTGATGAAACGCCTCCAAGTGGATTGATTTTCGCAAAACCTGACTCAAAGGGAATTATTCACCGATTTTTGAAAAAGTCATCCAATGTCTAATCTGGACAATCTTAAGGATCTGGACTCACTAGTTCAAATATTCAGTCATGAAAAAGTATTATTTAAAAAAAATGCCTCAACCGGGTCTGGAACTGACCTGCAGATCAAAGTCGGTTGCGCAACCACTCGACCAGAGGCCTGTATGCTTATTTTCACGTGTATATTTATCACTTTAAGAGATACACGTGCTTTAAAAATATCGACTAAAAGCCGTACAAATGCTGGATAATTTTCCCTTTTCAACTGACGACAACATTTTCCGTGCAAATAAATATTTAATATCCAGAATATTTACAAAATAAATATGATCGGGACTAGATGTAACTGCCTTCTAGAGGTCTTGAAGCGCGTTCTGTCCATGTCACCCTACGTCCTCAAGTCTGCCTGGTCTGCCATTCCTGCCTCGTTCTGAACACGTGGAACTGTCGTCTGCATGAATTGTCGTCTGCACCTCTGCAGAGCTCCTTGTCACGCGTTCCATTGCAAGTCTACAAACCGGAAAACAGTGACGCCTATTGACCGTCCTGCCATCTCCCTCACCGTCCTTCTCCGAATATACGGGTACACGTGTACCGGTGTTATAGTTACGTGCGTGTCCGCCGATGAGCATGTATGAACATGTATGTGTCCGCCGATGAGCATGTATGAACAAGTGTGTGTCCGCCGATGAGCACGTATGAACATGTGTTTGGCCGCCTTTAAACATGCATGTGTTCGCCTTTGAACGTATATGTGTCCGCCTTTGAACGTGTATGTGTCCGCCCATGAACATGTATGTGTCCGCCGATGAACGTGTATGTGTTCGCCTTTGAACGTGTATGTGTCCGTCGATGAATGTGTATGTGTCCGCATGTGAACGTGTATGTGTTCGCCTTTGAACGTGTACGTGTCCGCCTGTGAACGTGTATGTGTCCGCCTATGAACATGTATGTGTCCGCCTATGAACATGTATGTGTCCGCCGATGAACATGTATGTGTCCGCCGATGAACGTGTATGTGTTCGCCTTTAACCAGTTGTTAATAAACGTGTTTAGCCATTATTTTGTCTATTTTAAATGGTGACTTCCGCTTGTTTCTCCCTGTCATTTAAAGTCATAAATGACTCTTGTTAACTCGATACACTGTCCCGGTCCGTCTTATAGGGACGCCATAGCCACCATACCGCTACCCGTCTGCTGGGACGCGAACTGGTCATTGTGAATGGTACTCGGTGACAATTTCAGTCCCAAAACATTCATGAAGTGTAAACACGCTACAAAAAAGGTCATCGGTCAAGTGCCCATTATGTGTTTGTGTCTGCCTATGAACGTGTATGTGTCCAACGATGAACGTGTATGTGTCCAACGATGAACGTGTATGTGTCCGCCTATAAACGTGTATGTGTCCGCATTTGAACGTATATGTGTCCGCATATGATCGGGCTTACATTTGGTTATTACACGCATAACCAAATGCTTGTCGATTATTAATGAATCAGCAATATCTGCGTGGAACGTAAGTCAATTAAAATAACATCCAGTTTACACTACGGCAGCAATTACTGGACTATGTTTACGTATCACATGTTGTGTCAGGAGTTCACCATTAGAAACAAATTGAGAAAAAGTTTTCTTGGTGGATTTTCGGAAAATAAATTAAAATCAGTTTGAGCATGAAAGTGCGTCGAAGTCTACTTATCGAAGTGGTCATGTGCCTTTATAATTATATATTGACTGCTTATGAGTTAACAGTAATACAATTGAGACACAAATTAAAGAAAAGACAAGTAACCAACATAGGTTAAAAACAACTATATGAAAACAAGGGAGACAAATCTGAAGCAAATAATGTGTGACCGTTACATAGAATGAACACTCGCCTTGAGAAATCATGTTCTTTATCAGTTATTAGAGCACTGATTATTGTTAGCCAGCTTTATTTAGGCGCAAAACATGTTTCGTTTCACTCTGATATCTTTCGAAGGCGATAGAGGTGTTTGGTTTCTCATACTTACGTTCATCCGCACTGTAATGGTCAGCGATGCCTGATAAGCCCCGCCTACTGCCCAGCTCAGCGAATAGAAGCTGGCAGTATTCTGTATGCTTGTTTTGTAGTTAGTTGCTCTCTGATAGCGGTAGTGAATAAACGTGTCAGAAAATCAATCCCTGTTGGGTCTTGTGTATTAGCCATCCCTCTAAGGGTCTAGATTCATACAAACAACATCAAAGCAACATTACATTGGCGACGAGGATAAATTCGATAAACTTGTAAATTTGGATAAACTTATGTAACATTACAAATGACTGGATTAACTCCGTTCCCAAAGTTTGATGTGTATGGGGAGGAAAGTTCTCTCTGGGTGCGATGGACGAAATACGTGTCCAAACTTGAAAATCTGTTTGTCGGATTAAACATCGACAACAGGAAACGAAGAAAAGCCCTTTTTCTGCATTACGCGGGCGACGACGTCTTCGATATCTACCAAACGTTAGATCTTGCAAACGATGAATCCAATTACGATGACACCAAACAACGATTATCGCAATATTTCAATCCAAAGAGAAACAAAGAATTTGAAAGATACGAATTTAGAAACATTAGGCAGTTACTAAATGAAACCATCGATCAGTTTGTCACAAGACTAAGACAAAAAGCCGAGAATTGTGAATTTTTGGATAAAGATGGAGAAATTAAAAGCCAAATTGTACAAGGATGCACATCACCGAAATTAAGATTGAAATGTCTCGAGGACGATAAACCGTTGAGTGATGTGCTTACAATGGCTCGAACCATGGAAATCGTGGAGAGACAATCAAAAGCAATGGGAAACCAAGAATCGCCAAATCACGACGTCAACAAACTGAGATCCACGCCGCGGAGTCATAGTACGCAAAGCAGGCATGTGCCCAGGGCAAAGCCACAATCAGGACGCCAGGGCCATCAGTACAAATCCAACACTGCTTGCAGAAACTGCGGAGGTCAATATCCTCACGAATCACAGTGCCCGGCAAAAGGAAAAGAATGTACATATTGCCATAAATTAAACCATTTCAAAGCTGTGTGCAGGAAACTTAAAACCTCTAATTCCACAGTACACGAAATTCACGAAAACGAAACCGGAAGTGGTTCCGAAGCTGACGCAGGCCCTGAGGTATCTTTTGGACTCAAAACAGTGAACAAAATCTCTAGTTCTAAGTTACCGAAGGTGACACTTAAAGTAAATGGAACGAAAGCAACATTCCATGTTGACACCGGAAGTACGCTAAACATCATCAACTCTCGAACTGTACAAGCCATGAACCCAAAACCTAAACTGAAAACCTCAACAACACAGGCATTTGCATTTGGACAGAATCAACCCATTGCCATAAAAGGTGAATATAGCATTCTTGTAGAAAGTAATGATAAATTCACAACAACAACGTTCCATGAAGTGCGACAGAACTAGGACAATTTAATTGGTTATGAACTTGCTACCAACCTCGGAATTGTGCCGGTAATAAAGACGCTATCCAGTGATTCAAATTACGAACACTTAATGCAAATATACAAAGACGTATTCACCGGTCTTGGAAAATTAAAAGACACCCAAGTCAAATTCCATGTTGACGAAACTATCACCCCGACTGCACAGCCAGCTAGACGGATCCCGTTCAACGTCAGAGAAAAAGTAGAAAAGGAACTCAAACGTCTTGAAGATTTAGACGTCATTGAATGCGTAGACGGCCCGACGCCATGGGTGTCTAGCATCGTTGTCGCGCCAAAACCCAACGCACCAAACGAAATTCGCATGTGCATAGATATGCGAAAAGCAAATCTGGCGATCAAACGCGAAAAGCACGTGACACCAACGATCGATGACGTCATCGTGGAACTAAACGGCTCTACAGTATTATCGAAAGTTGATCTGAACAACGGTTTTCATCAACTTGAATTAGCGCCCGAATCACGAAACATGACGACATTTGCTACACACGTCGGTCTACGTCGCTTTAAAAGACTGAATTTTGGTGTGAACGCCGCTCCAGAAATATTCCAGAACGAAATTCGACAAGTAGTCTCGGGATTAAGCGGTACATTAAACATTGCCGACGACATTATCTGTCATGGTCCGACGAAACAAATCCACGATGAAAGTCTCTGCTGAAAAGACTCCAAGAAAAGAATCTTACGTTAAACAAAGACAAGTGCAAATTCGGACAATCATCATTGAAATTCTATGGCTACATTTTCTGCAAAGACGGCATATCACCGGACCCAGCAAAAATCGAGATTGATCCAGGAAAACAGAGTCGTAGCGTATGGTAGCCGCGCATTAACCCCTGTAGAACAGCGATATTCACCAACAGAACGCGAGGCTTTGGCATGTGTCTTCGGATGCCAACACTTTCATCTGTATCTGTTCGGGTCGAAATTCACATTAATCACAGATCACAAACCTCTGGAATCAATTTTCAACAACACGAAAGAAATACAATCTGCCCGACTTGAAAGGTGGCGATTAAAATTGATAACATACAACTTCACAGTGAAATATCGCCCAGGGCATCAAATGATCTCCGATTACTGCTCAAGACACCCAATGAAAGCAAATAACACAAGCAGCTTTACAGAGGATTGCGTAAACTTCCTGGCAATTTCGGCTGTACCAAACTCAATGACATTAGCAGAAATAGCAGTGACTACCAGCAGAGATGAAATACTGTGGTCTGTCATTGAAGCCATATCAAATAACTCGTGGCATAAACAATCGATGAAAAACAACCCCATTTATCAACGGTATCAGTCTTTGGCAGATGAACTAACCACCGTGAAGATAAAAGACCACGTTGTAGTACTCCGTGGTCCAAGACTGTGTATACCGGAAGTCATGCAACGCAACGTTGTAAATCTAGCTCATAAAGGTCACCAGGGTCGAGTTCGATGCAAAAGTTTGCTAAGAGAAACATGCTGGTTCCCATATATGGACAAACTCGTCGACGACGTATGTAAAAACTGTATTCCGTGCATGTCAGCGTCTCCGCACAACAACACTGAACCAGTAAAATCAAGTCCGCTACCCAAGGGACCATGGGATGAAGTGTCAATTGACTTTTGCGGTCCCTTTCCGAACGGCGATTACGCAATGGTAGTTATATGTGATTACAGCCGATTCCCAGTCGTCCAATTTATCAGAAACGTATCAGCGCACACAGTAATATCTCGACTGGAGACAATATTCTCTATGATGGGAATTCCAAGCATAGTAAAATCGGACAACGGAGCACCGTTTAACAGCCAACATTTCAGGGAATTTGCGAACAAGTACGGAGTTCAACATCGCAGAGTAACACCGTTGCACCCACAAGCCAACGGTCGGGTTGAAGCATTCATGAAACCTCTAGTTAAAGCCTTGAAAACGGCCAGTACGGAAGGAATACAGACGCGACAAGGACTGTGCGATTTCTTAATAAACTACCGCAGCACGCCACATCCATGCACAGGCCGCTCACCAGCAGAAATCATGTTTGGAAGGAAACTTAAAACTAAAATTCCTACATACAGACAACCTGAAAACGACGAACATGTCCAAAAGCGGGACTCAGTTGTAAAAAGGAACCAGAAACGAAATGCAGACGTAAAACGAAAATCAAAACCGTCAGAAAACAACGTTGGCGATCCAGTCTTAGTAAAACAAAAACCCCGCCATAAACTGGATACGCCATTTAATTCCACCCCTGGCAAAGTCATTAAAACGAACGGCTCTACGATCACGGTGGAACACAAAGGAAAACAGTTTCGCCGGGATGCATCACATTTCAAGCCAGTGCAAACAGACGTTCAGGCGCAACAGAACATTATCACAATACAACGCCGACCCGACCACGACGGTCCCTGCGGCAGAATCGCCGACCACCGTGTCGGTACGAGGAGTGACAGCGAAAACTATCAGGGAATGTGTATTGCATGAATGTATTATTATTATTGTCATAATTAAAATAATTTAATTACGTGAAAAGCGCGTTAAAACTAGATTGAATTAGGCCATAATTAATGAATTGCGTTACCTGGAACTTGCCGATTCCCACAAGACCAACCGCGCGCGCGCTCCGTTCAAGAGGTCAGCCCAGTCCACAGACATTCATCAAGAGTAGTTGCGGACAATGATTAGCGACAGCGCGCAGATAAGCATCAATGAAATAAACATTTTCCCATGAATTTAGGGGAGGAATGATATCTTAAATCAAGAATACCCAAACGTGTTTGAACAGTTTGTTTATCAGTTATCATTGTACTATAATTTTGTATGTTTAACATCTTCATTTTAAAATTGTTGACTTATCATTTAAGGAAATTAAAATAAAGTAATTCATGATCGTAACTAATACCTTATATGAAGAGATTTTAACCAGCATTTAATAAATATTTTAAATAATTGAATTTGGAAAATTGGGTTACGAGAACGCAACCTTATTAATTGTTTTAATCCAGGCATCTTCTATTATTATTATGTCATTTATATTATGCATCACTATATTTGTTAATTGTTGTGAAACGTTCAATCCTAAAAGAAAGGAGGGATGTAATGGTCAGCGATGCCTGATAAGCCCCGCCTACTGCCCCGCTCAGCGAATAGAAGCTGGCAGTATTCTGTATGCTTGTTTTGTAGTTAGTTGCTCTCTGATAGCGGTAGTGAATAAACGTGTCAGAAAATCAATCCCTGTTGGGTCTTGTGTATTAGCCATCCCTCTAAGGGTCTAGATACATACAAACAACATCAAAGCAACATTACAGGGAATATGTGTTCTAAGTTTGAATGAAATCCATCAAGCCATTCGTGTGAAACCAGCTTACAGAAAAACTTTACACTGACCATATAGCTTATATGTAAAATTTCTAAGTGTAAAAAGGCCCATAATTTTGACAAATTTCAAACTAGAATTACCAAACATGGCCTATAGACTCATTTTAATGAGGGAAATAAATGTTTTAAGTTTGAATGAAATCCCTCAAGCCACTCCTGAGAAACTAGCTTACAGAAAAACTCAGACGCCGATGCCAACGCCAACATGAGTAGAATAGCTTGCCTTTTCTTCAAAAATTGGAGCTAGAAATGCCACACACAATTTTGCATCTACCTTAAATTCACATAATGACTAGCTCTGTAAGTTTCTACATGGAAAAACTGCACATTAATTCCCCAGGGATGGCATTGTATCTGTACCAGAACACAGCAACTAGTTTCTTCAATGGCTTATTATTGCGAAAAGCTGTAACAAAATAAACAGATATTATATAACTTTACAATTAATTTGACTAGACACATAAATACAATAATCATAATAGATAGCAGATGTGTTTAATCCCAGTTTCACATTAAAGACTTTTAACAGTTAATGTATTGTTACCAAGCATAATACAGCCAAAATACTAAATATTGTCGCAGTGTAGAGGTTTGTAATACAAATGTATATAGTCAAATGACTTAAGAACAACACAAGTGTGAGGTTATATATTTAATAGCATTCTAATGAAAGCTACGCTCTACAACTACTAACAATGATGTTACTCTTAGCAATGCATACACGAGACTGAAATGTGCGGGCTGTCTGCATCTATTTTATGAATAACCAGTGGGTATGTAAATTAGCTATAGTCTGTATCTATGTATCTGAATAATGGAACATCTCCCTCTTTTTATAAGAAATACATTTTCAAGATGCAAACAACTCTAGAACACATTATGTCAAATATATCACTAAAATATAAGATATATGTAATAAACAAATACACGTAATGATTTCATTAATGATAACACATGTCCACATAGGCTAAACAAAATAATGTATTATCATTAATAAACAAGAACATTCATTCATGACAAATATAATCAAACATTCTCATAGTAAATTTATTCATGTCAGCAACAACATTCCATACTGAAGACAATGAAGTTTATCAGCACTGCCACGCTTCAGGTAGATCATGTTTCAAGTGAAACTCATTCAATGCACGACTGTTATCGTTTAACACCAATAAATGCCAAGATAACACTCACAACACATTGTTATTTACAGTCAATTATTTTACCCATTCATCTCCAGAATACAATTTGTTTGGCTTGACAAGCCTTCCAGATCTTGTTGTTATGCCCGAATTTAGGCAAGTTTGGTTCCCAGGGATAGGATTTGCAGCACTGTTTGTATTTGGTGAATTTAATTGCTGTTGATCTGGTGTTTTGCTAGGCTGTGGTGAGTTCACTTGTTTAAACGTGACATTTGGGGCAAATTCCTCAATGTCAAATTTCTCATTTGTTTTCATGAGTAATTGTCGATTTCTGCGGTATATACCCCCATCAGGTGTTTGAATGTTGTATGATCTGTCATTGTGTTTAGAAATAACCTTTGCTGGTAACCATGTTTTACCAACTTGATGCCTAACACACTGATCATATGCCAGTGGTATCTGCTGTTTTGATGACCTATCATAATACTGTTTCTGCTTAGATTTCGCCATGTTGATTTTGTGTGTTACAACTGATGTGTTTACTGCCTTTGGTAACAGTTTCTCTCTTTTCACAGGAATGACAGATTGAGTGCGTCGACCTTGCAACAATTGTGTAGGCGAGAATCCTATATCTTGCAATGTAGTATTTCTGTACTCCAGAATTGCAATGTATGGATCAGACTTGGCTTCTTTTGACTTGATTAAAATGCGTTTGGCTGTTTTGACCATGACCTCAGCCAAACCATTTGACTGTGCTCTAGTGGGAGAACTAGTTTTGCATGTGAAATTCTATTTTTTTGCAAAGTCAAGAAATGATTGTGATGTATATTGACTTCCGTTATCACTGAAGAATAAATCTGGCACACCAAATCTACTGAAATGTGCACGCAGTTTCAGTATGACAGTTTGCGAGTTTGCGGTCGGTAGCCAGTCTATCTCAAAATGTCTACTGTAGGAGTCGACTATCAACAGATAATCTTTCCCATCAAAATGAAAAATATCGCTGTGGACAAATTGCCAAGGTCTTGTTGGTGTTTCATGAGACACCATGGGTTCCTTGACATTGGATGCTCTGTGTTTGCAACAGATGGGACAATTCAGTACATGGTCTGTAATTTCCCTTACCATCCCAGGCCAGAAAAATGCGTCTTTTGCCCTGCTGATTGTTTTGTCCACACCCATGTGACCAACATGGACTTTTTCAATCAATTCTGCACGTGACTGTTTGGGAATCAAAATTGTTTGTCCCCGAAATATCAAACCATCACCTGTTGACAGCTCGTCTCTGTGATTGAAAAATTCAATTATGGAGTTGTGGCAGCCCTGCCTTGTTTCCGGCCAACCCGTCTCTATAGTCTGTTTTAGTGTTTGCATTTGTGAGTCACGACTTGTGTCAACTCTCAACTGTTCCAGTCTGCTGTCTTTAAATGTCAAACATTTCAGAACCGTGTGAACATGCAAGTCAAGCCCCTCATATTCGTCAAGCGTATGACTCATTGGCTGTCTAGACAGTAGGTCGCTAATGGGAACTTGTTTCCCAGGCACATATTTGACCTCAATGTCGTATTTCTGAATCATGAGTAACATCCTCTGCAAACGAGGTGGTGCTGCAGACAGAGGTTTTTTCATGATGGCTGCAATTGGCCTGTGGTCAGAGTGAACTATGACCTTACGTCCATACACATACTGATGAAACCTTTGGCAGCCAAAAACTATTGCCAACATCTCACGTTCGATGTTTGCATATGAGCTCTGTGTAGGGGTCAATGTCTTGCTTGCAAAAGCAATTGGTTTGCCGTCTTGCAAAATGGTTGCGCCAACACCATGTTTGCTTGCATCGCATTCAAGCGTAACCTGTTTCTTATTGTCAAAGTACGCGAGTACTGGGCTTTGCGTCACTACGTCCTTCATTTTATCGAAAGCGTCAGTTTGTGGCTGATCGAATACGAATTCCACGTCTTTCTTTAGTAAAGCACGTAAACTGCTTGTAATGTCAGCCAAATGTGGTGAAAACTTTTGCAGGTAATTCACCATGCCAAGAACTGTTTCAAGTTCTGCCTTTGATTTGGGGTACTGCAAAGAAGTAATGGCTTTGACCTTTCCACTGTCAACTTTAAGACCATTGTCTGTAATGACATGACCAAAGAATGGCACTTCTTTCACGTCAATCAGGACTTTCTCAGGATTGAAACGTACCCGTTTCTCGCGAGCCCTGTCCAGCAAAGTGAGTAGATTACTGTCATGCTCAGACTTTGTACTTCCCCAAATCAAAATATCGTCAACAACACATGCTACTCCTTTAAGACCTTCAAATGTTTCGTCAATGGTCCTTTGCCAAATGTCTTGACTGCAATTCAGACCAAATGGCATACGTAAGTACCTGTACCGTCCAAACGGGGTACTGAACGTCGTAAGGTAAGAGGACTTCGTGTCCAACTTAATTGACCAATAAGCATGTGTAACATCTAAGACGCTAAAGTGCTTTGCGCCACTTAGCTTACTCGTGACGTCATCAATTGTGCGCATCGGATAATGTGGACGTCTGATAGCCTCATTAAGATGCTTCGGGTCTAGACATACCCTCAACTGACCTGTCTTAGGTTTCTCAACTACTACTAAGGAGTTAACCCAGTCAGTCGGTTCATTTACCTTAGTAATGATCTGTTCTGTTTCCATACTGTCTAGTTTTGTCTTAAGTCTTATCTTGAGTGCCTCGGGGACTCTCCTAGGCGGATTTACCACAGGAACAGCATCTGGTTTCAAGTACAATTTGCATGTACCGGACATAACCCCAGTGCCTTTAAACAAGTCGCCGTATTCAGTCAAAACTGCGTCACGGTCAAGGCCGTTATTCTCAACTGAGAATGTCAACTGCACTAGTCCAAGATCTAGGCAAGATTGCATACCCAATAATGGACGTGATTTGCTATTCACAATGTAGAAATCAGTTTGAATCACCTTTGATTTATAACTGCATTTGAGATTAATTTGACCTAGTATTGGAAGAGTGTTGCCTGTGTAGCTTGTAAGAGTGTGAACTGCTGGCTGTAATGGATGAGAAATTTTTATGGCTCTATATTGTGCAACTGGTAGTATGTTCACTACAGATCCTGTGTCAATTTTGAAACTTATCGCAGTATTAGAAGGACCCACCAAAAGTTCAACAAAAGCTCGATCTGGAGAACTTGTACTCACCATACCAATGTCATCATTGTAGTCTGTTTCTTCACACTTGGAGGTACACTCACTGTCACAAACACAGTTTACTGCTCTACAATGAGATGCAAAGTGATTGAGTTTGTTACACGCATGGCATGTTTTCCCATATGCGGGACAGTTTCGTTTCGCGTGTGAACGTCCGCAGTTGTTGCACGATTTGGTGCTCCGATGTGGAATGCCACGGTCACTCTTCGGTAACGCTCGTCTAGCCATCCCGGTATCCTTGACCTTCGATCCAGCGGTAGCCCCTTTGTTGGACTGCTTCCTCCGCCCTGGTTTCGCGACTGACGCGACGTCATTCGATGCCGTAGATTGCATCGACTTTAATTGCTCCCGACTGTACTCGTACGACTGAGCAATTTGCACCGCTTTATCTAATGTAAGCTTTGCACCTTCGTTTATCAGTTTTTCCCTGATTTTCGAAGAGTTCGTCCCGAAGACAATACGATCCCTGATCATCTCGTCAGTGTCTTTAAAATCACATTCCTTTGCGATCAGACGAAGCCTAGTGACGAACTGATCGATGGTGTCTGAGTCCTGTTTCTGTCTGTAGAACTTGAAACGGCTGAATATTGGATTGATTTTCGGCTGTAGATGTGAGGCGAACTTAGAAAAATAAGTGTCCAATTTCTTACTGTCTGATTCACTCAATTGCCAAGTGCTATGTATGTCTCTGCCTTTCTCACCAATCCACAACAATAAATAGCTGACCTTCTCTTCTTCCGTCTTATTCTTTAACGGACCGGAAAAGACAAAATTGACATGACGTTGGAATTTCTTGAAGGCTTCTGATGGATTTGAATCATCCCAGTTCATAACAGGTGGTGCAATTCCAGCAAGCTCCATGATGATAAATGTACAGTATTAAATGTCACAAGATAAATAATTGTCCATAAATCCAGTTGAAATCACTTTTATTCTGACACCATGTTCCGTTGTTGTATTGTCGTAGTGTAGAGGTTTGTAATACAAATGTATATAGTCAAATGACTTAAGAACAACACAAGTGTGAGGTTATATATTTAATAGCATTCTAATGAAAGCTACGCTCTACAACTACTAACAATGATGTTACTCTTAGCAATGCATACACGAGACTGAAATGTGCGGGCTGTCTGCATCTATTTTATGAATAACCAGTGGGTATGTAAATTAGCTATAGTCTGTATCTATGTATCTGAATAATGGAACAGAAGCCTAAAGGTGAACATTTCACCTCAATAAATGTTAAAGTAATCAAAATGGGCATGTTTCTTATCAAATGCGCGTCTAGAGCACATACTGACACATGATAAAACCTAACGTATCTGAACTGACATTAAGTATGAATCTATAGGGTACAAAGTATATGAAAACATTAGTAAGTTTTCCATTATAAACAGTGAAAAAAGAGAATTGTACATAAATGACAACAATAACACTAAATTGTCTTACATTAAGGACCAACATGGCTTCAAAAGGCTTTCCAATCAATGAATGTGTGCAGAAACAATGCAGCGTGCCAGAAAAAGTGGTTGCGCAATAATCTCTTTATGAAGAGCTTCATTTAACAACAACTCAATAAGGTTACAAATCACTAATACTAAACGATTTAGCCGTGACATTCTCTCACAGTATCAGTCAACAATACATACCTCTGGCTTTGTGCATTTTGCGTTCACCAATCGAGTAATGCAAACAAGCATCACAGCCAGGCCCTCTCCTTGCATAGCGAATGAGGAACCCTTTACCTGCCATGGTGAAATACAGCACTGGAGCAATCAACTTCTGAAACGAAGATATAGCATAAATACACATTAAATTACATACAATAAGTCTCATTAAATACACGAATTTTGGATGTTTTGATATGGAGATCAATTCCATGTCAGTACTTGCAAATAAGTATTCACCAAATGGTATAATGTTCAGTGAATGGCATTAAAGGCACTTCCAACAATCTTGCTGTTGGGCTAGCGCTTTCGCTCTTGAAAGTGTCTGCCTCTCACGCTGTAGACCTGGGTTCAATTCCCCGAAGATGTTCAGGGTTTTATATCTGTGGACGTCCTTTTTTTGTGATAGTTGGCCATTTGTTTTAAAAATAATTTATAGAAAAACATAGACAAAATTAACATCACGTACTTTTTTTTCAATTTTTAATTATTAGTTTGATACAAAAACTGACCGCATTCAACGTTAAAATACAAAGCAATCAACTGTCAAATATGACTGTATTGTGACAGCCATCTTTGAATCACCTGCCTATTTTTGTGACAGAGGGTCAATATTTTGCAGAACTATTTTAAATGTTTTCACTAAATCACTAGAAACTGTAAATGCTCAACCAACAAATAGGGCATGAAATATGTCTGAAAATTGTCAAACTGCTTTGATATTGTTTTATCTGACCTTAGTGTCATCAAGACCGAAAATGTGAAAATATGCCTAATCACATAATAGTTCCAAAGTGGGTCAACTGATGATCACTGACATGCTAATGCAAGAATCCATGGCAAAATGCCCACTGAATTTCAAAATTGGGGGTACATGTACCCTATGCCTTTGAAAATGTGGGTACACAAACAAAAATTTGGTTACAACTAAATAACTTCTTGGTTTTCGTATATACCAATGTCAAATCTACCTATACATGTATACACAATTTTATTATCGCTACTCCCAAAAGTTAATGTAATTCATTCATCTGTTACATTTATAAATAAAATATTTCAACTTTAAAAATTACAGAGGTAATTATAAAACTGCGGTTTGACAATGTATACACCAGTAATAAAATTGAAATCCAAAACCATTATCTGAATTTTACCATTCAGAAGACATACACCCAAATTATATTTACAGTTCATATAAAACCCGTGTTTTTGCCAGAAAAATGCTCAGAAATTGAGCTGATATTTACATCATCACGTCATTTGCATGAAAAAGGGTGCGTGTATGGTCCGCGATATAAAAAGTTGGTAACGCAATGAACTGTGAACTCTTTTCTTTTGTATAAAAGTTTCATAGCGCAAAACAACAAAATTAGGTATCTGTATTGCGAACGATGCGCGGTTGTACTTATATCATGGTTATTCGGTCTTATGTTGACAGCGTTAACATTTCCTCTAAAAAGGCATAGCAGTTACACCATATCAATAACATTATTGTCATTTCCATAGGATAATAAGTATTTTTCTACGACACACAGTTACTTATAACACCATCCACATGGACAGCATGTAGCATGCTTTTCTCGAACTGTAGCAGTGATTCAGCAACAGCAGTGAAAGGACGTTGTTATGGGTGGCATGCGCGATACAAGCTGTTGACGTTAAACTGTTACACTTTGATGATGAGCGGGTCATGTTACTGATTGTCACAAAAAACAAGTGTCAATTAAGAGGAGTGATGAAGGTGCGAAAATCCAGCCCAAACTGGATTTATTCCTGAAAGTTGGTGTAATGAGAAAATAAACATATATGCTAAAACATTCAGGATCCATCGCCGATTTGTATAATATCCGTCTATGAAGACGACAGAAAGTGCCCGCCCTGAAAATTGGTTCTAGGTTTGGACCATACATTTTTTATGAGTGCATGTACCCCAACAGTCTTAAAATTGTGCGTGCATCACAATTTCTTTACGTGTTTCACGCAGTGTTTTCCGTTTCTGACTCATTTTTCACTTATAAATAGACTATGATAACCGCCTCGTTTTATGAAACCATGGTGATTTTATTTTGGGCATTGCACTGTAAACAATAATTTGAATAAACATGCCAAAAATAGGATTGTAACGAAAACATGTCGGTCACGATACACGATGACAAATGGAGTGGAAATAAACAAGTCAGTAAAGAGACGTCTGGTGGTAAGGTTTTGCGGAAACAACTTTGATCTTAAAATGCTGCAAAATGTGATTATAGCCCAAATGAGTTGGGATACATATTAATAACACAAGTGGAACATCAACATGTGACAGAAAATGGCACACAATCATTTAGAGTTTTCGACATTAACATATAATTAATATTGGTGGAAGGTAATGTTTTTTGTTCATGTTTAAAGTTTTCTTTAAAATAAACTAGTATTAATGACCTGTGTTACCTATGTGTCAGTTGTTTCGCCGAGTTATTTATTTCTGCAACCTTTCCTATCAAAATATCCGACATTGTGGTGTACTTGTTTTGGACAACAACAACAAAAACACCGAAGAGCGGAAAGGGCATCCTATCTACCAAATGGGAATCACAATGATATACAAACTATATAATCATCTTTTTTAATTAAAAATACTCGATTAAAATTTATACAGATATCCATATAGATGTTTTAATATATATATCTTCAAATTATTAATATTTACTTTTGCACCAGTGTTTCCAAACATAATTTTAAGATTCTTTCTGTACAAAGGAGCTCTTTTCGCTATTCAATTAAACGGTAACCGATTAACGTAGGATATTCAACACTATTTTTATTGATGTTTCGCCCCTAGGAAGTTTCGTTCATCTCACTTTTCGCCCCTTGCACGTTTTCACAAAAACAATTCGCCCCACTTTTGCTATTATAGAATTGTGGTGTCTGCTCGAATTGAACTTGTTTTTTAACAGAAATATTAATGTTATTTCAATATGTTTTATTAACTTACTACAAATGATATTAAAATTTATGAAGAAACAATATGATTAGGCTGTATATCGTTTTTTGATATTATACCTTTTTAATATGCAATACCTTATTACACAATTATTATGTTCTAGTATGTGAATTTAATGTTTATATAAGAGTATTTGTATATGTTAAATAAAAGCTTAATGAAGAACATATAAAATACAAACATTTAACTGTATCCACTTATATCTTCAATTTCTTACCCGAATGTTTAATAATTATATACACTTTAATTTTTTTTATTCAGACGTACAACAGCTAACCTATATTTAATATCAGATCAGGAAAACGTTTTGGGGCTGCCACTGAATAAACATTTCCCATAAATATTTATAAATGTAGCTGCCTCACATAAATATACAAACATTAAGTAAAATCCATTTGGTGTGGTTTGTATAACGCAAAATCAATAAACATCACTTGTCTATAGTAAATGAGTATTTTAAATGGACCATCCTGATTCGTGTTTGTACAAACAAATTCATTTAATTTTAAATTGCCTTAATTTAGACATAATATCTATTTTCAACCACATTTTACAAATTCTTCGGATTCTTTTAATGCGCTATTGAAGGAAACATGATACTGTACCTCGTTACTACATGTATGGGTCAAATGCATGGATTGAAAGTTCTTTTTAAACAGAATCTGCATGATTTCAAGTTTTACAGTTGTTTATTCAATATAAAACGGACCCAATAAAGATGCACGTGCTACGATTTCTACTACCAATGTACTTCGACTGCTCCGAGTGCAGCATATATTCCACGTATAAGTGCTCGTTTGCGCAAAATTGTGATGACAAATCCGAATTTCATATGCGTCCGTTCAATATATATCAATTGAAATTGGTAAAGAAAACACAGGCTGTTTGTAATTCTGATGTGCCCCATCAAGGTTCAAACACTTTTACAAACACACAGTTTGTTTATCTGTTCGTTTGTTTACAACGTTACACAAACAGTTATGAATGGATTCATATATTTGCATGACATTTTCGGTTGGAAATTGGCCAATGAACAATGAGCAAATATTTTGGTGGTGATCCCGATGTCGATGTTATACACGGCTTTTCCTGCATTTTTCTGCAAAAAGTGGTGATTCAAGATACAATCTCATTAAAATCAAATCCTAACGTTGTTAGGATCTGAAGGCATCGTATAACAGGTCACGTTCAAATGACCTTCCAAAAAATACAATTCTCAGCCCGAAGTTCACGTTACTTTCGTGCATAGTTTTTGTGTTATATATATATATGTTAAACCTCAACATTTTGAAGGCAACAATATGATTGGCTCATGACAAGGTCATCTGAACGTGACCCCTAATGCGCAGTCATCAGATCCAGTCAGCGGATAATATACCGTAGTAGCGTCAGACTGGAGATGAACGTAATGAGATTGTTCAAGATACACAGTTTGATAATTTATGTCATTATTTCAAGGTCAGATAAATTCCTAAATGGAATAAAGATGCAGGGTTCAACGATAGTATCTATTTAGATATCTTACAACGTGTAACAACATTTAAAACATCCGTTACCTAAATAGCAAATTAGTGTTTAATCTAGAAGGGCAGAGGGGCATGGCGCTTGACTTGGAATAAAGGGCTTTTTGTGCGTGGTGACACTGCTTAAAGGGCACACTAGGTTATAATAGGTTTTTTTCCTAAAGTAATATTTCAAACCACTATAAATATTAAATTAAGCAATATAGCAAAGATTGGTATCAAACCACTGAACATTTTAAGTGATCTCTGCTTGGGGTTTTTGATCGTTTAGGAAAAATAAAATTTCGAGGTCGGTTTGAAACATCCGTTTTAAAGGAATTTGAATTTAATCAGTTGCCCGCCGATTTTCGAAAGCCTCCTGACACGCTGTGTACTGGTTAATTGATCAGAATTGCGGCCCCTATGTCTGTTGCAGCCGCGGTCCCAATTGTATTGCAGCCGCGGGCCTATTTTCTTAACAGTCGCAGACCAGTGAGAAATGTTCTTTAAAAAATGATGATTTTTATTAATCTAGAAGGGCAGAGGGCATGGCGCCTGCATCTGCGCGCCTGAATAATTAACATTTAATGTGTAGTTGGTCGTTTTTAACAATTGCACACCTTCGCTGCTTTGATTAAATAATTCCTCTTCTAAAACATCAACAGCAAAAGCACCAACACATGAATTGTAACACGGCGTAACACAAACCATCTTGTCATACCGTACTTGTACTTCGAGGCGAATTCGAATCTTAGTAACTGTACGGAATGTCTTTTATACCTTTCTAATTTGTCACAGCATTTTGCAAAGAATAACAGCGAATCTACACTGGATAATCATTCCGTTCATTAGTTGTGTAATTAAATGTAAACGAGTACTGTTACATACAATTACACAAACACACTGACGGAATCTGAATGAGGTAAACAAATATATTAAAAATTATAATATATTGCATCAATGGATTGACAAAATATACTGTACATGTCTGAATATTCAAAATGTATCGCGTGTTATTTTGATTCTGCAATGATTATATAAGATATCGGCTTTAAGCTTCACAAGTGAAAAAAATACACCAACCATATCGAAGGATATGTAAGTCAAAAAGCTGTACCGGGGGCGGAATCGCAAGAATAGCACTTATTAATAGTAACAGGGAATATCAATCACAACTGTTCAACCACAACAATCAAAGGTAAAATGGAAGATGAGTCAATAAATACAGGTAAGGTCAATCATAACAGGGGAGATCAGTCATAAAAAGGAAGTCAGTCATGGCAGGCGAAATAAATCATAACAGGTTACACCAATAATTACAGAGGAGATCAAAAATACCGGTCGAGAACAGGACATACGTCAAAACAGAGATCAATCGTTGCGGGGGAGTTTATCCTTGGCAGCAGAGCACAATGAATAAGAGGAACAATAAATGCTTTAGAAAACAATCAAGATATTGACACGACTGATATTTGTGCTGAATGGTGTTGTGTAACCTAATTTAAACTTACAAGGTTAGCTCCCTTGTTAAAATTTGCGATATTTTCAACGCGTTGTTCAAATTTTCCTTACCAAGAATGTTGATTGATTTTAACAATACAAACTGCTGAACATCTTGAGATCCGCAAGTTAGCTAGAGATTTGGATGATATAGCGAACTGATCACACAGAATCGATTGCAACGAAAACTTGCACAGAATTTGTGCATTATTATGTTCACTGCACTTGAGGTAATCGAGTTTTGGCGGGCTATTCGGTACTGAATGATACGGTTTAATAGTAAGCATGAATTTGATCTTGCATGTGTAAGGCAATGCTCTTTAAAACGATACTTGTAAATTAAAATCTAATAAAAAATAATGTTTTTAAAGATTCCTTTTTTTTGACTATGTTCTCTGTGAGTTTCATTTTTACACCAGTTTTTTTTGTGTTTTACCATAAAAATGGAATTGATACAGAACAAAATGTTAGCTTTGTATTGCATCCTGATTAAAGTTACATTGATTTTGTGTTAAATTATTAAATTCAGGTATCAAAACACAATAAGATATACAAGTGGCTACCTTCTTTTTTTTTCTCAGTGTAGTAAATTGATGAAAATTGTACCTTTCGGTTTTGCACTATTAAAATAGTTAGGCCAACAAATAATGTATGTGTTTCGGGCAACCTGACCCCAAAGTTTCTAGTGGCGATTGTTTGCAGTGAAATCCGTTTTTGTCAGATTTTAGATAATTTTCATTTTATTCTTTTTACCAAAATGTGTCTTAAAAAAAGTCAATCCTGACCCTACCTAACTTTTTTGAGACCGTTACCGGAAAAACACAATTGATTTTGTTGGCCTTTATAATAAGTATCACTAAACTTGTTGAAACACTTATCAATAAGACTATCTAGATAGTGTAATCAAGTATCACGTCGGGTAACTCCACTATCTGGATTGCAAATAATTACTGTATACCCTTGATAATATGTTATAAACCTTCAATACGGCTTTAAAATAACATTAGTTGAAGACATCAATGTATAAAATAATATTTTCAATTTTGGGTGCATTATATACAAGTATTTTATTATGTACTTTAATATCTTTGTAGAAAGAAATTATATTTCTAGTTTCTTTAATTATACTTATTTTTAGTTAAGACAGTAACTGTTTCAAACGCCTGTATATGCAATTTGATACAATGAATTCTGACTGGTTTCTGTTCAAGCAAAAGAAACATTTTTGGTACCTGGGTAATTTAGCGCCAGGTACCCAGGTAGTCAATTACTGCGTGTCTCGCACGTAATCAGAAAGTACTCAGTGTGTTGAAATTGTATGAATTCTACATTTATTGCAGTTCAATGAACTATGAAGTTGGTTATTTTGTATTTGATGTATACAATGTTTCTCTGTTATTGCAGAGTACTGAAGGCTACACCTCAGATGTCACCTGTACATGTGACTTGAACTTGGAAGGACCGCCCAGTGACGAGTGCTTTGATGGCTGCCACCTGCAGCCAAACAGCACCCAAGGTTAGTAGAATATAAGAACTTTTATATGCGATATCTAATAGTATATTCACAAACTTTTCCAGGGATGGGGAACTCTTGTATTGCCTTACTTGTCTGTTTTTGGCAAATGATTTGTGCAGATTTTCTGTCCTGTACAGTATTTATTAGTAATTGTGGCAAGTTTTCACTTGCCCGTATATGCTCTGGGACAAGCTGGGCAATACAGACAATTGATTGCGCAATCCCTGTTTCTATAGCTGTGAACGAATTATAAACCCTGAGTGGGATGATACTATTTCAATCAGCGTATAGGAAGATAAAAATTAGGTTATCATTCCCTCTATCAGGGCATCACATGAACAATCTCACGTTTAAAAATCACCTGACAGTGAGAGTTTAAGGTTCAATGTAAGGATCACAGGACGTCTAGGATCATCGTCCACAATGATTGTGAAAATGTCGGAGGTCAGATTAATGACGCAAACTATTTATCTTAAAGTTAGATAGTGATGATTCGGGTGTAAACTAGTCATCTGTGCACTAAATAAAGCAGATTCAGGACTGTGATTTTTCTATATATCAGCATGAAATGACCGATGTATGTCACAGTTATGATATCAAAAAAGGGCCATTAAACTTTTTATTCCTAAGGCTATGTATCATTTCATTCATACATTTAGAATGAAAGATTAATTTGTGTTATGTTGGACTAGGGACGTGTTCACAGATTGGCAAACTGACAAATTTCTAAAATTTTGTCATAAAGCCCAAAAAAAAAAATACATTATATATATATATAATCAAGCAAAATAGCACTATAGAGTTTTTTTTAGCTCGACTTTACGAAGAAAGGGCAAGCCAAGTTTTTCGGTAGGCTAATTTCTCAAAGTTTTGTTTCCGCTCTCTAACTCGAGAACGGATTAAGCTATTGTAATGAAACTTCAAACATTGATACCTTATGGGATTGCGTATGGGGTCGGTTGGATCAAGATCAAGGTCACTGTTACTAAAAATGGAAAAATTGTTTTCTGCTCAATAATTTGAGATATTTGTATTAAACTTTATAAATATATACCCTATGTTGAGATTTCGCTTGGGATTGCATATGGGATGGGTGGGGTCATGGTCACTGTAACTAAAAATTGAAACGCTTTGAGCTCAATAACTTGAGAATACATTGAGATATTTGTATTAAAGTTTATACATGCATGCTTTATAGCGAGACCTCCATGGCATATTGCATATGGGGTGGGTGGGGTCAAGGTCACTGTTACTAAAATAGACAAACGGTTTCCGCTCAATAACTTGACAACGCATTGAGATATTTTAATGATACGTACATACCTTATATCGAGACCTCACTTGCGATTGCGTATAGGGTCAAGGTCGCTGTTACTAAAATAGAAAAAGGTTTTCGCTCGATAACTTGAGAACGCATTGAGATATTGAGATATTTTAATGAAACTTTATAAATATATACCCTATGTTGAGACTTCGCTTGGGATTGCATATGGGATGGGTGGGGTCAAGGTCACTGTAACTAACAATTGAAATGCTTTTAGCTGAATAACTTGAGAATGCATTGAGATATTTGTATTAAACTTTATACATAGATGCCTTATATCGAGACCTCGCTTGGGATTGCATATGGGGTGGGTGGGGTCAGGTCAGTGTTATTAAAAATAGAAAAATGGTTTCCGCTCAATAACTTGAGAACACATTGAGATATTTTAATGAAACTTAATACATAGATACCTTATATCAAGCCCTCGCTTGGGATTGCATATGGGGTGGGTGGGTCAAGGTTAAGTTTACCATTACTAAACATTTTACTAATTTGCTGACTTTTATGCATTTCGTTTGAAAATTTGGTTTTCGTAGAATTCTTTGTTTCTTGTTTTAGAAAAAAAATGCCAGTAACTCTGACAAGCACAAGAAAAGTCGAGCGCGCTGTCCTCTCTTGTTATGAAAAATCATCAATTGAAATGTATCAAATTCTAAAGTGTTCCGTAACGCTTTTCAGCACTAAATTGGATAACACTTGTATCACTTGCATAGCGTTAAAAATTCACTACCACGACTTTTAGTCAGAATAGCCGAGTGGTTAGACCGATTTTTGATCGCAGCGGTTGTAGGTTTGAGTCGAAGGCAAATCTTTTCATTATTCTTTTTGCTTTATATTATATTTGTTTTTGGTTAGTCCATCTGCTTAATGTTTTGCAGTTTTTATATGAAATGTCATTTTTCAAAAATGAGAAAATATGTGAAAAAGTCCCTTTAAAATGCATAGCACATCCTGACCACCTAATTAATAATTCTATTAAAAACCTCAGCACTGCACAATTTTGCAATAATATTTAAGGCAGAATATGAAGACAATGTTTTGTATCCAAATATGAAAATGGTCCCTTTAAATGACAGTCATATGCTACTTTATATATGTGCCACCTTATAAGGACAATTATCTTTCTATATCTCAATAGCTAAGTGATTTAAATAATTGTCTGAGTGTTTATCATAGAAATCGCGATGCAAACAGATACAGTTCACAGTTGTTTGATTAGTTGACGTGTTCTATATTCATATCAATACTTGTGCAGGAACAATAAAGGCCTCTCGTGAAACTAGGTAATCTTGCCCTGAAAGGCTTTTTTATGCACATGTATGATGGAAGAATATTGCTCTCTGAAGCCTATATTCTGGCTAATTGATTGACATTGTATTTTCACCTACCAGACAATTTGTTTTGAGCAATTTTAATCACAAAATGCCAGCTGAAAGCATTTCCATATTTTACAAATTAATCCAGAGAAAAAATAGCCACAAAAGTGCAGTTAAAAAGAAGAAGTGGAGGAGTTTGAACACAGTATGAATTTCCGTTATAGTGAATTCCAGGGCCGGATCCAGATATGCCTGTCCTGGGGGCACACGCCAGAGGGAATGGAGGTCTTATTCATTTGTTCCTTTGTCCGTCCATCCGTCCTTTCGTTCATTAATTTGTTCGTTCATTCATCCATCTGTTTATTTACACACTCATCATTCATTCCTTTACTCACTCATTCATTTACGCATTCATTTATTCATTAACCCATTCATTCATTTACTCACTCTTTTATCCTTCCATTCTTTTATTTATCTATTCATTCACCCGCTCAGTGTTCTGGCGAGGTATCACAAAAGGTGAGACATTTGTCTCAAAGGTCATGAACAATTGGGGACATTTCCAATTTTTTGGGCTCACAAACAAAATACACCTACAATTTCCTACAAATGATAAAATCAATTACAAAGATTTATTTACCTTGACTAGTTATGTCTTGTTTAAGTGTCAGTGGTTGGTATGAGTTTAACCAACAGCAGTTAACATTAGAAACACAGTTAATGTTTTGTTGTTTTATCTTAATTATAAACTGCTCAACACAAATAACTGATATAACTAATAAACTTAAAATTAGTGACTTTCAATGGAAATGTTATTTGTTTTGTGCTTAATAAAAGTGAACGCGTCATAAAATTTCCTTCAACATTATAGGCAAGCCAATTGTGTTTTTTAAACTAAGAATGTTGGAATTTTCGTTCTGGTTTTTACGTCAAATTCGTGACACTGTCACTTTGAGTTTCTGTCAAAAAAACTTCTAGACCCTCACCAGCTTTATTGATAGGGTTGCAGGCAGCTTGCGAAGCAACGGTCAGACTTATCGTTACCAACAAACTCTTATGTTTTGATGTTTTGTAAGGAGAAATTATTCAATATAACGTTCGAGGCTTTTTTTCTTAGGCGACGCAGCAGACAACTTGGAAAACAAAATGAATACTCTTCAATATTGAGATAAAGTTCGAACGCATAATGTTATCTATTGGCGAAGATTGTAGCTCCATATTTAATTAAACAAATCAGAAAGCAGACCTCAATCGGATGTTTGGTTCGTACTCAGCACACTTCGAGACATTTGATATTCGTCCCAAAATTGTTTCGCATTTTTGACGATTTGTCCCATTAAATTTTGTATCCGACAAAATCGCTACAAGACCAATTTTTTTGCGACATTTGTGAAAAATAAGCGATAAAATAGCAATTTCGGGGCTTCGCCAGAACACTGCCCACTCATGAATCAATCCATTCCCGACCCACCCATATCACTCAGCCTCACTTTGACCTTGACCTAATGTGGACTTGTAATAATTCAAAAGTGCCATTTCTTAGTTAACTAGATTTTACCTTTTTGTCTAGCACCAACACCACTTACTACATTACTTGGATATTTACACAGTTGTTACTTATGACTGTTCCCAATCCACACATATCACTCAACCTCACTTTGACCTTGACCTAATTTTCACTTAGAATAATTAAAATGGGTTGCTTCTTGGTTAACTAGATTTAACATTTCGTTTAGCACCAACACCGCTTGCTACAACACTTGGATGCTTACACAGTTGTTGCATATGACTATCCCCAATCCACCCATATCACCCAATCTCACTTTGAGCTTGACCTAATTTGGACTATGAAATTGGCTACCCAGCACCTGAACCGGGGGCATGTGTGTTTATCAAACACAGAATCTTGTCTCCTTCTATAGTAGAGGCGGATATAAGACGTCATTCCCTCAAAAATATTCTCTTAAATCATGCAGATTTTGCCTAAAACTGATCGAACCCCAAGATTTTTCATTGCCCTGCTATTAAGAGTTTTCCCCAAAATGCCAAAAATAACGATACTTTCCCCCAAATTAGGACAAAAGGCCCCATCCCCAACTGGTGAAAAAAATCCCTGCATTATGATGAATTTTCTGTGAAAAACCCTCATAAACTACAAACTATACACATGTGAGATCAAACTTTTGATGCAATTTGGACCACTTTCACTAATCTTCAGAAGGCTTCGTTTAAAAAAAAATCGAATATCATATTAAGCAGTTAAGGAGTTATTTTCAAAGATAATAGTTGAGAAATAGGTAACTTCTCGATTTCATATTAATAATGTTAAGTTAAACTTATTCATAACAGTTAAATAAAAATGGGGGCTATAGTGATTTTTCCACGCTTTTGAGCTTTGTGACCATTACTTTGACACAGAATGAGTTTAAAGCGATAGTTGACACGTCACTTAAGCACAGATGCTATGATGTTACTCAAGTGGTGTTATGAATTCGCGCTAAAGATCTTGTAGGGGTTAGTTATGAACACATGCCCCAACTGTCCCCACTTCCTGCCGTGAAACCTTGCCTACAAGTTGCCTAAGGCTGTTGTCTGAGATTAGCGATAACGATCAGTTTAGGGGCACAACCTAGGGCCTTGTTAGCTCACCTGAGCACAATGTGCTCATGGTGAGCTTTTGTGATCGCCTTTTGTCCATCGTCCGTCGTGAATCGTTTGTCTTCAACATTTACCTTGTGAACACTCTAGAGGCCCATTTATTGCCCACTCTTCATGAAACTTGCTCAGAACATTTGTTCTAATGATATCTCGGACGAGTTCGAAACTGGGTCATGTGGGGTTAAAAACTTGGTCACTAGGTCATATTGAATAAAAAGCTGGTGAACACTCTTAATGTCATATTTTTTACCCAATCTTCTAGAAACTTGCTCAGAACAATTTTTTCAATAATATCTGGGACGAGTTCGAAACTGGGTCACGTTGGGTTAGAAACTAGGTCACCAGGCCAAATTGAAGAAAAAGCTTGTGAACACTCCAGAGGCCAGATTTATAGCCAATTCATCAATAAACTTGCTCAGAACATTTGTCTTAATGATATCTGGGACACGTTCAAAACCAGGTCACATGGGGTCAAAAAACTAGGTAACTAGGCCAAAATGAAAAAAAATAATCTTGTGAACACTATAGGCCACATTTATAGCCGAATCTTTATGAAACTTGCCCAGAACAATAGATCCTTAGCTCCTTACGGCCCTCTTGCTTTACATTACAAGTTGAAGAAGTTAAAACATAGCATATGATTTGTGTCTGGCTAGAAGCTCATGCCGTATGTGCCCCTTCCTTTAGAATCTATGCCTTATGCGTGGTCTTGGATAAGCAATAATCATCTATTTAGCGGCACCACAATTTTCCACAATCTGATTTTTTTCTTTTCAACGTTTGAAATTTTATGCTTAAGATATATACATTACATACGCTTTGGGGTGAGCTGGGGGGGATGTGCCTCTGTGCCCCCCCCCCCCAGTAAAGCGGGCCTGAATTCCGGCAATAGAATTATAGAATAACAGAAGATAAACAGATTGTTGAGACATTCCGATTTTGTGGACATGGACATGATGACATTTAAAACAAACAACCTGCTAATAACACTTGATAAGCAATTCAATAGGACCTGTGAAAAATTTACACAATTTGAGCGCCATCGGTTTCAAATGTCGTTATAACAAGTGCACATTGTATTGATTGGTTCCTGCATATTTTGCATCGGAGTCAGAAACCGAATATTCTGTTATAATGGGTACCAGTTAATGGAAAATAATAAGTTTCAAACACAATTGTGTTGAAAGGAGAATATTCCGTTATAAAGAATGTCATCGTAAAGAGGGTAGACTGTACTAACAAAACATGTTTCATGGGGTTTCCTTTAAATTCATTATATTCATGCTATAACCTACATGCAAGGCAGGTGTTTCAGAATTTTAAGAGTAATAATGAACTTGGACATTATGACATATGGGATTTATGTAAAGATGGAACAAGAGTGTTAAAGGAGCATAACTGATTAAAATCAACTAATAACCTTCATTAAGATCATTTTCAACAGGGTTTTCTGACAAGTTTGTGTTCTGGTTCTATTTCTTTAAGATCTGTCACCAGAAACATATGAACTTAACAGGTCATGTCATTGCTGTTTGTGGTTGATACTGTTTTTGCTGACACTACTAATGTTTAAAGCTGCAATGATTCTTTCGAAGCATCGTTCAATCGTTTGTGAATGGCAATTGTCCATACTAAACTAGCCAAATTGAATTCATAGTTATATATTTTATTATAGGTGATTTGTCAGAAAAGAAGAATTATGGTTTTGTGTAGACTAATCATGTAGATTGACCATGACATTATGGTTGGTGTTATACTGAACTAGTTATCTTAAACATTATGGTTGGTGTTATACTGAACTAGTTATCTTAAACATTATGGTTGGTGTTATACTGAAGTAGTTATCTTAAACATTATGGTTGGTGTTATACTGAACTAGTTATCTTAAACATTATGGTTGGTGTTATACTGAACTAGTTATCTTAAACATTATGGTTGGTGTTATACTGAACTAGTTATCTTAAACATTATGGTTGGTGTTATACTGAACTAGTTATCTTAAACAGTATGGTTGGTGTTATACTGAAGTAGTTATCTTAAACAGTATGGTTGGTGTTATACTGAACTAGTTATCTTAAACATTATGGTTGGTGTTATACTGAACTAGTTATCTTAAACATTATGGTTGGTGTTATACTGAACTAGTTATCTTAAACAGTATGGTTGGTGTTATACTGAACTAGTTATCTTAAACATTATGGTTGTTGTTATACTGAACTAGTTATCTTAAACATTATCACCATTTTTCACTGTTCGCATTTAAATTGATATATATGGGACACATACGGTCACATTAACAAATACAATGCCATTTATAAATATAGAATATTATGTCAGTATGGTGTTCTGAGAACATGTATCAGTCCAGTTGGTTATGTCAAGTCGGCACTGTAGGCAGTCGCCTATACATTTTTTCTATAGATAAAAAATATGAAACCGCTTAAATGCAATCGAAACAAGAGGGGGTAGGGCTGAGTGGCAATCTTTGTTGGTTGTTTTGATACTTAATTTATTAACGATTGCATCAATACTAAATATGTCTCATGAATATAAATACATACTTATTATGTTTTATTCTAAAAAACTTTAATTAGTTTGTGTAACTGTAGATAAACACCCCAGGCCCGTTATTAAAAGTCAGTTGTGTCTATTGTGCCTATACATATATCATACCCAAGCTACGCCCCTGAGACAGATACTTGTTCTCAGAACACCATACTAATATAATATTCTATTTATTATATACCTTTTCAGCATATTATTCATAAAAAAAGAATCACAAACTATTTTGTTTCACGTAAACAATGCTTTTTTTCGGCAGTGAGTTATGCATCGATAACGGCATTATTTTACAACTAGGTAATACATTAGCTCCAAATGGATTTGTGTTGCTTTGTTTATTGGATATTATAATCATTAGTATTTTATTTGTGTCGGATTAAATGCGCAATAAATCACTATCGCTGTCTGTTATTCTATTTTGCCTTGTGTTTAACAAAGGTGAAATTGAATAATACTGTTAGTTGATTGTGGTAAAACAGCATTAACATTGTGTGTTTCTGGATATTTTAAACAATATGAGTTAATGTCTGAAGAAATGCTCTACTGGGTGCCTCTAGGAAGAAATGTTTACCAGAGTTAAGATTATTAACTGCTTTTATTAATGTTCTGTTTATTTTATAAATGTAGATTACAGACTAAATATCTAGATCTACGCGTACGCTTTTGAAGTTGTATTCTGATAATTTCCAAATTCGATAGCGTTTTTGACATAAAAAGTAGTTTGGGTACAGGTTTTTTTGTCCTTATATTATAGACGCCGAATAACGGCGGCGTCTCCTTGCAAGTTAGGAATACTTTTTCGCCTTTTCTGGTAGAGAAATTCCCCTCTATAAAAATTTCCCCCACTGACTGATTCAACTTTGTTATTAATTCAATCGTAAAATGGAATGAATGGAGCTCGTCTAATGTAAACAAGCCGTTATGCTGTATTTATTTTATGAAATCCGATATTTATTTTGCGACATGCAAGCGGAATATTTCTCGGCAAGTACAGAATATGACAATAAACATTGTCTACCAGGTATCGCTTCTCGCAACTAACCTGTGTGATTTCGCGCTGTGCATGATGGGTAAGCACTACATTCATATGGCGCCAACTGGAGCATGAGACGCTTCCCTTAAACATTAGCAATATCGTCATACAGTCTTGTAGGACGTAACTCGGTGCAAGTAACTCAATCTGTTCTTCGTTTAATTCAATTTAAAAATATAATCCGCTGTTGTTTTTAATAATACAAATGTAGTAAGTAAAACGCATTTTATTGCACAAACAGGAATAAACACAACGCTTTGAGTGTTTAAATTTAATAATGATGATATACAGTACAGCTCACGCGAAACCAACAAATTCCGCGATCCGCGGCGTTCAAAGGCAGCGAGTCGACGCGGAGTCTACCATCGTAGCCGCGTTTGTTCTCCGAGGAAATCCGCGTCTATTCGCCGAGACAATCCGCGTCTGTTCGCCGCGGCAATCCGCGTCTGTTCGCCGCGGCAATCCGCGTCTGTTCGCCGAGGAAATCCGCGGCATGATGCCGAGGCATCCCGCGTATCATCTTGTTAAATAATTCAATTACATGTACATGTATATTCCGAAACAATTACTTTTACTGTGTTGTTGTTTTCAAAGTTCAGTGTACGTAAAACTTGCCGTAATTCGATTTAAAACCCGTTTTTGCGACATTCTCAAGTGATACATAAAATTTACATTTTTATATTGTTGCAGTTGTTGTGATATCAATATTTTCTGTGGTAAAATTTTGTGTTATGAAAAAATATATAGCATTTGGCACCGGTTCACAATAATCTAATTGTTATAAGTGTATTATTTGGTAAATTTATGTCACGTAAAAATTATTATCGATTTTCGACACCGACTGCTAAAAATAACTTTGTTACTAGGCGTTCGCTACAGCGTACACGTGTTCTTTGCTCCGAATTAGTATTTAGGTCAAGTTCAAACGTGTTATTTGAAGTAAAACATTTAACAATGTTTATAGCAGTACCAACAATAGGTGTGACTAATTTTCATAGCCCCCATTTTTGTGTATTTCACACCTGATGCATTTTTGTTACTGACATATGTTTGCTTCTCTTTTTAGACGTCCAGGGCACAAAGAAGCCTTTTTCGCACCTACATGTAGCTGTTGTTTTTGCCATCATGTTTGAGATGAGCTAATTAGCAGTTTGAAGCCACATCAAGGACCAAGACTCCATTGTACCAATAACTTTGAATGTCGTTTTGTTAATTGACGCGGTGCCAATTATCATCTCATTATAACACATTGTTTGAACATGCCTATATATACTCGTCTCGTTTTGGTCATTTATATACTTTCATATTGGAATGGACTCAATGTACATGTAGATTTGCATATATAGCAGTTACCTGTGAATTAAACTTAAAAATATATAATACAAGTATTTTTTGTTATTTATAAGGATATATTTGTGTGTAGTGAGGATTATTTGTGTACGGTGTGTAAGATGACCCTGCGACAGCTGCTGGCAACGGAGACGTTGATCTTCATTGTGCAGTTCTTGGAGGACAAGAAGTTCCAGGTTCGCTCAAGAGACAACATTATCCATACGGGCGAAGTAAGGCTCATTTTAAATTCCATTCAGATAGATGATTACTTAAGTAAAAGAATCAACTGATCTTAAATAGCAAATATATGGAATTTTGATTGTATGCACCCGAAGGCACTTCTAACTAGACCTTTGCTTAATCCGCTACAAATTCACTTCCTAATCCTAATAGTCTCCAAACTTTTCAAGAACAATTATAACATATTACGCTTCGATGTTTTTAAGTACTTGGAACGCTGGTTTCTAACATACATATGCCAATTGCGCACATGCGTTTTGTTTTAGGCATTGTTAGTTGGTTTTGTGTCGTATCATGTGATTATGAAGTGGTCAAATTTCTTTGACCCCTTAAAGCACGGGAAAAAACAACAAATCAATGAAGCATTAGATACGTATGTATACGCTCATTTATTGTCATGTAATAATTTTCGTTCATCACGTAATGCACGGCAGAGGGTCAGTTAAAATGCACAAAAATACTACAAGTAGCAAACAATTAAATGCAGTTCTATGACGAATCTTGGCGTCGACATTTAAGTAAATCCGATGACCTAGTTAATGAGGAGTGTAGCTTTGGCCCGCGTATCATCGTCATTTTCCAGTAGATTTTGAAAAAACTGTATCGATTTTCCGCTCGACTCTTGTCTGAATATTCTATTAGGCGTATCACCAGTTGCACTGCCGTTCATTTTAATGCAAATTGGTACAACCTCGTACGTGTGGTCAATGTACAGGTTGCACTGATCTACAGTCATGCGGAGTTTCCAGAAAGATCCAATTGCCATTACCAGTTCATCCTTAGTTCTGGGTTCATTTTTTGACACATAAGACTTGAGCTGATTCCAAACCATCTCGATTGGATTCGAGTCCGGACTCTGTGCTGGCCATTTCGGGTCGTTAATTCCATTTCTTTCCACGAAATCCCTAGCTTTTCGTGAGCGATGTTTTGGATCATTATCCTGTTGAAATCTATGTGATATGGGGAATGTTGAGCGAATAAAAGGTACTAAGTTATCACCTAAAATTGAATTGGTATAAAATTCTGAGTCCATAATGCCTTCAAAAATGGTAATTTTCGTTGGTCCACGTCGACTTATCCCTGCCCAAACATGTAACTTCAGTGGGTGTTTTGGCTTGGGCATGCATTTATTTACCGACTGTTTAGGCCTGTAGGACGTCCGTTTATTGGAATGTAACTGAATAGAAGATTCGTCTGTGAAGATGACGTTGTCGAATGTGTCGTTAACCTCTAGAAGACTCTCACAGAAAGCTTTTCTTACAATCTTGTTCGCTTCGCTTACTAGCTGTGCATACCTAGGAGTTGCACTTGTAAACCCAGCGATCTTAATGGCGCGTTTTGTAGTAGACAGACTGAATGCCGCTCCTTTTTCAACCAACTTTTTATGAATGTCCGTACTACTAACATTAGGATCATGGCTTAATGTTTCTCTGATTATATCAATGTCACATTGGAACAACTTCTTAGGTGCTCCCGTATCATGACGTTCATTAATTTCACCATATGAAAAGCGTCCACTTTCGTACGATCTAATCCAGTAATTCACCTGATTCCTGGAAATAACTACACCTGTACACGCTAGGGTTGAAATAATACGCTTAGTTGAGTTCCCACTTCTGTACAAAGATATCATTTCAAGTTTTGATTTAACATCAAGTTTCCCCATTCTAAAAGGTAATACGCGAACTTATGTATAGAATTGTGGGGAATAATCTTTAATGCTAAGTTGATGACACGTATATCTGGTATAAATTAACCCGTATAATGCCAACATTATATGCGGCACATGACATGAAATACGAAAATACCAAGTGTCCGTTTAATAATGAAACATAAACTTGTTTGATGTCAGAATTTACCTTTGTTTATATTGACTATTGAAACAAATCACGCATATTGGTACTACGGCATTCATAAACAAGACCAGGTATTAAAATGCTGTTACCCTGTCAGCCCTGTGTTATTTACGTAACACACTATTGGAAACGTGATGTTTGCTTATAACATTTCAATTTCTAATGTGTATTTTTTATGCAGTCTCATTTCAAAAACATATTTGCCATTTATTTTGGTATAAAATAAATATGAAAATAAGAGATTGGGTCTTTACGCGAACGTACATTTTTTTCAAATCATATGCACTGCTAATTATCGGAACTCCCTCTATTGGCACGACAGCTAAAGGCTATGCAATCATCTGTTACACATATTGGTTTTTTATTTAAGATTACCAATGTTTCATTGTTACTATCAGTTTGTATCGATGTGTTGTGAGATACTCAAAAAGATAAACAAAGGAAAATAAAGGGATTATTATTATTATTCTTATTTATTATAATTATTCATTATTATTATTATCATTATTATTATTATTATTATTCAACAGATTGAGATCGATCATGACTACAATGTTCGGTGGGGAAATGCCAAGCAAGTTGCGCGAGCAACAGTTCTTGCTCGTGGAAAAAAGAATGAAATGGATAAAGAAATTCAGACCAAGATCGATGCGGCTTTGTCAGCCCCGACGAAGAAACGGAAGGCTAAGGAGCCAGCCAACACCAAGACCGTAACCAAAAAAAAGGCGAAAATTGTTTCCGTTCGGTCTCCATCAAGGGAAGACGAGAGGCCCGCCGCTCCACCCGCCACCGAAAGACCAGCCGCTACAACCGCCACCGAGAGACCAGCCGTCACATCCACGACCGAGAGACCAGCCGCCACACCTGCCGCGGAGCAACCAGCCGCCACCGAGCGACCAGCCGCCACCGAGCGACCAGCCGCCACCGAGCGACCAGCCGCCACCGAGCGACCAGCCGCCACCGAGCGACCAGCCGCCACCGAGCGACCAGCCGCCACACCCGCCACCGAGAGACCAGCCGCCACACCCACCACCAAAAGACCAGCCGCCACACCCACCTCCGAAAGACCAGCCTCTACACCCACCACAGAAAGACCAACAGCCACACCCACCACCGAAGGACCAGCCGCAACAACAGAACGGAATTCGCCAATCCACAGGAAAACGACCAAAAGTACCCCGGTAAGAAGAGTTGCCACACCGACAGAGCCGAATGGGAATTCACACGTACTTGTTATGCTAAACCGAATTGAAGAGGTTCTGAAGGAGCAGACGAGGACGATAAGTACAATGGACCGCTCTGTGGTGACGCTGAGTAAACGCCTCACTGCCATGGATGCTCGCATGGAACGTTTGGAATGTTTGATTGGTCAGCAGCGACGCCCGCCACTAGAGCCCATACATAACAATGAGAACTTCGAGGCACACGACGGAAACCTCGTCAGCAAGGACATCGTGGCAGCCCTAAACAGAGAAGCAAACAACGAGGGACACTTCGCCTGCCTCCTTATGCCACATGTATTCCCAGACTTATTTGGGGCCGACAAGATGCGCCTCCTTTACAACTGGCATGGGGTGGCAGGGAAGCAGCAGTTGGACGCTACCCGAAAGGAGTATGTAGAAAATTTAACGAAGTTTTTCTACATTGAGGCAAGATCCGCGACGGGATGGGTGGCAGTCGTGGGGCGGATAAACGAACGCCTCAGAAGGAAAGAAAAAAAGAAAGAAGCGATCAAGAAACCTGAAGTGTTCGGCGCCGAAGGAGACATGTTTGAAGATGACATGACTGACTTTACATATTTTGATATGTAAATATAGTTGTGTTTTCTGTTTTAAGTACATGGAAAGCGTGCTTGTACTGACCATGTGCTTTGCTAAATATAGACGTGTCAACTAGCAATAAAAACTTTGTTGTGGAATAGCTTTGCGATCTTTACCATTTTAAATGAATATTTTTATTGCTATGAGTACTTAAAACCATAAAACTTTTTCATAAAAAAGGTACATTGCCTTGGAGTGGTATAAATACACATGACTGACTTAACATATTTTGATATGTAAATATAGTTGTGTTTTCTGTTGCATAAGTTTGTTGATTTGTTTTGTTACATGTATGTATGACAGTTTTTGTGACTTGATATTTGTGTTTTGAATTTTGTATTTCTATGTACATGTATATATATATTTATATGTATTAAAACTGTAATTTTGTTATAAAAAAATAGCATTTACATGTACATGTATCTACGTATATATATATATTTAATTCCGTTCACGACTTACGTTGACCTTCACTGAAAGTATAAAAAACTGTCAGCCACACACTTTGAGCTCTGAAAATGAAACAGAAATTAGTAACGCGGTATACAAACGAAAAAATAACAACATTTATAAACTACCATGCTTTAATTTTTAAAAAATACTATAAGGTACTTCTTTGGTAATTGTACAATCACGCAGCAGTTAAAATTAAATTCCGAAAGTTGGAAATGTTTCTTTAAAATTATAATTACAAAGGAGCTTTGAACTAAAATATATGAAACTAGCGCTAAGCACACGGAATGACCTAGAAAGACACTTCAAAATTCGTGGGAAAATTTCATCATTTCTAAAAATAATTCAAGAACGCGCATTAATATTCATGTGAACTTTACAATCCGCAAATGACAAAGCAGATATACAGATAACGCGAGGTCAGCGTGTCAGCCGAAATTCAGTGGGTGGAGCGTCATTGTCGACAAAGTCAGCGTTTTATAAATTGATCGTTTTGCAACTGATATTGATCAAGATACGAAACTTATATCAGAGGGCAATTTAATTTGCTTGTATCACTTGAGAATGTCGCAAAAACGGGTTTTAAATCGAATTACGGCAAGTTTTACGTACAATGTACTTTGAAAACAACAACACAGTAAAAGTAATTGTTTCGGAATATACATGTACATGTAATTGAATTATTTAACAAGATGCCGCGGATTTCCTCGGCGAACAGACGCGGATTGCCGCGGCGAACAGACGCGGATTGCCACGGCAAACAGACGCGGATTGTCTCGGCGAATAGACGCGGATTTCCTCGGCGAACAAACGCGGCTGCGATGGTAGACTCCGCGTCGACTCGCTGCCTTTGAACGCCGCGGATCGCGGAATTTGTTGGTTTCGCGTGAGCTGTACTGACAATTATCTCCTAATTATAACATATTGTTTGAACATGCCTATATGCAGACAGTACAGTTACACACTATACATGTACATTGTACATGTATAAAGTGTAAAATTTCTCCTCGGTGTCCCGCCGCGTGAATGGACACGGCGGCAATCCGCGGATCGATGCCGAGTGCCTCGGCGATTCGCCGTGGCGTGCGGCATTTCGCCGTGGCGATTCGCCGCGGTAGAAAAATTATGTCCGCGGCGTAGCCGAGTGTTTTGTTGGTTTCGCGTGAGCTGTACTGTAGTCATCATGGTTAAACAAAGTTTTAATAAGAATATATGGAAATTGTCCTTGTTAGGAAATTATTTCAGTCATCCGCGACTATATCTCAGTGTATGTACCATTTAGCCAAATATGGATAGTTATCAGTTCCTAGTATAGAGGTTAGACGAAAGCAGTGACGTCATACTCTATGTATAGAATGGACGATAAAAGCTAATAATGAAAGATTAGTTTTCGTACATCTCCGTAAAAGCGATCGATTGGATCAAATATTTTGACGAGTTTGCACTTGGTTTTAACCACACAGTGGGGGACAGTTTACGTCTTAAGAAATAAACATACCATGTCGCACAATTGGAGGTTCTATCAAAGGAAACAACTCAAAGCAGTTGAATCCAAAAACATTAGGTTACATAATATTTAATATTGTGAAGTAGTCTTTTATAGGCGTAAATTATGTAAAAACACTGTATTGTCTAAATATGTGAAATTAAAGGCAGCCATTTCATACGCATATTGTTCAACTTTAAGTATGTTTGTGATATTATGTCATGATTTAATTGGTATAATTTGCCTTTTCCAGGACTTCTTCATTGAAACTGATTGTGTTTTTGATCATCCCTGTTACAGAACTGTATTTATAAACTCTTTATGTACTCATGGACACCGTTATATTGGTTTGTGAAAATTGTGTAATTGCCTATAGCTTATAAGTATCCAGTTTGGTGGTAAGATCAGTTTTACTGCTGCAGTTATATATGTACAGTAGGTGTCTTATTGCACTAATTAATGATTAAATCTGCCAAAAAATTAATTACATATGGAAAACTGCATTGTAACATTGGTGTAATAAAATAGTTTATTCTATGTTGGAAGTCTTATTCTAACGTCTTTAAGGGAAAGGCCCTGCTTTCATGATGGTGTTTTGTCAGTTTTGTATGGTGAAATTGACCATCGTTTGTTTTTTTATCAATAATGATTTATTAATGTACAGCCTTGTCCAGTTTTGCTTGAATATATTAGGTTCAAATGTGAAATTATCATTTATAATGTTTATTTTTCCCCAAAAATGCATTTATAACGCGCTACTTTTTCCTCCAAAACCTGAAATTCACGCGTTTGAAAAAAAAAAATGCTGCGATTTCTATTTTGTCGATCCTGATCAATAAGATACATTCCCTTTAACAACGCTGACGAGTTTTCATCTTAATTTGTAAATAAATGAATATTTAATCCAATTATTTTGTACATAACCCCTAAATGCAAACAAACTGCATGTGGAGAATCTATTTCATACTGTGCATGCGCAACTTTGAGGTCCCACATAGTGTCCATGATAAAAATAAATTATAGTGTTTTAATATTATGTCCAATGTGAGCATGTTCAGCATAAAAATAACCATAAGCCATTTATATTACATACAATAAAATGAGGAAAAAACTGCATATTAAGAGCACAAATGTCTCGCTACTCAAAACCCACATCATTTGTCCCACGTGCACGAAGGTCCTCAGTTTCAGAGCTATTTTTAGAAATACAAATGGGCATTTGAAGAAAGTGAAACATTGTATTACCAACAGACTATGAGCTGCTTAATATAGAATGTTAAAAAAGAGCAATAATCAAATGTGGAATAAGCATGTCACAGTTCCTGATCTACGATTTTCACCAAGCAACTAAGAAGTTTTTTAACACTAGAAAATGAACCTTAAATAAACAAAAGTGGGAGTTTTGTCAATTGAAGTCAAAAGAAGTTGCTTTGACAACAGAATTCATAAAAACAACATTGTGGACCGATATCGCGATAAAGACTATATTTTATATCCAATATTGACCTAATGTGTACAGTTTGTGTATGACTATAAAATCTCAGATGGGATTGTTATTGGGTCAGATCATACTATTAACACCAGGTTGCCCCTTTTTTATGCAAAAATGCCCTTTTCCAATGTTTAGACTTTATTTTCCATCCAATCTTAACCAAACTTTCGCAGTATGTGTATGACCATCAGATCTCAGCAGATGCCAAAAATGGGCCAGATCGTGTTTCAAATACCAGAGTTATTGCCCTATGTTTATTAAAAAAGTATACAAACATGGACATTATTCAGGATAGAGACTTCATTTTTCATCAAATCTTCATTAATCTTGCACAGTTTATCTATTACCATGAGATTCCAGTTTTGTTTGTGAAAAAAATATGCAAAAATGGACATTATTCAGGATAAAACTTCATTTTTCATCCAATCTTCACCAATCTTGCACAGTTTGTCTATGACCATAAGATTAAAGGTGAAGTCGAATATAAGCAAGATCTGACCAGAAACACCAGAGTTATTGCCCTTTGTTGGGGAAAAAAAATGCAGAAATGGACATTATTCAGGATAGAGACTTCATTTTTCATCAAATCTTCACCAATCGTGTACGGTTTGTCTATGAAAGTAACACTGCAGGTGAAGTCGAATAAAAGCATGATTGGGCCAGAAACACCAGAGTTATTGCCCCTTGTGTTTGGAGAAAAACATCAACAAGTTATCTATGAATGGCTTGCACACATGATTTTTGATTCAATGTTGACCAAACTTACACAGTTTGATAAAATTTGACTTCCAACAGTTGCAAGACGTGCATGCAGTTATTTGTACATGCAACATTGATGTCTTCAGAGCCTGCATTTTAACATCATTTATCATCATCGATGATAAGGAAATTTTCAAATAAAATGCAAAACTTTACCTTATAGCACAGCCATCGCAATTATTGCATTGCAATTAATTCTCCAAAACTGTTTGCGAAAAAGGCATCAAAATCTACTGTGTCTGCATATTCTGGATTGTCAATGACTTAATGAAAAAGGGTCTGGTAAGAATATCGAGAAAAATGATTAGAGAACCATTAGCAAAACAAACGCACATCCACTACCCACTTTGTACTTTAGTAAGCCCATTGCACTAACCGATGTTTTAAATCAAAATTGATCCTATCCCCCTCTGCGTATTGTTCAGATACCTTAAATGTCAGACCTGTCACAACAGTATGGTCTTCATTTGTACCAGTTCTCAGGTAATCGCTTTGGGCCATCATGGCCCTCTTGTTTTATTATTCGTCATCTGCAAGCAACTTTATTAAAAAAGTTATGAACAGATTTTTGCAAACTTTTATGGGAAGGCTGGATATTGGCCAGTATCTTTTAAAGGTTCTTAGTTCATGGGAGATATGCATGCAAGGGGAGTAACATGCTACATCACTGGAAATTTTAAATTGTTTACTTGGGTGGCAGAGGTCTGAGCTCTCTGAGTGCTTACTGTTTGTTAACCTGTTTGTCTGTTTACAACTTTATGCATTATTGTTTACAACTTTATGCATTATTATTATTTCGGGTGATTTCTTCGTGCATAGTTGTACTTCTTGCCAGCTGACACATGTATAATGGGGGACCGTTCACACGCATATAAGCAAAGCACGAGGAAATCGTGATACTTTTTGTTTGTAAATAATACACGATTTTGGCATTGAAGTAGGTTTACTTTTAAGTCGCATCTTATGGCAGTTTAAAGGGAGGTAACTTGGTAGTTATGGTCAGCTCAACAACATTAACGAACTTAGTTGACAGAAAGTATTGGGGTGATGAAAACTTTGATGACCAACTAAGCCAACAACTTAGGAAGTTATTTATGTAGATTAGACACGCACATTTGAAATGTGAGTTTATTCTGAAGAAACTCTTACTTGGAACTATTAAACTGTAAACCGTTTCATTATCAAGTTAGAGTGATAATGAACGTGTAGTTGGTCTTTTTGCAGCAACATCTGAATTGTTTTACAGAGTCACACAAACAATGTTGTCAGACTTAAACTTCGAGACGAAATCGTATTCTAATAACTCTACGGAATGTGTGTCTTTCATACCTTTCTTAAATGTCATTCACAGCATTTTGCAAAGAATAACAGCTATTCTACACTGGATAATCATTTCGTTCATTAGTTGTGTACTTTAATGTAGACGTTTACAGTTACATGAACACGTTTTTACATTGAAAATAATCTGAATGAGGTAAACAAATATATAACACATTATAATTTATTGCATCAATGAATTTAAAAATATACTGTACATGTGTGAATGTTGGAAATGTATCGCGTGTTTGTATGATTCTGCAATGATTATATAAGATCAAGCTTTAGGCTTCACAAGGCGTGTTTGTAGGATTCTGCAATGATTATATAAGATCAAGCTTTTGGCTTCACAAGGCGTGTTTGTAGGATTCTGCAATGATTATATAAGATCAAGCTTTAGGCTTCACAAGGCGTGTTTGTAGGATTCTGCAATGATTATATAAGATCAAGCTTTAGGCTTCACAAGGCGTGTTTGTTTTATTCTGCAATGATTATATAAGATCAAGCTATAGGCTTCACAAGGCGTGTTTGTATGATTCTGTAATGATAATATAAGATCAAGCTTTAGGCTTCACAAGGCGTGTTTGTATGATTCTGCAATGATTATATAAGATCAAGCTTTAGGCTTCACAAGGCGTGTTTGTATGATTCTGCAATGATTATATAAGATCAAGCTTTAGGCTTCATAAGGCGTGTGTGTATGATTCTGCAATGATTATATAAGATCAAGCTTTAGGCTTCATAAGGCGTGTGTGTATGATTCTGCAATGATTATGTAAGGTCAAGCTTTAGGCTTCATAAGGCGTGTTTGTATGATTCTGCAATGATTATATAAGATCAAGCTTTAGGCTTCACAAGGCGTGTTTGTATGATTCTGCAATGATTATATAAGATCAAGCTTTAGGCTTCACAAGGCGTGTTTGTATGATTCTGCAATGATTATATAAGATCAAGCTTTAGGCTTCATAAGGCGTGTGTGTATGATTCTGCAATGATTATATAAGATCAAGCTTTAGGCTTCATAAGGCGTGTGTGTATGATTCTGCAATGATTATGTAAGGTCAAGCTTTAGGCTTCATAAGGCGTGTTTGTATGATTCTGCAATGATTATATAAGATCAAGCTTTAGGCTTCACAAGGCGTGTTTGCAGGATTCTGCAATGATTATATAAGATCAAGCTTTAGGTTTCACAAGGCGTGTTTGTATGATTCTGCAATGATTATATAAGATCAAGCTTTAGTCTTCATAAGTGGAAAAATACGACCGACCATTTCGCAGGAGATATATAGAGAATAACAGGTTACTGCCTGGTCTTGTGTAATATATCAGGTGAGGCTTAGAATAAAATTACGGCGAGGCTTGTCGAGCCATTATTTTATTCATGCCGAACCTGATTTATTACACAAGACCAGGCAGTAACCTGTTATTCTATTCATCATACCACATTTTTCGTAAAATATCACCAAACGAGCTGATTTTTATATATTTAAAAACTAAGAGCAGCGCTGATATTGCTGAGCCGACTTTTACACGTTAACCATACATGTAGTTATGGATTTCTGAAAGTTGACAAGATAATACCTCATTATTAACATTTCGTAATGATAAGTGAACTGTTTTCACTACGAATAAATAGATTACACGCATGTTCATTCATAAAATACTGAAAATGTGAACTGAAATAGATTGTAACAAACAATTTCATCGGAGAACACGCAACGCCAAATTGTTTGGAAATGCCATTTTGGAGTTGTGTATTGAAATTGACATTTCCAATATTGACATTATTTGACTATAGTATATTCAATTTTTGGTTATAAAGTTTTTGGTTCAACATAAACTGATGCTTGGTAGTGACTTTTAGTGCATTTATTATGAATGTATTTAAATAAATTTGTATGGATAATTTATTGTGTTCCATATCACTACCAAAGTGCGGGTTTATGTGAATATTTAAAAAATAAAGTTTTTGTGATTTATGACGATTAAAAATAATAAAATATATACATTCTTGGTATCAATTGTTTGTTTTGTTGAATCTGATTCACTTTTGCTGAAACTGTTGACTTTTTAGTTGATTTCAAATAATATGATGTACCTATAAGCATTGACCATTTAAACGCCAGTGACCTGATATAAAACAATATATCAGGCACCTTTGTATCAGGCCGATATCAGCATAGTGGTATGATATGTCAATACAGCTGTACATGTATCAGGGGAGAAGTCGCAAGAATAGGACTTGTCAATAGTAACAGGGAATGTAAATCATAACAACAATCAGAAGTAAACTGGAAGATCAATAATACCAGGAGAGATAGTCATAGCAGGGGAGATCAGTCATAACAGGGATATCAATCATAACGGAGGAGATCAATAATAACAGAGGAGGAGATCAACCATAACAGAGGAGATCAGTAATAACAGGGGAGATCAGTCATAACAGGGATATCAATCATAACGGAGGAGATCAATAATAACAGAGGAGGAGATCAACCATAACAGAGGAGATCAGTAATAACAGGGGAGATCAGTCTTAACAGGGATATCAATCATAACGAAGGAGATCAATCATAACTGAGCAGGAGGAAACCATAACAAGGGAGATCAGTCATAACAGGGCAGATCAATCATAACAGGGGAGATCAGTCATGACAGGGAGATCATTCATAGCATGCGAGATCAATCATAACGGAGGAGATCAACCATAACAAGGGAGATCAGTCATAACATGATAGATAAGTCACAACAGGGGAAATCAATCGTAACATGGGAGATCAATCATAATAGAGGTCAATCATAACAAGGGATATCAGTTATAACAGGGTAGATCAGTCATAACAGGGATATCAATCATATCGGAGGAGAACATTCAAAACGGGAGATCAGTCATAACGGGGTAGATAAATCACAGCAGGGGATAAAATGGGAGATCAATCGTAACAGGTGTGATTAATTGTAACAGGTGAGATCAATCATAGCAGGTGAGATCAATCATAACATGTGAGATCAATCATTACATAAGGAGATCATTCATACCAGGTGAGATCAATCATATTATAGGAGATAACAGGGTATATAAATTATTACAGGCTAGACCAGTTACTATAGGGGAGATCGATCATAACAGCTGCTATCAGTCCTACAAAAAGAAGTCATGCAGTCATAACAGACGAAATCAATCATAACTAATGAAATAAATAATTACAGAGGAGATTAATATTGCCAGTTGAGATCAAATTTAACATGACATATGTCAAAACAGATTAGATCAATCGTTCCTGGGGAGTTCATCCATGGTAGGGGAGCACAATGAATGTGAGGAACGATAAATGCTTCAGAAAACAATCAAGATATTGGCACTACACATATTTGTGCTGAATGGTGTTGTGTAACCTAATTCAAACTTACAAGGTTAGCTCCCTCGTTAAAAGTTGTGCCATTTTCAATGCGTTGTTCCAAGTTTCCTCACCAAGTATGTTGATTGATTTAATACTGCCGGTCATCTTAAGATCCACACGGAGTAAGCTTGTCTTGCAATAGTAATGGTATTTCTCTAATGATGATGGATCTTTGTAATTAACACAATTTAAAGTTTACTTCAGTTACATCAATAGACAGGTACTTGTAACAATGATTTTTAAGCGTTCCATATGCATATTCACTAAAATGATCTTATTAAAGTGTATATACTTATGGAACATTAAAAAATCATTGTTATAAATACCTGTGCATCAATATATCTTTTATGGCCATAGTTCTGGCTTCCATAACTTAAAATGTTGCTTTAACAATTTATGTTGACTGTGCGCAACATAAAAGTTATGGAGCAACGCCCAAAGTTAAGTCTACCAGCAAGTCACCATAAAAACTGCCCAAAACAGCTTTTACATGCACTACTGAACCAAATAGGCAGCATTATTGGATAGATGGATAATTTTTACATCTAGTTAGTATACTTATGACAAAATACGGTCTCAAACACTTCTTTATTACTGTTTTGTTACTAAAATGTGGAGGAAATTAGCAACAGGGAAGACATTTGTCAATTGAGAATCTCACGGGATTTCACGGTCATGTGACTTTTTATCTATTTTTTTGTAACAGAACATGTGCTGTAACTTTTGTCAAACACAGCCTGAAACAAAAATGACATTTCCTGGATTTTTTCATTCACTGTCGATTGTTTTGTGAACACACTATAATTTTAATACCTAGTAAAAGATTATTAGATTAAACATCACTTACGCCAATATTGATACAATCTGTTTGCTGGTCAGACATTAGAAATTGAACAAAAATAATGCATTACAGAAAACGAAAACGATGTTTACTATTTGATCACGCGAAAATGTCAAGGTCGATCAGAAAATATCCGAATGAAAATCTCGTAGTCATGTGGTAAAACAACAGTGGCAGTGTTATTGTACACTGTGTGCTGATCAGAGTTATTTTCAGGTATTTCGATTCTCAAAACACGCCACAAGTCAAAAGTTAATATTGACTTACGTGTCTATGTAGGGATTTCCTCCAGAATTTTCAAAATTATGGATTTATAGCTCGACATAAATATGTTAATACTCTGGTTGACTTTCGAAACGGGGTTGGCTTCAGCGAACAGGTCTAGTCAGTACTATATAAACTGTTCGCTGAAGTTTCTTTAGCTAATATGGCCATGGCATGGGACCTCATTCTATTGGTACAACTACACGTTTTGCGGACCAAAAGGCATAGACTAGAGGCTTAGATTAGCAGTAACTTATTAAGCTGTTCAAATATTGAGATAGACTGTAATGTCAATGCGACATAGAACAAATGCTCACATGCATTCCATGTGAGTCACTTGCACATAAGCCCCCCAAATTCAGTAGCAAGTCATTAGGGCCCTGCAAATTTTTTGCGGGTGCCCTATAGTTATCACCCTGTCTGTCTGTATGTCCGTCAGTCCGTCTACATTTTTCATGTTTTTCTTTCATAACTTCAAAACCGTTTCAGCTATTAATTTGAAACTTCATGGGTGGATAGATCTCATTAAGGATAAGTGCAATGCACAAGAACCATTACTCTGCACTTCATGGTTCTGGAGTTATTGCCCTTTGTTAATTTTTCATACTTCGTTTTTGCCTGAAGCATAACTCTTAGACTATAAGAGGTATTAACTTGAAACTTCATAGGTGGATAGATCTTATTGAGGAGAAGTGCTGTGCACAAGAACCGTTACTATGCAATTAATAATTTTGGAGTTATTGCCCTTTTTTAATTTTTCATTTTCAGGCGTAGTCAACTTTTGGTTTCAGCTCTCTAACTTGAGAACGAATTGAAATATTTTAATGAAACTTCATCCATAGATACCTTATATCCAGACCTGGCTTGGGCTTACATAGGGGGTGGATGGGGTCACTGTCAAGGTCACCGTTACAAGAAATAGAAAAAGGGTTTCTGCTCAATTGCTCGAGAACGCATTGAGCTATTGTAATTTAACTTCATACATAGATACCTTTTATTACTAATTAGGGCTCCACAAATTTGTTGCAGATGCCTTATAGTAATCACCCTGTTTGTCCGTCTGTCCGTCCAACCACATTTGAGCTCACCTGAGCACGAAACATCGTGGAGGACAGAGACTTGCACTGTTTTTGTATAGCCATAAGGTCTCATTTGAAGTCGAATATGGGCCAGATCGGACCTGAAGTTGTGAGTATAAATGAGGATTAAAATTTTTCTCCTCCATTTGCAAGTTATGGCCCTTTTGTTATTTTCCAGTATGTAATGTAAAGGGACAATTCATTTTGAATGCAACTCCTCCTAGAGTATCCAACGGATTTTCTTGAAACTTGTCTTCATTGTAGAGGGTAATGTGTAGTTGAACAGTACATGAAGATGGGGATTGAACTTTTATTAAAAAGTACATATATTTTCATTTCCTATCAATACTTTCAAAATTGACTTACCCCTACCTTCAAACATGCTATCAATCGGGGCTGGCTGTCACCCATGTTACAAAGTTGTAGTTCTTGCTTAATTGTAATTGATCCATGAAGTGTGTATACAATTGCAAGAGAACCTGTTTAAATAGTGAAATAAAAAAAACATTAAGAACATAAAGTAAAAATAACATGTATATTAATCACTACTAGGTACACCCATCACAAGGCTAAAAAAACTAATGATTTGTTTCTCAGGCAGCGCCACAAAGTTTTCTAATGGCCCGCAACGATTTTGATTTAATGCCAAAAACAAATTAATTAACTATTTTTTGACGATCGCGTCTGGGGTTTTAAGGAGCAGTCCAGAAATATGTTAATAAAAAATAACACTGCAGAAAGTGTTTTTTATGGACATGTTACCTAACAAAATACAAAAACTAACTATTCAAATCTGTGAAATATTAACATTTTGGTAACTTGCTATCATCTATTTTCTGTATGCGATAACTGGTGATGACTCTTGGGTAAACCAACATGTTTATTACAGTATATTTTGTTTGTACAAAGTGCTTTTGAACAATGCCTTTCGTAAATAAGAAACGGATTTCGGACGAATAAACACCATAAACATTCATAAGAACTATTTACTAAAATTACGATGTATTGATTTACATCCCATGGACAGAGGCTTAAAATTAAACGTATCAGCATTTTTAGATACCCGGTAGAGATTTCGGTATTTCCGGTAACTTTCTTCCTGTCAGATATAATTATATAAATCGCATATACACAAATTGTGAAATACTTTGTAAATTTTGAAAAAAAAAGTCATGTTTGGTTGGGAATCGTTACAAATATTGTCTATTTGTGGACTTAAACTTTTGTTTCGTGGATGCTTTTGCTTGTGTTATATTTAACATTCCATATTTTTTGAAGAAAATCTGTGTCAATATAAGTCTTTTGAAAACAAACAAAACTGCCAGCTGCATTGACAAGTGTTGATTTTCCTTTCCAAAAATTATTGGTGATTTATTGCAAATAATTCCTGTTTTTAACATTCATAAAAACATGAATTACGAAAAGTTAAATTCTATAAATATGAGTACTTTAATGCTGATGGTATATTAATTTGAAGGCACTTCTGTTAATTATGAACATTCAAACAGATTGCACTTATTTACTAAGTTTTAGTAAGCCATTACATAGTGCCAATAGAAAATAGTAGGAGAAAAAAATAAAATAATTATTTAAAAAAAAAGAAATTTCGCACTCCCTCATGATTTTTTGGAAAGAGAGTGAGAGAGAAACAATTCATTAATTGTTTTGAGCCAACTTCATTAAGACTGAAACTATCTCACGTATTGTTTTATACATAACTGTGTCCCGCTTCATAGCATAAGAGAACGCCGCTATTGCTACACAACTTAAAAGCTTGCCCTACAAAATAATGATTATTTGAATTAAACATTTCTAGTTAGCGTTATTGTGGCAAAAATTGCCAAACTGTATATATATATATAATAGTGAATATTTCCTTATTTATTATTTCCACTAACATTCTGACTATTGTACACGGCACAATATATTTTATTTAGAATCTGTTACAAGTAAATGCGAACTGATGACCTAACGAATGTAAATCCAACTAAAGTACAAAAAAAAAATGAAATAACAAAGAATTCAGATTAACGGTGTTCTAAATAACGGTGATCTACAGTACATGCTTTGCATGCGGACAATGTTACAAAAAGCATCAATCAATATTTTTTGGTCCTCCTGAACACCGTCCATGCAGCATTTGTGCGTTAGGGATTATTGATTATTTAAGTCGGTCAATGGCTATAAATAGCAAATGTTTACTTGTGATGTATCTCCGAGCATAAATAAAAGTAGTTTTGTCGTTATAAACTTGAGAAGCACAGATAATGCTTGATGTTTTGGCCTTGAAGTCAAATTTGGATAATGTTCCAGATTAGGAATGTGACATGACTGGTTTATAGAAAGTGATTTGGTACAAACCAAAGCAGTTTCTATGTGAGATAGTTTCAGTCTAAATGAAGTTATGATGAGTGTACCTAGAAGTGATTAATATAAATGTTATTTTCACTTTATGGTTATTAATGTTTTTTAAATTATTTATTTCGTTATTTAAACAGTTGCAAATTGTAAATTCTATTATAAAAAGGCTTTCAAATGTGGATTTCGTGAATATTTATATTCTTCCCAGATTTTGAATAGTTAGTATTGATGAAAATTGTAACTTTCAGTTTCACATCATTAAAACAATTGTTGAGCGATAAGACGTTAGCCTGTATAATAAGTGTCACACCCACTTGTTGAATCATTTATCAGTAAGACTATCTTGATGGTGTAAAGGTATCAGGTTGGGTAACGCTACCTTTCCTACCATCAGGGATGCAAGTAATTAGGGAAAATCCACCAATGTTTGGATGAAGGTTGAATGATTTCTACGCGGTGTAATATGTGCCTGTGCGTACATATTTTTCAGCCTATTCCAAGCTTCGGATGCTGTTGTGAACTCTCGGCCTATCCCGCTTAGCCGATTTACTTTGGTCACCTTTTAATTGGGAGTCAATTTATTTAATAGCAGTGTTGTTGCTATACGCATCTCTATGCTAAGACAGTTCACTGGCAAAACTTGTGTTGTCTGCAAATATGAAAATGCAGCAAAATAGTTCAAAAAAAATAAAAAATAAACATTTTAATTCTTCATCATTATCATCATTGTCACCGTCATCATTGTCGTCGTCATTGTTGTCTTCTTCATCATCATCATTATCATGATCGTGTTCACCATATCGTCTTATTCTTCAGCATCGTAATCATCATCGTCACCATCGTCATATTCATGATCATCATCAGCATCAGAAGCAACAGCATCGTCGTCTTCATTGCTGTGGTCGTCGTAATCAATAGCAATGTCATAATTATCGCCACACCAACATGATCACCAACATCTCCTACATCATCATCATCACCATCTCCATCTTTACAGAGCTCTACTTTAATGCATTTATTTACAAATATTAATCCGTTAAATCAATAAATGATGTGGCAATTATAAGGGTACGGTTTTTAGCTCGACTATTAGAAGAGTAGGTGAGCTTTCCTACTACCCCTGGCGTCGGCTTTTTTATTCGAAAGTCTTGTAACTTCAAAACTACATAAGTTTTTCACTTGAAACTAGGAATATACCTTTGTCATTCAATCCCAGTGTCAGGGGCAACATTCTCCATAACTCTGTATTGTATTTTGACATAGTTATTCCCCTTTTTCACTTTGATTTTCTGATTAAAGTTTATATTTAAAAGTTTTCTAAGTTCAAGAATACATAAGTTATTCACTTGAAACTTGGAACTAACCTTTGTCATCAACTCCACTATCAAGGACAACATTTTTTATAATACTGTTTTGTATTTTGACAGAGTTATGCTCCTTTTTCACATAGATTTTCTAGTTAATGTTTATATTCAAATGTTTGGTAACTTCAAAACTACATAGTTATTCATTTGAAACTTGGAACTAACCGTTGTCATCAACTGTAGTATCAGGGGCAACATAACACATAACTATATTTTGTATTTTGACAGAGTTATGCCTCCTTTTCATTTAGATTTTCTGTTAAATTTTATATTCAAAAGTTTGGTTACTTCAAAACTACATAAGTTATTCACTTGAAACTTGGAATTAACCTTTGTCATCAACTCTAGTATCAGGGTCAACATTTCCCATTACTCTGTTTTGTATTTTGACAGAGTTATGCCCCTTTTGACATAGATTTTCTGGTTAATGTTTATATTCAAAAGTTTTGTAACTTCAAAACTAGATAAAGTTATTCACTTGAAACTTGGAACCTTTGTCATTATCTCTAGTATTAGGGGCAACATTACCCATAACTCTGTCTTGTATTTTGACAGAGTTAGCCCACTTTTTACATAGACTTTGTTGTTAAAGTTTTTGTTCCAAACATTTATAAACTATACAAGGCTACACTTAAACGTTTTGTATTTTAACAAGTGTATGCCCCTCCCACTTTCCAAAAATACGTAGTAACTGAAATACTTTGAATAGTATAGCTCTGACAGCTCTTGTTTTTATACATACAAGTTTACATGAATTCTGTTTTTACAGTCTAAACCTCAACCAAGGCAAGAAGTGCTTTGTCTTGCAATTTGCGTGCAAAACTGTTTGCCAGAATAACAATGCTTACATCAAAATATCCATTTTCAATGAAACTTAAATGAATGTCTTGCAAGACAGCAACAGCATACAAGATCATATTTACATGTAATAATAGTTCATTCATGTCCTCTCATGTTTGCGTGACAGGTATTTTAGTATAAGTTCTGAAACTTAAAATTAGTAGTTTTATTTTCAACAGAATCTTTTTTTTTTATAGAGATCAAGTGTGAGCATTTTTAATTTGTTGTTTGGTGTGCGTATTTAAATAGGAAACAGTATTACTGCGAATCTAAATAGATAATACATTACATGTAATTATTGCTTAAATAAATTTTGCCCAAATTTTTTTTAACGTTTCATATTTATTTGTATTCCATGGTTTGGACAATTTGAAGAATGCTGTCTGATACTTGGTTGAAGCTGTCCAAACCATTCAAAATTTTTATGTAGCTATGTAGTCAAAATAAGAACAATAAATGTAGCAAGAAAACTATATCATTCAAAGCTAAGAAAAGTAACATGAAGGTGAAGACTTCAATGTATTTATGTTTTTAGTTTCAACTTAGCACATTATTACATACCGATACATATATTGGTACTATACAGTAATATCTTAGTACAAAACATTTTGCTAGTTACTATATATATACTTAACTCAAAGTTAAGGCATGTAGTGTTTCAAATGCATGTATAAATATGCTATTTGATACAATGAATCAATGGTGATTGGTTTCTGTAAAAGGGAAATAACCATTTTCGGTACCCAGGTAATTCAGTGGTAGGTACCCAGGTAGTCAGTTACTGCTTGTCTCACAACTAATCAGGAAGTGCTCAGTGAACTGACATTTTCTGAATTCTACATTAATTGCAGTTTAATGAACTATGAAGTTGGTTGTATTTGATATATACAATGTTCCTCTGTTATTACAGAGTGTTGAAGGCTACACCTCAGATGTAACTGTACATGGGACTGGAACTTTGAAGAACCGCTTTGTGATGAATGCTTTGATGACTGCCAACTGCAGCCAAACTGTACCCTAGGTTTGTTGCATATGAAAACCTTTAGATGCGATATCTACCAGGGGTTGCGAAATCTCATATTGCCTTACTCGTCTGTTTTTTGACAAATAATTTTGCTGCTTGTTTGTAATGTACAGTATCTATAAGTAATTGTGGCGAGATGTCACTTGTCCGTACAGGCTCTGGGACAAGCTGGGCAATACGTACAATTGATTACGCAATCCCTGTTTCTATTACTGTGACCAAATTAAAAACCCAGAGTGGGATGATACTATTTCAGTCAGCATAATCAGGTTATCATTCACTCTTTCACCTCATCACATGAATGATATCATGTCTTAAAATCACCTGACAGAGTGAGTAAAGGTTCAATGTATCACAGGACGTCTAGGATCAACGTCTACAATTGAATATCTTTAAAATGTCGGAGGTCAGATTATTTACGTAAATTATTTATCACAAAGTTAGATATTGGTGATGTGAGTTTAAACTGGTTCACTGCATCACATACTAACTATTGCAGACTCTGGACTGTGATTGTCCATATATCTGCATGAAATGACCTGTGTTTGTCACCAAGCACGTGTAACATTAAAGGGCCAATTACAGGTTTTATTATGATGTTTCATTTCATTTCATTGATATTTCTAAAGAAAAACTGCATAGCACATCTGGGCCACATCACTAATATTTGTTCCAGGGCTTTTTTCACCATTTTGAAAATATGACCTATACCCATGAAATTTGGAATTTTAGCATAAATTCACATAAAATTGGGGAAAAGTATAATTGTTTGTTTAATAAAATGTGAAGAATTGTTGATAAAACTACATTAAAAAAAGAATGTTCTGAACAAAAACAAATCAGTAAAACGGTTATTACAACTTCAACAGTATTTTTTCTGCATTGAACACCTCTTATTTCCAAACATCTAAAAGTCAATCCATCAATTGGGAATTTTGGGACTGCATGATTAAGAAAAAGATACTTTTTGACACTGGGAATATAATGGCTATAAAATCAGCCAAAAAAAAGCCCTGATTTCACAAAAAAAAATTAGCACTGCAAACATTTTGCAATAATTTGTAAAACGGACATAAAGGCAATGTTTGTGTGATCCACATTGGTTTGTGATAGGTATTACATGCAGTAAGACATTATAATGGTAACACATGCCTGGATGTTTAACGTTTATGTAACATTACAGCAATACGAAATTGAAAAGTTAAATATGAAAATGGTCCCATTAAATGACAGTGACGTGCTATTTCATTATAAATGTGTACCTTTGTTGGGATGATTATCTTTCGAAATCTCTTCACATGGTGATTGACATGTCAGTGAAATGGTGATGGAGACAGATACGGTTTGAAGTTGTTTGATTAGTTAATATGTTCTAAATTTTTTATAATTTTAGATAGATTTACTTGTGGTGCACCACTAATGTAGCTTAAGGCCTTTCCCAAAACTGGGTAATCTTGCCTGAACAGCCCTTTGTAATGTGCATATCTATAGACCTATATTCTGGCCAATTTATCCACTTTGTATATTCACAATCCGGACAGTTGTTCTGAGCAATTACAATCACAAAATACCAGCTGAAAGTGTTTCCATACTTTATTGCTAATTATACCCCCCCTAGTCATGATGGTGGGGGGGGCTATATAAGACTCAGTTTGTCCCATCCCGCCCAGTCCCGTCGCATCCTGTCCAGTTAGACAGCATGTTACGCTCATGAACCATGACTGTAGGTCAAAGGTCAAGATTACACTTAAAGGTCAAACATCAAAATTGGCTTTTTGCTTCTCCGAACTTCCCCTAACCCTATCATTGGCAGTGAATGGTTCTTGTTTTTTAATCTCTTTATACAAATGTTTGTCTCATTAAGTCAGCGTGTCTTTTATGAATTAGGTCCATAGGGTAAAGTCAAGGCCACATATCAAGGTCAATGCAGTGTTCGGGAGCAGCCATCCATTTAATCGATATTCTTGTTTTACAACTACTACTACTAATTTTGCCATGCCGGTAAAAGTCTCTTGGATGACCATTGTTTTAGCTATGTTATCAAATAATTATTAACTACAATAATGAGGTTATTATGAAACGTTTCCTTTAAAGTGGCATATTGTACAAAAATGCAGATACATAATAAAAACAAGATATTCCTTTTTATCTCGAGTATATTTTTCAAGTAGCAAAAACATATTGATGCGATTGTAGAAAACTATTTTAGATACGTTTTCCAGTAGGATTTGAACGCGCCTATACAAAATTGCTTCATTTTATTGCAAGCTTCACTGTGCTATGTAAACGTTGTCAATATTGTCCATGCCCGTAACGGTAAAATATGTACATTTAATTCATTCATTTTACTACAGCTACTACTAATATGCAATGACCGTGAAAGTGTATTGGATGAACGCTGTTTAGCTATAATATAAAATAATTTGTCAATTGTTCCTGTAATCAAGACTATTATTTGTATCAGTGCTTCATTTAATTTTCTGTCAAATAACTTTTTTTTTACAAATGTTATTGTCCAATTCCCATCAATATGTCGGTTTAACTGAATCCATTTGCAAACCATAACTTGTGTCAAAATTGAAAAGAAGATTGTAAGTACAGTTATATTTCCAACATGTACAGTGTGACTTGTGATAATGATAAAAGTCGTATCACTGTCACCTCATGCTGTATGAACGAAAGCCCAGTGGTGACTTCAGACTTTCACAGTTCATAGTTCACACTTCATAATACACAATACAGTATACTATATAGTATAATATATTTCACATTTCTTACTTTACACTTCATACTTCGCTCTTCATACTTCATAGTTTACGCTTCAAAAATCATACTTCGCTCTTCATACTTCATAGTTAACACTCCACTGCAGTCGCAGGTTTGAGTCCCAGCAATGACAAGTTTTTTTATGCCCCCACTTTAGGGGGGGGGGGGGGGCGGGGGCATATAGATTTGCCCATGTCTGTCCGTCCGTCCGTCGCGCGTTACTCAAAAGGTATAACTGCTAGAGTGATGAAACCTTATAAGCATATTCATCTGCCTCGGGGCTTGTTCACGTGAGTATTTTGGTGAATTTGTTTCTGACATCAGCGGAGTTATGGCCCTTTTTTAGCAAAAAATTACATTTTTGGACTTGTGTCGTGTGTAACTCAAAAAGTATTATTGCTAGAGTGATGGAACTTTATAAACATATTAATCAGTATGTGATTGTGTGCACCTGGGTATTTTGGTGCAGTTTATTTCCACCATCAGTATAGTTATGACCCTTTTGTTAGCAAAAAATAACAGTTTTGGATTTGTGTCGCGTGTAACTCAAAAAGTGTAACTGCTAGACTGATGAAACTTTATAAACCAATTCATCAGCATGTGAACTTGTGCACCTGGGTTTTTGGTGCATTTTTTCCGACATCAGCAGAGTTTTGTTACAACCAGCGGAATGTGGGAGCATCCATGTCCTATGGACACATGTCTAGTTTTTTTTTCTTTTTTTCTCGATATAATATCTATTTGGGTTTGTGAAACAGCTTTTGTTTTTGCAGTAAAGACATCAAATGATATCTATTTTTCAAAAAAGCGAAATTCTGTGAACAACACTGTTTAAACAGAGTAGAGTACTATAATTATGTGGCAAGATTATAGTATAACGGGTTTGTACGTAATTTTTGTGACCATCATCATAATTATAATTACAATATACATATATTATAGGGGTGCAATATATTCAAAACACAAACAGATGAAATTTCCATAATTCACGGCACAAGCCTAAACACTCCATAACATGAAACGTACTCGGTGTCAATTTGGTTTGATTTTGTCTACAAAAGAAACAGGTGGTAAAATGTTTTGATGTTTAATATTAAAAATTTTTGTGTGTGCAAAACTTGTATTCTTTATGTTTCAATAATATTGATCACCTTCAAACCAAACCATCTATAAACACACTTTGTAGTAAGGATAAATGTGATTTGTTTCAAACGTTTTTGGAACCTTTCAATATGTATTAGAAATACTGAAATTAATATGCAGTTTATTATTTGGTTCAACAACTGAAATTATAAAATGGAAATTTGTCGAAAGCATCCTCTGCATATTCAAGTTCTTTGTTGGTTTGTGGACTGATCAACCTAAACAGAGAATTAAATTCAGAAAAGCATCCACAATCGTTTACTTTGCGGGTATATCGATCCACGCAAATATAAATTTTCTCTGAAGAACTTTATAATAATAACTAGAAGTGCTGTATAATTCAGGCATGTTGAACATTATTTCTGATTTTCCAAATGGACCATCTTTTCTGGTTCCCGATGAAATGTTGTACATATTTCACTCGGTAGTTAATCGTTTAAGCTCACAACTTATGACAGGCATAAAGCAAAACAGCAAACATTGTGAATGAAACTGCAATTGAAATGGATTTCCATCGTTGTACAAACTAGTCTTGCATGTCTTTGAAGTGGTTTATCCAAAAGTCGACACACTACCTTCGTAGTATACTTCATAAAAATTCAATTCTTTGATTTGGTGTACTTTTACCCATGATAAATCTTCTATCCGCAGAATGATCATCTGCATTTCTTAGTCTAAAATATATTTGCAGCTGCCCAACTGTGGTATTTTCTGTTTCACGATCACTCCGAACAATAGTCGGGACGATCTCGCCATTATTCTTCACAGCTTCTAAAAATTTCCTAGCTATTAATGTAGGATCATGTTGCTTTTTTCTAGTTTAAGATACAATATTTGTCTGCTAAAACGATCTATTCCTACATGAATAGCAAAACCAAAAGGATTGAGTTTGTCATTACCTTCAATATGCCAAACAAAATTAGGTCAAGGGCATAAAGGTCGTCGCTTCTTTCTTCTTCCCATTCCAAATTTGTCTCACACTAAGTCCATATTTCAGTTTTTCTTTTCCACATAGTTTTGTAACCAACACACTTCCCAAAATGTAGTCGTGGGCCAGCCGCAATAGCAGCATGAAAACCAGTGAGCCAGCCGCAATAGCAGCATGAAAACCAGTGAGCCAGCCGCAATAGCAGCATAAAAACAAGTGAAAATCGCAACCTGAAATGATATATATACGAGTTATTTTTTACATTAATAATATAATTTGGCAGCCTGACAGTTGATACAAATAATGTTAAAATTGTGATCCATTGTCTGTACAGTAAGTACTGTCTAAGCAAGATCTACATTTATTGGCTATCTGATATTGAACGATTGTGCGAACTCCTGTAATATTTTAATTGATATGTTTGCAATTTTATGAACTATTGACAACATAAACGTTTTACATTAGAGTTACTAGATGATGTTCTTTCTATAATGAAACCAATTAAGTGTGAATTATGAAATGTGAACGATGAATTGTAAAGTATGAAATGTGAATCATGAAAAGTGAACTATGAATCGTGAATCATGAAGTGTGAGCAACAAAGTGTGAACTATGAAGTGTGAATCGTGAAGTGTGAAGTTTGAATCGTGAAGTGTGAAGTCACCACTGGGCTTTCGTATGTATGCGAACAGTACACTAAGGTTGCTGCAGTGTTGGTTGAGTGACACTTTGTTTTCTGTGCTATGACTTGGCCGTGAGCCAGGTCAGCAGGTTAAGATTCAGGGTCACATTTAGAGGTCAAATGTCAAACTAAAAAATTCAAGTATAATAACAAAAAAGTATTTAGAAAAAAAAAGAAAAGAACAAAAAATTCAGTGACACTGGGGTTCAAACCGGGACCTCCAGATTAAAAGGCTATCGCCTTAATCACTCGGCCTTTTAACTCGTATATTTCACCCTGCATTATTTACTTTACGTAAGTGTTCCGTGTGATGTCAACAGTTTCAACGAAAACAACAGAAACACTTCACATTATTCCATCATTTAGCATTCCAAATGCTTTATAATTTTATTGATTTCAACTGATGATTACTCATAAACGAAACTGTGTTTACAGAATATTTCAAGGCCCCTAGTGTTATTTTGCTCCCTTGTGTACACTGTTCTTTTATTTTTGGAATCGGTGACAAAAGTTGAACAATTGCAAATTTGTCAATCTGCGAAAAGGTCCCTTTAAGATGGTTTGTCTTGAACATGAACAAGGTCGGTAGGTCAAAGTAACTCTCAGAGGTCAAAGGTCAAAATCGGCTAAAATTCTGATTGTCCAGGTCCCATATTCACCAGTCCATTAAGAATAAAGAACGGACTTAGAATCTAGAAATAACATGTGTGCGTTCGCAAATATGCCGGGTACCAATGTTGTTTATATCATGAAAAATCATGCTAAATAAAGAATGCGATAATTTTAGTGTTCATGAAAACCAAGTAAAATTCAAACTAACAGCCTCTTTAGACCAGAACTGTTTTAAGAACATTCTTTATTCTTAAGTCTGATAATTGGTTGATGAATACAGGCCCAGGATTTCAATTAGCCATGGAAAGAGGGCTGTTAAAATTATCTGGCAGAATGGTTTGCCCCAGTGAGTCTTGTGCATGAACCAGGTCGGTTCCTGAAAGGTCAAGGTCACACTAAGAGGTAATTTGCACTTTCAAGGATTTTAAAAAACTTGACACAAATGCTTGCTCCGATCAGTTGGTTTGTCGCGTGCATGTTTTTGTTTGCGCCCCAAAGATTTTGTGGGGAGTATATAGCTGCTGCTTTGTCTGTCCATTACTCCGTCAATCACTCGGTCATTCCATCATTCCATCACAAATCTACTTGCTCATTGATGGAGAGATTTTAAAAATGATATTTTTGTTTGATATTTGTAGTTCATGTGTAATAACAAACATTTATAAGACCCTGAAAGCAACTTTAAGGCTATAATTCTCGTAACATTATCTTAGTGTCTCCTTACTGGATTTTAATTTACCTCAAAACACTCCTATCTTAAGAGACCTCGTAAACTGTACCTTAAGTTACGTGCACAAAATCGGCCTCATTGTGATATCGTAAGTTCCGTTTGGAAGCAGGTCGGATGCATATAAAGTCAATTATATTCATAGTTATGCTTTTATTCTTATGCTGTAATAAAATCATTCACAATTTGGTTTATTGTATTTTGTCATTTAGATTATTCATTTAATTTAGTATGTATTTGACCTATATTTAAATACTGAATCAATGAAAGTCAAGTATCAAATTCTCTGATTTTACTTTATATTCCAAAACTAAAGTGTGTATGTACGATCTTTCCTTTCATTTTTTTTCTTCAAAATAAGCAGATGAAACTTGCAATATAACTTGAAAGAAGACAGATTAACATATATCATTTGAAGGAAACCCAGACATATCGACAAAATCAATAAATACATGTGTCGACTTTGGAATGCTTATTAGTGCTTTGTACCCTGAAACCACTGTCAAGTCAATGTGTAGACATGTATTGGAGTTTTGGGCTGTACAGCCGTAAATTACTTTGTAATTAAACAGTAGTCAATTATACCATTTACATCAATGGTTGTTATTAACTTTTATTCTATTTTAAATCATAGTATATGGTTATTACCTTTATCGGATTGTTTTAATTTATATCACTATGTCTGTTGTTAGATCGTACATACACTGTTTAATGTGTAACATTACATTTATTACTTCACTAGACAAAGTGGCCACCGACTCTGGAAAACAAGGAAAAGGTGTGAAAAAAAATCCCTGCAGGGAAAAATCAGGGAATTTGAAATTTGGAAAGTGAGGGAAAATTCAGGGAATTTGACAAAAAGTGTTATAACAAATCCAAGATGAAGTAGTGAAATCTATAGTTTAATAAATATTTTAACAACAATCTAGTAAAAATTATCATATTTGTTTAAAATAAGGAGTTAACCATAGTAAAAATATGTACGCTGTCACCACTTTGCTCTAATTGTACCCGTAATTTGACAATAAATGTCATGGAAAATCAAATTCCTTTCAGGGAAGAATCGGGGTAAATGTCAGGGCATTTCAGTGTTAACCCTGCTAGATTATGATACTTCAACGTGAACCGAAATAAGTTAAAAATGAGTTAATGTGAAAGACAATTAACTTTTATTACTAAAAAGAACGGCTTTTTCATCATTTTATGTCTATGTTAATCATATGTAAGGCGTTTAAACTTTATTAACATACATACATCAACGAGAAATCATCGTGGTATGATTAACTGAATGTTTCGAGATAGAACAAGCACCCTGGATTATATGCATGACCCATTATTAACCATCAAGTATTGTCTAGATAGAAAAACTGTTTAACATTAAATATGTCAATTATTTGATGATTAATTAACGATACCTACTTTTCGAAATCACTCGCTTATGCCTGGTTTACATTTGCCCCTGTGGCCATACGATAAATTCGTCTACAATTTTCCATACAATTTTTAGGCATCGTAGGTGGCTATGCATTATAGCGTCTTTGCTTACATTGTATACAATCTCCGTGTGATATTTGTATAGACTTTCGGGCACAGGTGAGGGCACTTCTCTACAGAGACCGCATATAGGTCGCAATATGGTTCTGGGATTTGCGTACGGCTGTCGTGTGGTCTCCACAAGCTTCTCACTGAAATCATTCGGTGCCACTAAACATATGTTTATGGGCTACGGGCTTACGATTTTTAAAAAATGTGAATAACTTTCAGTGAAACAAAATCGTAGAAGCTACGTCGCCCATAAAATCGCACAGCTCCCTCAAGGCGGCTGCATGAATTTGGAGTAACGGGCAGTTTACAGACGCCATAGACGTTTCTTAGTCTAAATGTAAACTAGGTTTATACCTCGACTACAAACACGTGAAATGTTCGCACAGCGTCTGTGCATTTTTTGGTCGACCGCAAAAGCGCCGCTAACATACGGTCATGCGGTAAGCATGCGGGAGTCCAAAGTTTTACCTACAAATTTGCCTACCGCACCATACATAGTGCACCACCAGTGGTGAGCGATAGCTATGTGTTGACATTGCGTTAATATTAAAAGTATTTAACACAAGGTCGCTGTACGATAGTTGCATGTCTAGTGTACGACTCACGAGTGCACAGCAGACGTGTTGTGGTGGCAGATCTGTGGTCTAGTGGTAAGGCACTAGCTTCATAACTAGTGTACAAGGTGCTTCACACTGGGTTCCGCTGTATCTTGCATTATGCCCCGTAACCCAACTAAGAAGTCTTCTAGGGGTGATAGCCATATGGGAGAGAATCCCGGTGCACTCTATAAAATGTACTACACACCACACACACAGACGTGTTGTGAGCGTCTTAGCTAACGCCGCTCACTGCCACCCCTTTAAATCCGCAAATGTTTTGTATGGTATGACTGTGTCTGCTATGCAATGAACGTTTAGTTTATCAAGTTCAGTCGCATATAATTTGTTTATGATATTAGTACTTAAAACCGCCAGTTAATGTGACCTAAATGTGAAATTTATAACGTGATAGTAATATGTATTTGTGAGCATAAGAAAAAATGCTTCTTTTAAAAATAAAATGAAACGATTTATTCGTCGTTTTATGCATGTTTCCTTAGGCATGTTTCCTTAGGCCAGTTACAGACATGACTGTCCTGGGAGGCACAAGCCAGAGGGGGTCTTTTCAATTGTGCGTTTATCCGTATTTTAATTCATTTATTCATTTCTCATTCATTCATTGTGATCATAGAAAATAGATATTTTCACTCGTGGCTACGCCACTTGTGAAAATATCCTTTTCTATGAACACTTATGAAATAAAATACGATCTTACACAGAAATAAAAAAATATTCTCTATATTACATTTTATTCTAAAATGGGGTTTCACTTTAATTAGTTTGTGTAACTGTAGATTAACACCCCAGGCCTGTTATTAAAAGTCAGTTGTTTCTATTGTGCCTATACATATTTCATACCCAAGCTACGCCCCAGAGACTGATACTTGTTCTCAGAACACCATACTAATATAATATTCCATTTATTATATACCTTTTCGGCATATTATTCATAAACAAGAAATGTCTTTAAAAAAGACAATCGGCGTTGAAATTAACATAGAGATGTCATTAAAAAATTACCTAAACAGACAGCCAAGATGATCGGTTACGTGACTTCTCAGACCCCAGATTTTTTGGTCCCCACCAATATTAGGAGACTTACTGGACCCAGATTTTTAGGACACTATAAGGAAACTTCTCAGACCCAAAAGTTAATTTGAGAAAAATTTATTAATTTAAAAATTAAATAAAATTATCATTAATATTTATGCTGTGAATAAACCAATCATGCAACTCCAAGTTTCCGCCAGTGGTATATGAATAACCAACATAAATTAGGTTAACATAATTGTAATCTGAATTTGTCAAGCCAATTTAACAAATTAACAATGTAAGAAATAATTTCGGGAAAGAATTACAATTAGTATATATCAGACGAGTCTGTATAGTTATTTATTGTACCGGTAATATACCATTCATGTTAGTTATCTAATATAATAACGATTTGAAGTCAAATAAGCATTTATACTGTGAATCCCAATAAAAAGCAATAGTCAGGGAACATTCAGCGAATTTTGAAATGTTAAGACTTTATTTTTGATAACGCAACCATAAAAAATCATTAGACTATGACGATTTTAAATAATATCAGTAGAAATATGATATTTCAGGGATTCCTGTGTATAATTAGTATTGCAAATTGTGTATTCACGCTACGCAAATAACAATTTGACGTATTCCGAATCTTCTTTTATAATTATAAATAATTGTTTATAAATCGTAACCACAATTTTAATTCAAATTAACTGTTAGTTTATAAATATAAAATCCCCATTTATTGACATTTTTAGGTTTATGATTCTCTGAACGCTATTATTGATGCATGTACGAGTATATTAACACAGCTATACAGCGTTTGCTAGCTACGCACCCTATTTTTAGAATGACACTACTGTTTCTGGAATGTGATGAACTCGCTAGAATCAATGGGCTACATGGAACAGCAACACTGTGAATGAGATTTATGAATGGGAACATTGCACAATTGCTGTTTATAGAGCGTACCGCCTATATAAATGTAGGCTAAACAAAATAGTTATTTTGTTACATGAATGAATATAGCATTCTATTTATGGCATACAATGTGAAAATACGTTCATAATTAGTCTCAGTTCTAAAGTATATGTTGAAGATATGTTTATAACTTCATGTTAACCGCTTATGTAAACAATTATGTAAATTTTTAATCCCGAAAAGTATGCAACAGTTATTGGTAAACGTTAAACCATTGTTTGAAGTTTGCATTCCCTTGAATTAGAAAATTTGCCCAATTCTATAGGCATTCAATTTTCCCGCTGCATAATTATCGCAAGAAAATCTGGTTTAAAAGTGATCTTGGACAGCTACGCCGAAAAAAGAATCACAAACTATTTTGTTTCACATAAACAATGCTTTTTGCGGAAATGAGTTATGCATTGATGACGGCATTATTTTACAACTAGGTTAAACATTAGCTCCGAATGGATTTGTGTTGCTTTGTGTAGTGAATATTACAATCATTAGTATTCCATTTTATTTGTGTTGGATTAAATGCATAATAAATCACCATCACTGTCTGTTATTCTATTTGGCCTTGTGTTTAACAAAGGTGAAATTGAATAATACTGTTAGTTGATTGTAATAAAACAGCAGTAAAATTGTGTGTTTCGGGATATGTTGAACACTATGAGTGACATCTGAAGAAATGCTGTACCGGGTGCCTCTAGGAAGAAACTTTTACTGGAGTTAAGATTATCAACTGCTTTTATTAATGTTCTGTCTATTTATATAAATGTATATTACAGACTAGAGACCTAGATCTACACCTAGGCTTTTGAAGTTGTAAATATGTATTTCGATAATTGGCATGTGTTGTAAAAACGTTACACTGCCCCCGCCCACTTGCTAGGCAGGAAATGCAACTGGAATTCATGTTAACTTTGCAATCAAACTAGAAAAAAAACTTAATTTTTTAAAGAAATTTTGTTCTTAAAACCAATTTGAAAATGGAATATTTGTATTTGTTTTTTATATTCGAATATTATCTGATATTCGATTATTTGAGTATTCGGTCCCATCCCTAGTATATAATAATAATAAATATCATATCTTTATTGTACGCTATAATGACTCATGAATACTCAAAAACGAGCTGTATAAAGGAAAAATATTGAAGTAAATGATATTTTAAATCGAAATCAAATCAAATCGGGCCATGGCTAAATCATTGCAGCTCTACTTGTATTGCTACTGTTGGGGCTGTTGCTGTTGTTGCTGCTACTACTGTTGATGGTCTGATGTTGTGGGTGGTTGTGCATGAGTGTTGTTGTTAATGGATCCAACTTTTAGGGGTTTAAAGTGAAGTCTTTAATAAAATGAACGTTCAACCAGTATTGTGTCGCCTGACTAGGCAACATATAGGGGTTACTTATGTCGACAGTGGTGTCGGCGGCGGCGGCCCCTTTCGCTTGTGCGGAGCATAACTCTTAGACTATTAGTCAGGCGACATAAAGGGGTTACTTATGTTGTCGGCGGCAGCCCCTTTCGCTTGTCCGGAGCATAATTCTAGACTATTAAAGCTCTCAACATGAAAGTTCATAGGTAGATAGATCTCATTGAGGGGAAGTGCAGTGCACAAAATCCGTTACTCTGCACCTCATACCTTCTTGATTTGGATTCACATGAGCTATCGGACGTCAGGTGACACATTCGACTTGCGGAGTTCTAGTATTTGTTTAGGAGTGAATAGGTGTATAATTCATGATGCTGTAAAGCAAACAAGAAATATCTTGAATTTAAATTAAACTTCAGCATAAATATTCACAGCAATATAACTAAGACTAGATCTGAATGGCATACAATACTCAAATAGTAAACAATACTGGTAGATTACGCCTACTGACACACCATTATATAAATTATGTATGCTATTTTTAGCTCACCTGAGCACAAAGTGCTCATGGTGAGCTTTTTTGATTGCCCATCGTCCGTGCGTGCGTCCGTCGTCAACTTTTCATTAAAACAACATCTCCTCCTAAACCACTTGGCAGACTTTCACCAAACTTCACAGGAATTATCATTGGGTGACCCTTGTTCAAAGTTGTTTAAATCGTTACAGTCCACTGCATATGTAGGTCACCAGAGCTAAAAGTAGATTTTAAAAGTGTAAACTTGAACAATCTTCTCTGAAACCGCAGGGTCCAGAGGTTTCATATTTGGTATGTAACATCCTATAGTGGTCCTCTATAAAGATTGTTCAAATTATGCCCCTGGGTTCAAAACGGGCCATGCCCTGGGTATCACATGGTTTAAGTAGAATATATAGCAAAATGATTTTAAAATTCTTCTCTGAAACCACAAGGCCCAGAGGTTTCGTATTTGGTAAGTAACATCCTATAGTGGTCCTTTGCAAAGATTGTTCAAATGATGCCCTTGGGGTCAGAACTGGCCGAGTCCCGGGGGTCACATGGTTCGTATAGAATATATAGCAAAAGGACTTAAAAAAATCTCCTCTGAAACTGCTAGGCCCAGAAGTTTCATATTTGAAATATAACATCCTATAGTGGTCCTCTACAAAGATTGTTCAAATTATGCCCCTGGGGTCAAAACTGGCCACACCCTGGGGGTCACATGGTGTAGGAAAACTTAAATAGCAAAATGTATTTCAAAATCTCCTCTAAAACCACAAGGCCGTCAGATTTCATATTTGGTATGTATCATCCTATAGTTGTCCTCTACAAATGTTGTTCAATTTATGCCCCTGGGGTCAAAACTGGCCACGTCCCGGGGGTTACATGCTTTATAAAGACTTAAATATCAAAATGACTTTTAAAATCGTCTCCTCAGAAACCGCACAGCCCAAAGGTTTCTTATGTGGTTTGTGACTTTGTATACTGGTCCTCTACGAAGATTTTCAAATGATGCCCCTGGGTTCAAAACTGGCACGTCAAAGGGTCACATGGTTTATATAAACTTGAATAGCAAAATGTCTTTCTCCTTGGAAACCGCAAAGCCCAGAGGTTTCGTATTTAGTATGTAACATCCTATAGTGGTTCTCTACAAATATTGTTCAAATTATGCCCCATGGGTAAAAAATGACCACATCCCAGGGGTCACATGGTTTATATAGACTTATATAGCAAAATGACTTTAAAATTCTTCTCTGAAATGGCAAGGCCTAGAGGTTTCATTTTTGGTACATAACATTCAGTGGTTTTTTTCTGATTTGGGGGAAAGGGCCTGGCCTTTTTGGAGGGGAAAAAAAAGCGCGCGAAACGCCTGATTTGGGGGAAAAAAAGCGTGCTATTGTCAAGCATTTTTACATATTTTAATGCCTATGGGTACCTTAAGTTATTATATAATAGGATAATAACATATTGAACACATATTTAAGACAACAGGGCTTGGATTTAAGTTTTACACATAATATGTGGAAGTTTTAACAGTTTAACAAGAGCATATCTGATGAATGATCATTCAATGAAAATAGTAGTGTGAATGTTCAAATGAACACATGGTTTTCTGTGTAGAGTTCAATGATTTGACACACAGGCTTCCATTATAACTTGGAGCCACAGGGTTGACACACTCATTAAAACTTGGGGTGACAGGGTTTTCGCACTGGCTGTCAATAAAGCTTGTACAAACTGGGTTCACTTGCATGTTACCCTGGGTACCGAGACCCAATTCCCCTGTCAACTCAGAACACGGACCACTGGTGGAAACTACCGTGATGTTCCCAGAACAAGCCTCGGTAGGGGCCATTTCCCCAAAAGATTGACTAGTACAACTAGATTTTCCTGAAGTTTAAAATAAAAGCCAATTATACCTTACTGCAAACCATTGTTTAAATTTAAAAATATTATATTATTATAAAATAAAATTATTTTAACATTAAGTTACGTTTTGATTTAACAAACAACACCTGCGTTTTATTTCTGAAGTAAAGAATATTATATACACATGAAACATTTTTGTCTGGGAACTATCAACAAACGTTGATGATTGATCTGCTTTATCATCGTTTCAGCAACAGGCGGGTGGGGTAAACGTGAAACGCTTATAAGACCATTAAATCATAATTGTCTTTCGAAATTTTGGCATTAAAAACTCATTTTTATTACCTTTGTCATTTCTTTTCTTCAATAAACTCAGCACACTCGGTGTCCCCTTCGCGTCCTCGTTCTTTAATTTTTTGTTATTGTGACGCCAATTTTTAGACATTGTTGGTTGTAATCAACAAAGGTTAAAATACGGGTCGTTTCAGACTGCGTTATAATGTATTTGATTGTAAAGTTCACTATTAAAACGCAAATAAAACCAGTCTATCAGACTGAGTATCTTCGTAGGTTTCCGACTTCATTCGTGAACCAATAGGCAAGTCCGATTTCATTTTGTGGCTATTCGGAACGCCCGTTACAATCGTGGGGAATTCCCGTAATTTTACACATGCGCTTTGGTTTGTTTGGGGTAAACAATATCGTTACGATTGTTGAACTCTCACGATATTTACAAACTTAGTTGTTTTTATTTGTTTAATATAAAGGCAATCTTGGGGGAAAATGGATCGTTTGGGGAAAATTCCATGACAGAGGGGAAAAATACGTCTAGGGGAAAGGGCCGATATTCGGCGGGTCTCAAAGAAGGAAAAAAAAACCTGACATTGCATAGTGGTCCTCTTCGAAGATTGTTCAAATTATGCCACTGGGGTCAAATTCAGCAACACAAAACATGAGGCATAAACGGTAATATATACATCGACAAGCCGGAACATACACAGCAAGAAACTTTATTAACATTTCTGTTTGAAGTATGCACGCATCTTAATATGTTAAACTATTTATGACTAGATAAATCTTGTTGAGGTGTAAAGAATACATATATGTCGACCACGTTATTTGGCCTTGCTGTCTAAGGTCACTTTTGACCCAGCTTTTCTTGCGATAATTATGCAGCGGGAAAATTGAATGCCAATAGAATTGGGCAAATTTTCTAATGCTAGGGAATGCAAACTTCAAACAATGGTTTAACGTATACCAATAACTGTTGCATACTTTTGGTGATAAACAATTTACATAATTGTTTACATAAGCGGTTAAAATGAAGTTATAAACATATCTTCAACATATACTCTAGGAACTGAGTATAAATATGAACGTATTTTCTTATTGTTTTGTCATGAATAGAATATTATATTAATTCCCAGAATTAATCCACTATTTTGTTTAGCCTAGCGGCCCGCTCTGTTAATAACAATTGATTCTAGGAAGCGAGTTCAACACACGATCATTCTAAAAATAGCGCGCGTTGAGCTGCTGGTGTATAGCTGTTGTAATATACATGCATCAATTAGCGTACAGAGAAACATAAGAGCGAATATTTCAATTAATGGGGAATTTATGTTTATAAACATATTCTGCATGTTAATTTGAAATTGAATTGCGCAGTGTTCTATAAAGAAACAATGATAATTGTACATTTCTATCAACTTCTCCAGTAGATGTTAATCAATCTATAAAAAGATACATTTCAATAAATAACTTGTTGTGAAATAAGTCTCGCCCGGAATATGTCGAAATGATATTCATGTAGCATTAATACATTATTTGCAATGCCATATATACACAGAAACCCTTGATACATAATATTCCTACCCAAGATTATTTTTAATCGCCATAGTCTACTGTAATATTTGTTTTATAAAAAATGGAAGTCATCATTATTTCAAATAGGCTGTGTTTTCTGAAGATTGCTTTTCCTGAGGATGAACAGTATAAATGGTTCATTGAATATCGAAATGTGTATGTATTATGCATAGATAACTTCCAAGATGAAGGTAGGGCATATTACTTAAGAATACATATACGCGTCTGACACTGAGGTCAACAGGTCAAAGGTCAAGGTCACAGGGGCTTTTAACACCTGTTTTTGCACCTATGTGTTTATGACTAGTGTAGTGGGAATTTATTGTAGATTAGCTGATGGAAAGTTAGGATTAATTCATTCGCGACTACTGGCGGGAAATTTTCACAACATTTGATTGGATATTCAGGAAGGTCAAAATTTTGATTAAACATTGATCTGACACGAATTTCAATTTTAACTCAGATGTAGTAAAAGTACAAAGGCCGCTTTTCCATATTCCATATCCGTAGCTGTATCCCCATAAATCATTATATGGACGCGCTTTTCCATGAATCCGCCAAAAACGTTCAATATTTTAGTTTTCTTTTTATTTTCAAATAGTTACAATGTCTGAGTGAGAAGCTTTTAAACATTTTAATTACGTTGACTGCAAATATTTATGCCAGTATATGAAGCCATTCACATGTGGTGGATTTTAAACAAAATAAAGCATCCAACAATTATATCTATAGCATCATCAATGATACATTTAAAGATTACCTGTTATTACTAAGTTATTGTACTTAATTAGTTTTAGGTAGAGTCATCCAGGTTTCTAATTTCCCAATGTTTTATATATAACAGCCCTTTGTTAAACAAGTTATATACAAGTTAGATACCATGTGGTTTCACAGCGGCATAAAATTGCTTACTGAGTGATTGCCTGCAGACGTATTTTGTGGATGCGCTTTGCGGATTGATACTGCAGATATATGGAAACTACAATAAGACGCCAAGGTATATATAACTTCTGTCTTTGTTTTGTTGCTTTGGCTGAACATTGGTTCATTCAATGAGCAGGAGCCGGTTTCTACGATGTGATCCATGTGGTTGGCGGATTGTCTTAGATACACTTGCTATGTGTAGAGTTGCTGTACCTAGTGTGTATGAATGTAAAAGAAAACACTCAAATGTAAAAAATGGGTATTCATTTACATCGTTGCAAAGCAACACATTTATTGCTCATTATCATGTAAATAACGTGTAAAATATCGCAATAGCGTTTGTTTTTTACGAAAGCTTTCATTTGGTGCAAAATGTATTATTCCATTATCGAATTTTCCATCAGTATTCAAAGCCTGTTACGGATCTGTGCTCTATGTTTTATGGGATGATGCACCGACGCTTTTGTGACCAGTGCAGTGGGATTTTTGTTAAATCAGCCGATATAGTGTTAGGATTTATTCATTTGGGACTACTGGCGGGAAATTTTCACAACGTTTGATTGGATGTTGAGAAAAGTCAAAATTTAGGCTAAACAGCTATGCCGAAAAACTATATGTAGTGTAACCTATTACTTTAAATGTTGAAAGTACTACAGCTGGACAGTGATTCTACATCTCCACTGGTGAACTTCACTGTAAAAATTAACAACTTTATGATATCACACACTGTTCCTTCTCACATTTGTAGCATTTCTCAAAGTATTGTCTAGGAAACCATGCAATGCTTGTGTCTATCATTCCACTGAATTCCTGTGAATTACGTAACAGTACCAGTCAGGTGGATTTTGCTGAATAATGGAGCTTGTCTCTGCCAGCAGTTCTTTCAGAGTCTAGAACAGCTCAGAGTCTAGAACAGCTGGCCTTTAAACTTCCATTTGATGTGAGGGAATATTGTGACATTGAATGGTACAAGGTCAATGTCATCAAATACAGTGCATAGGCCATCATCTGGAATTCCAGAACTCTGCTGGGTGTTGGTGGCTGTGTGTGGAGGCACGATGTTTTGTTGTATGTGGAAGTCCTCAGTTGGAATCCCTGGCCTCTTGTTCTGCAGTCTGTGATCTAAGTCATGGCAACGCGCATATCAGTGTATGCGTTAAACTTAAAGAGTTGTGTATATATACAGGCCCGAATTTACTAGGGAGGGAGGGGGGGCACAGGACGCACACCTCCCCAGCAGCAACCAAAGCTTATATGTTGTATATGCCTTTAACATTAAATTTGAATAGGAAAAGGCGGATTGTGAAAATATGTGGTGCCCCTAAAGTGATCAATTTCACTTATCCAAGACCACAAGACCAACACCTAGGGCACAGATGAGGGGGTGGGGGGGGCACATGTGCTTCCAGCTGATCTCAAGCATGCATACACATACATGTTTCAATTTCTTCAATGTTGTACTGTGGTGCCTCTTCTGCTGATAATTATCACTCATCTAAGACACCCCATTTATGAAATTCCTAGCTAAGCATTCACGGGGTATGTGTTTGCAGTTGACCCCATATAGATCCCTATCGGGGTATGATAACACGGCTTTAGTAACATCCTAGCACAATTGCTTGCGTGATGCGTCCATTCGGCACTGTTACTAGCAGATTCCGACATATGTACTTATATGCAGGGATCCTATTTTGATAGGAAGTCAATTGGTCCTGAGGTCCACCGATTACGCTCATGGTGTATCAGAATTTTATGTATTCGAAAATGGTGCATGTCTGAAAATGCCTGTTTTAAAGTATTACTATTATCTTCAAAGTTTTCATGCCTCAAACTTCAATAAATGTTAATGTCTATGTTTTTTGTGTGTTTTAACTTCACAAAACTTTAAAGATAATGCAATTCAATAAGTACAATAAAGCACCCATTCTGTATCCAAATTATGTATATCCGAAATATAAGGTATGTCCTAACTTGTGCATTTTAATTATTAATATAAACTTCAAAGTTTCCATCCCTTAATCTTAATAAAATTGAATTTCTATGTCTGGTATACTAGTTTTGTTTAACTAAAGTTAAAATAGAATGTAATACAATATGATCACTTTGTAATTTAAAATTAACTCCATGACGTCAGTTAAACAAACTAACAAATTTTACTACGATGTTTAGATATATTTCATATTAATATTTTATATCATTATGAATGCTGCACAGTGCATAAAATTATTATGCAGCAAATACACGTTTTCCACAAGGATTACATGCGGCTGCTATTATCAGTCTCTATAGTAACCAGACATGATTTTATCATGGAGAAGTACAGACCGATTGGTGTCAGTAAATTAAACAATTTATGTAATGATAACAATTTACGCCTGTTTATTTTACATAGTATAATATTATAAAAATGGTTTTACCAGATTCTCGAAAATTCCCCTTTTACCGTTTAATTCCCCTCTTGATGGGCCCCGCCACCATTCCCCCGACAGTGAAAAAAAGCAAAAACACAGTGTGTGTAGAAATCTGATTTACAGAGCTCGTTTGGGATTATTATTTTTTGGGTGTGGTCTGTGTCAATGTTAATGCAAATAGAACTAATAGTTTCTGATTAATTACTTGCATATACATTGAGATATAGTTATGGAACTTCAGATATAGATATGTTATATAGAGACCTCGCTGTGGATTGCAAATGACGATGGTGGAGCCCAGGTCACTGTTATCAAAAAAGAAGTATGGTTTCCACACCATAATACCAGTTAAAATTGAGCTATTGTAGTGAAACTTCATACTGTATATACACTGAAAAGCACTCCTAATCCAACACTTACACAATTTGTGATAAAAGTGTTAGATAAAAAAATTATTACAGAACAAATATGTCTGCCTTTAAAGTTTTTACGCATTTCCTTCACCATTATTAGCTCAATTATTCACTGAATATTTTGAGCTATACTACTCACCCATTTGTCGGCATCAGCATAATGCTCTGGTTAAGGTTTCTAAAATCGACAAGTAGTTGAAAATCAAATTTCACAAAATACTGCTATCTTAATCCTGACCAATCTACGAAAATATGATGACATATTGAGTGTGTTTCCTTCATTTGCTTTTGAGGCGTGCTCATCCCACATGTAAGCCTCCGTTAACTTCACATTCATCTAATCCCATGGTTTTAGTGACGCATCTTCAGTTGGTCCCAAATTTTCCCGACAGTTTATACACCGATGAAATGCAGAAAAAATACTGTTAAATTCTTAAATGATTTAGATGTTTTTTGTGTGTAGACAAACTCAGTAATTGTGAGAATGTACTGTTGTATCAGGTCTTTCTTGATTGCATGACAAACACCCGTCATAAATATGATTTAGGCAGACCCTAACCCTGTTATGGTGTATATGATATTAAGAATCAATCAATTTCAGTGGCATGGCGCAATAATCCAGCAAATTCATTTTCAAGTTATTATAGCTAAACCAGTGTATCTGTTTCTATTATTCTATGACATTTCTTTGTTATTGCAGTTATGATTGGTGCTGTCTTACAAGATGAAAAAGAAAGCTTATGTCTTGCTACAATGAAAGCATTTCTGTTCTGATAATACAGACTCTCTGGTAATTAAACAATATATTAAAATGGTATAATATATAGTGCCTTTTAGATGGTTAAATAGATATTTATGTGACATAATTTCCTTCACTAACTTCGAACAATAGAACATTTACTGCTTTTCACATTCATAGATATGCTGCTGAGTTACTGACGCAAAGAAAAAATCTTGTTTGACAAGTGATAAATATAATTGTTTTAGAATTATGTGCAGCTTTTTTATGCCCCCACCATCAATGATGGCTAGGCTAATAGTGTTTACCCTGTCCATGGGTACGTACATAGGTACGTGTGTATGTATGTTCAGATTCTTGTCCGAACAACAACTTTGTCCAGCATTGGAGGATTTTCAAATAAAATGTTAAACAAAATGAGACAGTGTGTCACTCGCTAGAACCAGGTCCCTATGTCCAAGTTCCAGGTCACACTTAAAGGTCAAAGGTCAAATATAACAATTTAAGCCATAGACCCTGTCCGGAGCATAATATTGTCCAGCATGGAAAGAATTTGAAATAAATTAGCCCAAGTGTTAAGCATGGTGCGACTGTTTGTCGTGCACAAGAACCAGTTCCCTAGGACCAAGGTCACGTCTCACTTAAAGGTCAAATATAAGAATTTAAGCCATAGATACTGTCGGAGCATAATTTTATCCAGCAGAGAAGGGTTTTCAAATAACTTAGCTGAAGTGCTAAGCAGTGAGATGGTGTGTCGCACGCAAAACCCAGGTCCCTTCGTCCAATGTCAAGTTCACACTTAAAGTCCAGTGTCAAATACAAGAAATTAAGCCATAGACCCTGTCCGGAGCATACTGTTGTCCAGCAGGGAAAGGATTTTCAAATAACTAGGTATAAGTGATAAGTATTATGCGCCAGTGTGTGGCATGCAAAAAATCAGATGCCTTGGTCCAAGGTCAAGGTCGCACTTAAAGTTCAAAGATCAAGTTAATGTACATATGTTAAGATTCTTGTCCAGACAATAACTTTATAGGATTTTCAAATAAATTAGCAGAAGTGATGACCATTATAAGACGGTGTGTCATGCGCAACAACTAGGGCCAAGGTCATGGTCACATTTAAAGGTCAAAGGTCAAATAAAATAATTAATACCATGGACTCTGTCGCAGCATAATTGTGTTCAGCATGGAAGAATTTTCAAATGACTTGACTTGATAAGCATAATGAGACAGCATGTGGCATGCAACAACCAGGTCCTTTGGTTAAAGTATAATTTTGCCCGGCATGGAAGAATTTTAAAATTACTTTGCAGATCATTATGAGACGGCACGTGGCGTTTAAGAACCAGGTCTGTAGCTCAAACTTCAAGGTCACTAATTAAGGTCAAAGGTCAAATAATTGTCAAGAGCATAATATTGTCATGCATGCTGGGATTTTCAGTTAAATTGGCAGAAATGATCACCATCACCATATGGTGTGTTGCATGCAAGAACCTGACTTGTAAGATAATTGAATTATTTTCCTTTTATTTATGAGTGTGCAAAGCATAATTAAAAAATGATAAAAGGCATTGTGTTTATTCTGCACAGAATGATTTACGATAGCAGGTGTAAGTAAAGCTTACAAGAACCATAGCTCATAATTGCACAACAATTTTGAATACTACCCTTTGTTGATTTTTTTGTCAGGACTTAAACTATTTTGTGATACCTCAACTTACTTCACAGAATAAGAGAATACATTAGCAGATAGTACACTATAAAAGGAGAATTCACCTTTTGCAAAATGATTTGTATGCATACAGACAAAGCAGAGAACAGATATATTCCAGACATTGCTCCAATCTGTGAATTTTGTAGACCCTAACAAAGCAGAGCCCATCTCCAATTAAACCACGAGGTCGTTATCCGGAGGGGTTTAATAGCCACACATCGGAACAACAAAGAATTGTTAATTGGTCAGTCAACAACGAACATGCGAAAAGTATTTTGATTCAAACATGATTTGACAAATATTTTTGCAATTGTAATGAGAACTCTATTTTACTATGCTCCACTCAGAATCGGGACTACTTTTGGTGTTGTTTATTGGGAACTTTGACAACTATAATTTTGTTCTTTGTCTACAGAAAAATTAAGGAAAATTAAGGAGTATCATGTTAGAATTGCGAATAATTAATAACAAAGCATTGCTAAATGTGATGGCCTTGTTTCTTCAAACAATTGACAAATTCCAATTGACACAACTACTTTTAATAATATAACACTGGTCATCAATGACACATTTGCAGGCGAAGGAACATTAGTAGTAGACATTAAATCGATATGAATGTAATGTACCATTTTGACAAATAACAAAATTCTAATTGTATTCAGAATTCACGTAACATATATGTCCATATACATGGGGTGTTCCGAAAGAAAAAGACAAGCATAAAACAAAATCATACAGCAAAAAACATAACCACCATAGCATTATTATTTGAATATAGTTTTAAAAAAGTGTGTGTTTGTATATACTCATTGATTTATATGTTCACCATATCTTCCAGTATGTCATTGCCAGGCTGTGGAGACCCAGGAAGAAGCTTTGGACATGATCCTCCCAGTATCAGGCCAACTGTTCAACAGGCCTGGTAACTTAGTTTAGTGTTATAGAACTCAAATGTTTGACTGCATTTACTGTCAGCATATGAACTTTATATGATCTTGACATACATACAGAGTAACATCAAATGTAGACTATTACGGGTAATAAATGCATGTGCAATATAAACCTTTTTAAGTAGTGTGGTAAATGTTTATGCAAACAGTATTTATGTCTGTTTAACAACCTATACGGGCATATTTGATAATGTTTGATTATCTACCTACCACCCTTATCTATCACCCTTCTGTTGCTTTACAAGTACAGGTGACCTGTTGAGTATTTACATTTTTAGCTCGACTATTCACCGAATACTATACTTCGAGCTACACGACTCACCTGTTTGTCCGCATCGCCCTTATGCTCTGGTTAAGGTTACTGTAACTGTAACTACTACAGATATGACTTAGAAATGTCAGGTTAAGGTTTGCAGCAAGAGAAAATTCAGGTTAAGGATTGCGTGCAACAAGTACATATCTCTGTAACAACTACAGATATTCCAAAGAACTTCACACATGTCTTTGAGGTCATTATGTAAGGTCACTCACTGACCAAGGCCCATAAGTCTGACCTGCAATTTAGCAGAATTATGCCCCTTTTTGTACTTAAAATTCAGGTTGAATTTTGCGTGGCAACAACTCCATATCTCTATAACTACTACAGATATTCAATTGAAACTTCACACATGTCCTTAGTTTAGTTTAAACCTATTTATTTTAGCTTGATTGCATCGAAATCCTTTGCTTATAAAGACACTCTCAAGTGCGTTTCCTGGGAAGAACCAGTACTTGATGTCTTTGGAAAGATCTTGAGAATGCTCCCTGAGTGGGGATCGAATCCGGGACCTCCGGTCGCAAGGCGCACACCATATCCACTACACCATTGCGACTTCATATGTCTTCGGGGTCATTATGTAAGGTCAGGGACCAAGGCCTATAACTCTGACCAATAATTTAGCAGAAATATGCCCCTTTTTGTACTTATGAATTCAGGTTAAAGTTCGCATGCAACAACTCTATATCTCTATAACTACTACAGATATTCAATTGAAACTTTACACATGTCTTCAGGGTCATGGTATAAGGTCACTGACCAAGGCCCATAGCTCTGACCTACAGTTTAGTAGGATTATCTCTATATCTGCTACAGATATTCAACTAAAAGATCACACATGTCTTCAAGGTCATTATATAAGGTCACTGACCAAGGCACATATCTGTGACCAGCATTTTAGGAGAAGTATGCCTCTTTTTTTGTAGTGATAAAGGCTGATAACTCTGACAAAGCGGTTGAATAGTCGAACGCGCTGTTCTGAGACAGTTCTTGTTAATATAAAGCTTGATGAAGTCTTCACTTATAATTATTAACACAACATCCACATGAGTGCCAATATTATTTAGTTGTATTTACACACATACCCGAACAGATGGGCCTGGCAGTGATGTACAGAGAATAGATTGGTCAGCCAGGGAATAAACAGCTGGAATGGAACTCGAGCCAGACACAGGACCTGTACCGACAGAAGTGACCATGGTTGCGATAGTTATCGAGTTGAGGATTGCAACCTGAGGTCTTGTCAAGGTAAGATGACATGGAGATCAACAACAACAGTTGCTAAAGCAGTGACACGCTGCCTAAATGTAGTGTGGTTGCACCCAACAGATTTTTAGCTCACCTGATCTCGAACTGAGAGATATTGTGGTCAGTCATCCTCCGGCGTCTGTCGTTAATTAAGAAATAATTTTGCATTTAGAGTCGTTTATCGGCTAATAAACAGCGATTTTGTGTTCTGATGCGTATGAATTAAACCACGAGGCTGTTAGTGTTTATTAGCCGATTAACAACGATAATGCAAAAATTATTTCAATTGTAACATGACCTAGCACAATTTTTTTTCAGTTACAATACATTGTATATTTTACAGTTTCTAAACTAATTTTGGGTTCTTTATTGGTAGTTTAACAACGGTGAATTTTTTTATTTGTCTATAGACAAATTCTGCATGTTACACGTTAGAATTGTCATTTATTGTGAACATTTTGCTTTAAACTTGTTCTCTGAAATGCTATAAGGAAGTTGAAAAACTTGAAAAAAAAATGGGCACAATATATATGTTCAGATGATTTCCAATGAAGTTGATCTTTTACAAAAAAACTATGTAAAAAGGTAAATATAAACAAATATTTTTTAAGCAGTTGCTGCCTCACTTTGTATTTGAAGTTTGATTGTGAGTCTTCACATTATCAGTTGGAACCCACATTTGATACTGACAGTGTGTCCTTAATGTGGGTCAGACAATTAAAGTGTTTTAGGACAGGAGTTGTCTCCCTTTGGTTTTAATTATTGGAGATGGCATCATATTACAAGAATTAAACAGGTAAATTGTTTTAAAAATGACTAAAGAGAAAAAGATCAAATCAGTTTGATATTTCGGCAAAAGGAAATGACAACTGTGATAAAATAGTCAGTATGGTAAATCTCTTAAATAATAAACACTCTATAGACATTGATCAGTACACGTTTAAACCAACTGCATTTGGTCTGTGTGATAAACACTTGTTCAATGTAACCTGATATTCAGCTACAAACCTTTGGCGCAGTGCAATATTTAAATTAATCCAATACTCACGTGACCTAATACTCATGTGACAGTTTACATAGTTACACTGTTTACTGCAACAGACCACTGAGCGTCATTTGAAGGTTATCTTGGTTTCTGTTCAGTTGGAAGGTTTTATTGCTTGATTATAATTGCCACAAAATTTAATGTGTGCTTTCTGGATTATTTAATTAAACAGAGACACTGTGACATTAATATTTATATTTAATTAAAGTTGTAAAGTTTTGTTTGCTGAAAGTCAACAAGCAAAATGGCGACATTTTCTATGTCTACTGTTGCTAAAGGGTCAGATGAATTTAAAGATTTTTGTTGTTCTACCTGCGAAGAGCAGTCTGTTGAAGTAGTCGCAGAATTTTACTGTGAAACATGTTCAAAGTTTTATTGTGGAAAATGTATTCATCATCATGGTCAGTTGTTCAAAAAACATTCCTCTTATGGAAGGGGAGATATGAACAAATGGCCAATTTCAAAGAAGGTGGAGGATTTTCTGATGAAATGCGAAGTTCACAAAGATAAAAAATTGGAAATTTTCTGTGAAGACGATGGACAGCTGTGCTGCTCAAATTGTATTCTACTTAATCACAGGTATCTTAAGACATTTTTGTCAAAATGATTGTTAAGATAACAATAATCCTTATTATTAGACAATTTACTTTTTAGACTAACCTGATTTAGTATGTTTATTAATATAAACAATAATTAAGTTGAGGACAGTAACATACATGTAACGATTGGCTTGAGAACCCCATATATTTATATATATCAGAAATGGTGCAGTTTTAAACTTCCAGTTTTTACCTGGATACCAATGTTTAACAGGTAAACTGACTACCTGAATGTTAACATTTTATAAAATCAATACATATCAAGGTTAGTACAGTTTGAGATTGACTTCAATACCACTCATCTTGATATCAGTTACACATCGAGGGTTGAGTGTGAATCTGTTGTATCTGATATATAAATGTTAAGCTACTCATACTCAATCTTTGAAAATACTATTATTGCCTTTTCTTAACTATTTTGCAAACACGGTAACCTTTATTCCAATGCTGGCATATTCATTTTAAGCTAAACTGACCGAAGGCCAGCGAGCTTATGCCATGGCGGTTCGGTTGTGTGTGTGTGCGTGCGTCCATAGGATTTTCCTTTCATCTCCTCGAAAAGCAGTTGGCCAACTTTGCTGAAACTTCACACAAATGTTTCTTGGATTGTCCTCGATCAAAGTCACTCCAATTGTTCCAGTACGCTGCATAAAAATGGCCACCAGGGCGTTAAATAGAAGCATCTTTAAATGACATCTCATCCTCAACCTCTGGGTGAATTTTCATATAATTTAGAAAACTGTTCCTTGGGTGGTCCTCTACCAAAATTTCTCAAATGTTGATGCTCAGTTGAAAAACAACATAGCCACCAGGGGGCGGGCCAATTTTTTCTTAAATGGCTGTATTGAAAACTTTGAAAATCTTTGTCTTAAATTATTGGTTGGATTTAGAAATTATTCACGCACTGTTCCTTGGGAGGTTCTCTACAAAAGTTTCTCAAATTAGTAAGGTCTGTTGTAAAAACTACGGAGGCAGGGCATTTTTACGTTATATGTTTTTATTGAAAAATTTGAAAATCTTTTTGTCAAAAACCACTTGTTTGGATTTCAAACTTCTTTGACAGAAATGCTCCTTGGTTGTTTTTCTACCAAAGTTCATTAAATGGTTTAAGTCCTTAAAAAAATGGCCGCCAGGGGGCAGGCCATTTTTCCTAATAGGATTATATTAAAATTTTTGAAGATCTTTATATTAGAAACCACTGGTTGGATTTTGAAGTAATTTTACCAAAATTATTGAATTATTTTGATTTGCTAAAAAACTTGGCCGCCAGTGGTTGGGGCCTTTTTAGCTCGACTTTTCTAATAAAAGGCAAGCTTTTCTACTCTCCCCGGCGTCAGCGTCGGCATCCGAGTTACGTTAAAGTTTATTGGTAAGCTTGTTTCTCAGGAATGGCTCGAGGGATTTCATTAAAAGTTAAAACATTTATTCCCTACATTAAAATGAACCTATAGGCCAAGTTTGGTAACACTAGTTTGAAATTTGTCAAAATTATGGGCCTTTTTACACTGAGAAATTTTACATATAATTATATGGACAGGTTTAAGTTTTTGGTAAGCTGGTTTCTCAGGAATGGCATGAGGGATTTCATTCAAACTTAGAACACTTATTCCCTATATTAAAATGAACTCATAAGCCAATTATGATAACTCTAGTTTGAAATTGACAAAATTGTGGGCCTTTTTACACTTAGAAATGGACAGGTTAAAGTTTTTCAGTAAGCTAGTTTCTCAATTTTTTTATTTCCGCTCCCTAACTCGAGAACTGATTAAGCTATTGTAATGAAACTTCAAACATAGATATCTTATAGCGAGACCTTGCTTGGGATTACATGTGTGGTGGGTGGGGTCAAGGTCACTGTTACTAAAAATAGAATAAACAGTTTCCGCTCAATAACTTGAGAACGCACTGAGATATTTTAATGAAACTTAATACAAACATACCTTATATCGAGACCTCACTTGCGATTGCGTTTAGGGTCAAGGGTCAAGGTCACTGTTACTGAAATAGAAAAACGGTTTCCGCTCAATAACTTTAGAACGCATTGAGATATTTTAATGAAACTTTATACATAGATACTTTATATAGAGACCTTGCTTGGGATTGCATATGGGGTGGGTGGGGTCAAGGTCACTGGTACTAAAAATAGAAAAATGGTAACCGCTCAATAACTTAAGAACGCATTGAGATATTTTTATGAAACTTAGTGCATAGATACCTTATATCGAGACCTTGCTTGGGATTGCATATGGGGTGGGTGTGGTTAAGGTCAAGTTTACCATTACTAAAAATTTTATTGATGTGCTGACTTTAATGCATTTTGTTTGAAAAATTTGGTTTTCGGGGAATTTCCATGTTTCTTGTTTAAGAAAAAAATGCCAGTAACTCTGACAAGCACAAGAAAAGTCTAGCTAGCTGTCCTCCTACAGCTCTTCTTTTGTTATATGGCTTATCAGCAGGGTCCTTTTGCTTCTGACACTCCTTACTTTATAAGCAATTGGAGCAAAACAGACACTCATGTGCCTTCGTTATATTTTATGTGCCAAAGTACGCTTAAATATCCAGTAGAAGACTATATGAGGCACGTTGTGGGAAAACTGGCCTTAATGCATGTGCGTAAATGTTGTCCCGGATTAGCCTGTGCAGCCCGCACATGCTAATCCGGGACAGCACTTTAAGCTTTTATGGTATTTTCTGTTTCAAGGAAGTCTCTTCTAAATATAAATCCACTATAGGCGGAAAGTGCCATCCCTGATTAGCCTGTTGCGGAATCCGCACAGGCTGATCCGGGATGACACTTTACGCACATGCATTAAGCCCGGTTTTCCCATGACATGCCACATAATGTTTTGAAATGGCCAATCTAAACCATCCATCTCATAAGCTTTGAACTTAGAATATGTATAACAGTAATTTTTTTTATATTTAAGAAAAATTTGCCAAATTATTTTAAGCATTTTATTATAATATACTATATTTTGTTTCAGACAGTGCACCAAAGTGACGCTTGTATCTGAGTGTGTCAAAACCCAGTCAACTGACCTGCAGCAGTTTGCAGTGAAGCTTCAAACAATTCAGGAACAAATGAACAATCTTCAAACAAATTGGGAGACCGGCATTAAATCACTGCAGGGTTCATATGATGAACAATTACACAAAATACAAGAAACACGCAGGAAAATAAATGACACTTTAGACAATATTGAAAAAATCACTTTGAAGGAAATGAAAAATACACTCACAAGTCTGCAAGCTTCTCTCAAGACTGATGTGAACAACTGCAGAAGGCTTCGTGACGACTTGAAAATACTGCATGAAGCCATTCAGGACATAAGTGATATAAGCATGAAAGAACTCTCCTTTATAGCGAGCAAGAAATGTAGCGACAAAATACAACAGTCTGAAACATATTTGAAGGAGAACTCTGTTCAGGTTAAAAGTTCACTAACATTCCAGCCTAACAGTGACATTGAGCAGTACTTGTCCAAACTGTCAGGTCTGGGGAGGATTGTACACAGTACCCAGCCATTGACAGTGCAGGGAAACCCAGACCAAGTATTGACTGTTAAAGGAAAGTCACAGTATGATGTGTGCATACCAGGTGATTCATCACCATGCAGGATCAGAGGCATATGTGTTCTCCCTGATGGCCAGATTCTTGTTGTAGACAACGATAATAAGAAATTAAAGCTGCTGGACCAGCAGTACAGGGTGCTTACTCATTGTGATGTGTCTACTAAGCCATGGGACATATGTCATATAACACACGGTGAAGTTGCTGTTACTGTGAATGATGCTAACACACGTGAGATCCAGTTTATCTCTGTCAACAATGGGCAGCTGGTGAACGGCAGGAAGCTTCAGTTACAACATGACTGTATAGGTATCGCCCACCACCAGGGGGAGCTGTTTGTCACTGATTATACTGCACTGTACAAGTACACCCTGAGTGGGAAACTGGTCAGCAAGCTGTATGAGGTTACATCAGCTGGATATACAGGTTAGAATCGTGGCGGGTTCATCCGGATATTATTAGAAATATGTATTATAAGATAATTGTAAGGCTGCATAGTTGTAGAATGTACATGTGTCAGTTTAAGTTTACAAAAGCAGTAAAGAATGATTTTCAATATTATTGATTTATATATATAAGTTATCAGGCATTTTGACTGTCACTGCTGACTTCATGGCATGTCTATAAATAGACATTGAGTGCAAATCAATGACACACTCTGTGACCTGCTGTTTATATTTTGTGGTTTTCAAGTAAATATACGTGCATTAATGTTCATAATCCATCGTGTTTCCAAACGTTATATGAGGTAAATAAACTTTAAATTGTTGTAGTTGAAATTTGTTAAATTAATAGATTTGTATTTGTAAAACTGTTTAAATAACAACTGGCTTTTGTTACTTGTGTAGAAGAACAAAAGAGAAGTTTTATTTCATGTTGTTTTGAAACCTATTTCCTGTTGTAAAAGCTTAACTTCTGTTATTATAATGTACATGTTATAAATATGTCAGCCTGTGTCAGCTATAGAATAACGCAGATGTCAGTAATCATGTATACATGTATAGAAAATCTATTAATACTGCATATGCCATAGTTGCGTCAGCTGACACATTCATGTATACATGTATAGGAAATCTGTTATTACTGCATATAGTTACGCATTCATGCGTACACGTTCACTGTACCGTGTAATCGTTTCCATCCGTGTAATTGTGGTAGACTTCAATTCTAACTCACCAGTAAACGTGTCAAACTTTTAGGCAATAAACTGATACAGAACCTTCCTGTCACACTAAAATATTTATTATTATTGGGTTTTATGCAGATCTTTAAGACGCGTAATTGTCTGTTTAACGACTCATTAATAATACGATGTCACTGCAGTTTGTGTATTAACATTATTAAACATTTAAAGTAATTTAATATCTTGATGTGACTCTGTTTTGCAGTATACAAGTGTGCTGTGAGTCCCACTGGGGATCGTATATACGTCACCAACTACTCCCAGCACAAGCTCCTCACCCTGGCCAGGGATGGGTCAGTACTCTCTACATTGACTGACCCTGAACTACGATACCCAGAGGCTGTACATGTGACACCTGCAGGCCAGGTGTTGGTCGGTGGATGGGGGTCCGACACTATCATACAGGTGGACAGGGAGGGCAGGAAGAAGCTGGCCACTCTGGCTACACGCAGGGATGGAGTGAGGGACCCAGTGTCAGTCTGCTACAACAGGCACACAGCCTCCATCATTGTGGGACAAGGTGACAACAACATCCTGGTGTTCAAAGTGCAATAGCTTACTTGTACATGTATCAGACATTTGTATAATAACAAATATGGTTATCTTAAAATGACAGTTTGTAAGTTAAAAATGATATATTGTGTACTGCGTTATATTTCTGTGTAATATACTTTTATCATAATTATGACAGTATGACTTTGGAACCAATAGTATGTGTTATTTGTATCAAATAAGTGTTTTGGCATTTGCCTTAACTTAACAAGTTATATATGATGTATGTTAAAGGACAAATACCTGGTACAATTTTAATTTAGGAGTCAATGTGTGTGCAGAAATATATACATGTAAAATGTACATGACAATTGCTATTTTTAGACTGTCATTTGTACACATATTTGAGAAATGTATTTGATCTTTTACTTGAAAACATGACACTGTAATGGTATATAAATACTTGTTTTTGAAATATGAAGGATTTATTGTAATTTTCTGCATTGAAAAGACATTGATGATTTGAGTATTGTTTAGTTTAATCATATAAAAAGAAAACATGATGTTAAATTGGTTACTTGTATTTAGTTTTATACTGATGATGATTTAACATTGTTTATTATAACATTGATACTTGTGCAATCAGACATAAATAACTTACCTGCTTGTAGTGTTGGATGCATATGCATTTTCTGTTCTGTGTAACTGATATATGTTAATCTTCAGACAATGGAGACAATTAAGATATATAATTATTTTTCATGTATTTAAACATTTATTTAAAATCCATTGATGACATAATTAAACATATGTGATGATTGTTCTACTGTTATTATTATGTAGCATGTTATAACAACAAACTTTATATTGTGCGTGTGAATAAAATGTTGATATTTCACCTTTGTCTTCGATGTCATTTATAAACATTGAACTAACTGTTTATATTATTTAAACTTGTACGTGATTACTGCGATATTGTTCAGTGACAAGGTGTTGATATGCAGATAATTATTACATTAATTAACATTAACTGTTAAAATAGCATATACAAATAACAATTTAGCCCGTAAAGTATGGAAGAAAAGGTACATACCTTAATTGAAGGTATTAAGAAACTTCGATGCTCATGCACAAATTCGCCTCATGAACAAAAAACAGTTCTTTTGTTACGTCCCTTTGTCCGTCATTATAAATTATGTTAAAATATATCTGTATACTTATTAAGGTAATTTTACTGTCAGTCAGTAATGGAACAGGGTAAACTTTTCTCTGCAATTCGTATGCATAAATCAAAAAAGTCATGATCAGTGTTTCTCTGATTAATTTAAAGGCACTTACCAGGTCTACAAAGTAACGCTTGTCATCAGGAACATTCCTGCCAAGTAAGATTTAAAGGCACCAAGCGGTTTCAGAGAAGTTGTAAAGTAAATGGTTGACGACGACGACAGATGATATTAATATGTAAGTCCACTCTTCTGAGTCAGAAGCTATACCCCATCTTGATTTTCGGTACTAAATCGCTCGTTTATCGCCGCTAACTAAAAAACATAATAATTCATGAAATGTACTTAATCTGAAATGAGCATATAACAGTTAGGACTAGAATAAACCAAAGTCATAGACACTATGACTCATAGCCGGTCTATTCTAGTCCTAGATGTGTCGAGGATTGTTCTAGACACAGGCCATCATCTGGCAGGATCAAATGTTTCAGTCACCAGCATGTGGCTTATTTAAACATTCTCGAGTCTGTTTCTTGGGTAGAACCAGTACTAAGTGTGAAAGATTCACTACATTACTGTACATTCAATTGATAATTTAAAGCGGATTGGAATATGCTTAGGTTTTTGTCATGTGTGTAATGTCTTAATTAGATAGAGAGACCTGAAATGTGTGGACTGACACCTGCATATGCTCATAGAAACGAGCATCATGATCGTTAGACTGAGCATCATGGTCTTCTTACAGCCTTGTACTATTTAGCATGATGCTCGACCTAAAGAGCATGATGCTCGGTTTTAACACACGCACAATATTGGCTGATTAATATGTGCGATCAATTGATTTATGTTTGGATATATATCATCACACAGAAAAAACATAAGAAGAACGGTAAATCTTACTTGGAATGATATATTTTATGTTTTAAGTGATATGATGGTATGTGATGTTACGTCAATAGCCCCAATTTGTCACACTGACCTCGCATACCATTCTTTTCTTGAAACGTTGGTCATTTTATATAGTCCGCTAACCTGTTTTGGAACGGGGGAACAGGAAAGGTTTCTAAATTATTAATTGTTAAACATTGTATAAAATGATCAGCATGTATGTTTGGTAGGGTCTTCCTTTAGTGGTGAACATTATAAATAAATTAGATAAATTGTCTATATAAAGTCCACAACAATCAGTGTGTTACAGTATATCTATTAAAACATAAGAAACCAATACAGAAATATATATAGTACTACACTGCTACGCACATGCTCTTTGTTGATTTCAAGAATCACGTGAATATCATGTGACACAAAGTTGCATTACCGTTACATCATGTGGATAAAATGAACGACTGTAAAATATTGGTGTTTACAATTCAGTGTGTATTTAAAATACATCAGTTAATGAACTACAAGAAAACAAGTGAAACATATAATTTAACTGTATGTTACATATTGCATATCTATTTCTTACCTTAATGATATTTCTTTCAAATTTAAACTCATAAATATAAATTAACATTAGTTTACCAAAAAGCACGACATACAAGTGCTACGCATCCTAACTAGTGTAAGACCAAGAAACGGCATGTTTATTACGCGTAACGTCTTGTTATATATTGCATACTGAAATATATAATATAAACTACCGTTTTTTACACAAAGCAAGGACGAAGTGTTAAGTTTGTTGCGTGCATATGTGAAACACCCAACTAACATGTTTTTTATCAGTCCATAAACACACATTTTATTGCGTCGTCAAATTATACAAACTTGAGACAACCCCAAAGTTTACATACTTCTAATCGGATTAAGTTTTCAACATCAGATTTGTCAAAGTTGGAAATGTCTATTAACAATTAAACAATTAAGCATACAATTCAACATGATCGGTAAGCTATCGGTATAAAGAACCTCTTATGCGTTGACTTCTGTCCGTCACCAAATTGTATTTCATTCACAAATAAGCCTTAATAGTTAAACCAGTGTTGACCAAACATTCACATGTAATCTGTTGAAACTAGTCAGGTCTGGCAAGTAAAACCTGTTATTGATCCTGTTAGGTAAACTATATCCTGTTCTTATATTCCCTGTATCACCCATTTCACCACTGATCTTATTTAAACTTGCTAAATTTTAAGTGGAAAGTAATTTAATGTTTGGAGAGGTAGACATTTTTAAATAACACTCGGAATTTCAATTCGATCATTACCTTTCATGAAATGAAATCAAAATAAAACTTTTGTGGACAATGAGTTAGACAGGTAAGTTTAATTAATTATATTTTGTCAATACTTTGCGCAGCAAGCAGTTCTGAGATCTTCCAACCAAATTTTTATTTGTATTCCTTCGTTTACATTTTCAGTGATTGATTCCTATCCGTCCACTGCAGTCTTGCTCTGTTACTTGACAATGATGTTTGTGAGATTCTGAGGCTGATTTCTGTTGTTATTGTTGTAGATTGGTGCAAATGCATCTCGCATTTCCAGTTGCAATTCATTCCGTCTTTGTATATAAACTTGAATCTTTGATTATAGAAAACCAAAATCATATCTGTAAGTATTGTAGTTAGAGTACAACCATACTGAAACTGAATGGGATGCTGCTGAAAACAACAGGACAGTTATTCTCTTGGAATTATAGTTTGTATGAACGCATGACATGGGTTAACAATTAATGTGTTAAATTCTTATAAAGTAATAAGTAGCTGGTCTAATAATTTCAGTAGAAAACTGTGACAGTAATTCCTAGTGCAGATTAGTTACAATTCCAGGGAGAGAACTCAAAAAGACTCCAAATTCTTATAAAGTAATAAGTAGCTGGTCTAATAATTTCAGTAGAAAACTGTGACAGTAATTCCTAGTGCAGATTAGTTACAATTCCAGGGAGAGAACTCATAAAGACTCCTCAAACTAAAACTACTACAGTGATCTCCCCTGCATTATTGATATGAGTTGGTTGATCAACTTGTGGGGTTATTTGGAAGCAATGGTTAAATATACTTGGTTAAATACTGAAACAAAAAGTCTGCTACAAAGAACAATAACAAAGAAAAAATTAAAGATGCAAGTATACAAGTTTTTGAGGGTTTTACACATCATAGTCCAGGTTATTTATCAAAATTATCTTTGAATTATTGGATTGAAGCTCATTCCTGATTCATAATGTCAAAGGATTTGTTCAAACAAAATATGTGTTGACCTTGTACATATTAACCTGCAGCATATTTGTGATGTCTGATTTTTTAAATGTCCCTGTTTCTCTTAATAAGCATATATGTTCACTATTAATGATAATAGAGCTTGTCTGCTGTGCCACAGAGGTCAAGGTAACCATTTATTTGTCAGAGTACTGGCTCCGGTTTCTCAAATTCTTAATGATAGTAGAGCTTGTCTACTGTGCCACAGAGGTCAAGGTAACCATTTATTTGTCAGAGTACTGGCTCCGGTTTCTCAAATTCTTAATGATAGTAGAGCTTGTCTACTGTGCCACAGAGGTCAAGGTAACCATTTATTTGTCAGAGTACTGGCTCCGGTTTCTCAAATTCTTCAGCATGTTTTAAAACGATAAGCTTAAGCTCACCATTTTCATATTTCAATAAAGTGTGCAGTAATATAAATACTGTTTTCAAGACATATAACAGTTTGAAGTATCGTGTTATATTTAAGAATTTTTTTTCGATTTCTCATAGTTTATTGGCCAATATACAACGATTTGGAGTTCTGATGCATCTGAATTAAACCACAAGGGCGTTAGTTCGAGTTGTTAAATGGTCACGCATTAGAACAACAAAGAGTTGTTTATTGGCAGATAAACAATGATAATACAAAAGTTATTTTGATTGTAACACGATTTGACATATAGTTTTGCAATATTTTATTGGAACTACTTTTTATTTACTATGCTCGGCTCAGAATTCTTATTGCGTTGTTTATTAGGTAGTTTAACATTGATAATTTTGTTCTTTGTCTATAGAAAAATTAGCGAGTATCGTGTTACAATAAATAATATATTGTGTTGTAAATTAATTTTGAAATGATAATTTTGATTGATGAAATAAGAAGTGTAAGGTGGTCATCCTTTGAGAAATTAGACCCAGATGATTACAGACCATAATACTGCATAATACATAATACTGCTATTTCGGAAAGGAATTCACACTATTACATACACACTAGATCTGTTTCCTAAAAGCAGTGAAAAGTGTTGTTAACTTTGGTTGCCGTTTGCCTATTTCCTCGATATTTTTATCATTTTTCACTATGTTTTATTAAACATTTCTGGAGTTTATATAAGGTGTGTTTATTGTTATCATTTACTGTATAAGCGAACAACTGGTGTAAATATCATAATTTTTAGTGGCGGTCAGAATTGGACAGTACCTGTAACCTCTCCATATTGGTGTTTGTATTTTTCTGATTTCATTCTGTTTTCATGTATTATTAACAGTATTTATTATTTTGGGGGATTTTTACTTAGAAAAAAAAAACCACTCAACACACACTGGTAGAACACAGTACACATTCAGGTACTAATTTAAGATGTAAAACATGTGTTTCGAGACTGTCAGAAATTGTTTCTTTCCTTTAAGTTCAAGTTTGCGTTTTTTTTAAATCTACCATGCCATTACATACCTGAAACATGCTTATGTTCCGTGCATAATGTATTTTCAATCAATAATAATTGCCATATTCGCATGTTTTGTATACTTGCATACACCAAAAAAGTCTTGATTTCGAGATGAATCCTCAATTGTTTAGTCAGATTTCATATCATTTGACTGTATTTAGACCCTCACAATACTTGTAACTGGTGGAAACTGTTAAAGGTCACTATAGGGGAGAGATTGTGTACCTGCCAGGTTAGCTCAGTTGGGAGAGCACTCGCTATGTAAGCGAGAGGTCCCGGGTTCGAGTCCCGGACTGGCTTCTCAATGTTCTCACCCTGTGACACCAAAGCATTGAATACTGCATCATGCAATTGTTGTTATATATGTTGTGAGTGAAACAGATTATCATTGTGCATTCTAAGTTCTAACTAAGTTCTTTTCAATTTTCTAGTATGTTGTTATTCTTTAAACAAAGATTTTAAATGTGTGAGAAAATGTGCCCACAGACTGAACTGGTTTTAATATAGTCAAATGGAGATAACCTTCTCTGGGCAGAAGAATAAAAAATTTTACCCCGTGACAGATAGACTCGCACAGTGATGAGTTTGAACGATTAACACGTTCTTAGTGTAGAGCTTTGTACAACTATTTGATATCAGACATGAAACTGATTTAACACCACATTTGTGAGTAAAATAATCCTTCGTTGTTTAAGGCTGTAATTCACATAACCTTTTTATATTATTTAACGTATGTAAGATATTGAGAATGTTAATGGAATATCCAACATGAATATTTAAAACTGATGCATATGTTGATTTGGTTTATAAATGAACAGTCTCATTTCTTCATAGATCGTGATTCTGCATACATTTAATATTAATTTTTGATATTGAAATAAAAGTTTTCGAGTCTTCCTGGTCCCAGATTCACAGAGAAATGCTGACTTCTGACGCATTATATCCTCGGGTGTCTACCTCGCTACTCCTAAAGAACGCTATGATTAAAAACTCATATGCTGGCGAAATATGTAGAGCAATCATATGTAACACATGTAACAAAGGCGGTAATCCACATTGCCTTTGTACCAAAGTATACTTTGGTTGTCTCCATTGAAGAATTAATAATTTTAGTTCGGTCAAATTCTTTCACAAGCCTAAACGTGGGTGAAAGATGCTGGACAGTCATGGCTCACTCGTTGTTTGGTCCCACCAAGATTTTGTTCAACCTGCTGTCCAATGACAAGCAAATAACTGTACACTGATTTTTGCTTATGCTTTCTTTCTTGTACTTTTCTGTAAGTATCCTACATGTAACTTGTCTGCATCAGGTTGAAACCCTTGTGCCTGAGGTTACAGATAGAAATGTTTGAGTCTGTTTCCTGGGTAGAACCAGTACTTGGTGTCTTTTGAGAACGATAATTCAAACACTCCCAAAGTAAAGATCTTCTGATCTACCAATCGAAAGGCAGTTATCAAATCCATTACACCACTATGACTTACCATTTATCATCTTTTGTTGTCTGGGACTGGCTATTGAGTGTTTGACAAACAATTCATTGTAAGGATGGGACTGAATGCTGTTTATCTGAGTGTTTGTAAAAACGACACATCTTGGGAAAATTAACATATATAAATCTAACCTGGAATACATTGATTCCTTGGAAGCAATGCAGCCTGAATTGCACATAGCAGCCAGTGTGGGTTTGATATAGACATTTGATAGGCAAGGTTTGAAAATGTAACACTTATAAAGGCAGCATTATCTGGCACAAAACTCAGGTTTCTGCATAAAAGCATTATGTCACACTTGTTGTGTCAAAACAATTCTACCTGCTCAAAGTAATTTTGACTTTCATATGAGTGTAGTTACATGTTACAAATTGTTATAAAATAATAAAGAAATAGAAATGTAATGGTAATTTATGGGAGGTATTGATGCATAATTATTTTTAAAGTTAATTCTTTTCTCAGCACATACATATGTGATATTAGTTAAGAATCATACAACATATATTAACACAAATCATTATTTTAAGAGGGTTTTTTTGCAAGAAAATTGCATGGGCTCAGATTTTGGAAAACAAAAAGTGAGTGCCCATAACCGCAAACTGAATAAAAATAAAGAACATAGTCTGACAGCATTTTGACCAACAAAGTTAGGGTGCAGTATTTCCACTATTGATGAGACACTGGGCCATATAGTGGCCAGAATCCAGTGGGCACTGTTTGTAAATATAATGTGGGACGTGTTGTGTTAATCATGCAATTGATGACAAATGTGCATAGAGAAAAACTAAACATACAAACTAATCAATATTCCACATGAAATTATGCAACGGTGTGAATGTTCTTTTATTTATAGATTACAATGATATAAATAATTAATGCAAGTATTATTTTGATATAAATTATTAATGCAAGTATAATTTTGATATAAATCTTATTAATGCAAGTACTATTTTTAAAGCCGCCATTTACATTTGTTTTCAAAACCATTTAACAGTGTATATCAATTTTCCATAAATTGTTAATAACTGTGTTCTATTTTGTTCAATAAAACACCACTGCTATTTGCAATGCATGTCATGCTGGTTCAGGTAGTTTGATGTGTTCCAGATTTGAGATACCAGTTTTTCACAACATAGTTATGTTTTTTCCAAAAGCTCCTGGATAAATTGTTATAAAAGCTCTACTTAAAAACAATATGCGGTCAATGGTGAAGAACAATTTGTTCAGAGCCATTTAGAGGCAATGTATTTTACAGATTGTGTATGGTAATGTCGGTTTTATATGCCAGGGAGAAACTATTGTGCATAATGGTATATTGTACTCACATATGGAACAAGGGTTTTAAACATTTCACAAGCAAATTATTGGTAGAATACATATGTTAGGTTATTTCTCAGAAAATAATTAAATTGAATCAGTTAATACGGGTTATTTTGCACCTAGTTAACAAAATACTGTGGATAATGTTGATATAATGCCGAACACAAGTCTTTTGGCCTTAGATGTATCTATAATTAACATATTTAGTGTTTTCTATTTCCAAATATGGGTTACTGCGTAAAAACATAATATACCGGTAATCAGTCATTATGGTTTGTTTCCATTAACTAAGAGGGAATTTGTTGCTGTCAATGTCCTCCATCATTTATGGAACCCCTCAATTAAGATGGTTAGCATGCGTTTTTTCCCTATTTAGCGTGGCTTTACAATTGCCAATACCTGCAAACCAAATTACTAAGTACTTGTTCTACCCAAGGAATGGACTTTCTCACATACACCAAGTACTGGTTCTACCTAGGAAACAGACTTTCTCAAGTATGGTTCTTAACCGGGAATGGACTTTCTAACACACATTAAGTAGTGGTTCAACCCAGGAAATGGACTTTCTCAAAAACAGCAAAAACCATTTAACCTAAGGATTTTCTCACATACAGTTACACCAAGAACTGGTTCTACCAAAGAATTGCTCTTTCTGTTGTACACCACTTAACTTTCTCAAACACAACATGTAATGTTTCTACCCATGGAATAGACTTGCTCACATTCACCAAGAACTGGTTCTGTCCAGTGAATGGACCTTCTCACATACACCTAGTATTGGTTCTACCCATGAAATATACTTTCTCACAGATACCAAGAACTAGTTACATGCAGGGAATATTACTGGGATCTAAAATGTGACTGCAGTCTATTTCCCCTTTACCCCGAATCAGTCGGCGTGTCAAATTCACTTATGTTGGGAATCGCTTTCAGTTTAAAGTCCCGTATCCTGCGGCTCCCCCCCCCCCCTCCTGAACATTCAATTCATATAGAAATATGAATATTTAATGCACTAATTATAGCTATAGATTGCTGACGCTAAGAACAATTGATGTAAGCTATACAGACATGTGGTATTCCATTCTTCAACTACAGCATTCCCCAGTTCTACAATTGATGTAAGCTATACAGACATGTGGTATTCCATTCTTCAACTACACCATTCCCCAGTTCTGCAATTGATGTAAGCTATACAGACATGTGGTATTCCATTCTTCAAGTACACCATTCCCCAGTTCTACAATTGATGTAAGCTATACAGACATGTGGTCTTCCATTCTTCAACTACACCATTCCCCAGTTCTGCAATTGATGTAAGCTATACAGACATGTGGTCTTCCATTCTTCAACTACAGCATTCCCCAGTTCTACAATTGATGTAAGCTATACAGACATGTGGTATTCCATTCTTCAACTACACCATTCCCCAGTTCTGCAATTGATGTAAGCTATACAGACATGTGGTATTCCATTCTTCAACTACACCATTCCCCAGTTCTACAATTGATGTAATCTATACAGACAAGTGGTCTTCCATTCTACACCATTCCCCAGTTCTACAATTGATGTAAGCTATACAGACATGTGGTCTTCCATTCTTCAACTACAGCATTCCCCAGTGCTACAATTGATGTAAGCTATACAGACATGTGGTCTTCCATTCTACACCATTCCTCAGTGCTACAATTGATGTAAACTATACAGACATGTGGTCTTCCATTCTTCAACTACAGCAGTCCCCAGTTCTACAATTGATGTAAGCTATACAGACATGTGGTCTTCCATTCTTCAACTACAGCATTCCCCAGTTCTACAATTGATGTAAGCTATACAGACATGTGGTCTTCCATTCTACACCATTCCTCAGTTCTACAATTGATGTAAGCTATACAGACATGTGGTCTTCCATTCTTCAACTACAGCAGTCCCCAGTTCTACAATTGATGTAAGCTATACAGACATGTGGTCTTCCATTCTTCAACTACAGCAGTCCCCAGTTCTACAATTGATGTAAGCTATACAGACATGTGGTCTTCCATTCTTCAACTACACCATTCCCCAGTTCTACAATTGATGTAAGCTATACAGACATGTGGTCTTCCATTCTTCAACTACAGCATTCCCCAGTTCTACAATTGATGTAAGCTATACAGACATGTGGTCTTCCATTCTACACCATTCCTCAGTGCTACAATTGATGTAAGCTATACAGACATGTGGTCTTCCATTCTTCAACTACAGCATTCCCCAGTTCTACAATTGATGTAAGCTATAGAGACATGTGGTCTTCCATTTTTCAACTACAGCAGTCCCCAGTTCTACAATTGATGTAAGCTATACAGACATTTGGTCTTCCATTCTTCAACTACACCATTCCCCAGTTCTGCAATTGATGTAAGCTATACAGACATGTGGTATTCCATTCTTCAACTACAGCATTCCCCAGTTCTACAATTGATGTAAGCTATACAGACATGTGGTCTTCTATTCTACACCATTCCTCAGTGCTACAATTGATGTAAGCTATACAGACATGTGGTCTTCCATTCTTCAACTACAGCATTCCCCAGTTCTACAATTGATGTAAGCTATAGAGACATGTGGTCTTCCATTTTTCAACTACAGCAGTCCCCAGTTCTACAATTGATGTAAGCTATACAGACATTTGGTCTTCCATTCTTCAACTACACCATTCCCCAGTTCTGCAATTGATGTAAGCTATACAGACATGTGGTATTCCATTCTTCAACTACAGCATTCCCCCGTTCTACAATTTATGTAAGCTATGCAGACATGTGTAATCCACTCTACACCATTCCCCCGTTCTACAATTGATGTAAGCTATACAGACATGTGGTCTTCCACTCTACACCATTCCCCAGTTCTACAATTGATGTAAGCTATACAGACATGTGGTCTTCCATTCTACACCATTCCTCAGTTCTACAATTGATGTAAGCTATACAGACATGTGGTCTTCCATTCTTCAACTACAGCATTCCCCAGTTCTACAATTGATGTAAGCTATACAGGCATGTGGTCTTCCTTTCTACACCATTCCCCAGTTCTGCAATTGATGTAAGCTATACAGACATGTGGTCTTCCATTCTTCAACTACAGCATTCCCCAGTGCTACAATTGATGTAAGCTATACAGACATGTGTTCTTCCATTCTACACCATTCCCCAGTCCCACAATTGATGTAAGCTATACAGGCATGTGGTCTTCCATTCTTCAACTACAGCATTCCCCAGTTCTACAATTGATCTAAGCTATACAGACATGTGGTCTTCCATTCTTCAACTACAGCATTCCCCAGTTCTACAATTGATGTAAGCTATACAGGCATGTGGTCTTCCATTCTTCAACTACAGCATTCCCCAGTGCTACAATTTATGTAAGCTATACAGACATGTGGTCTTCCATTCTACACCATTCCCCAGTTCTACAATTGATGTTAGCTATACAGACATGAGGTCTTCCATTCTTTAACTACACCATTCCCCAGTTCTCGGACAGTGTTTTAATATGCGATATTAGTGTTAACCAATGAAGCACTGAAGGACCATATTTTTCACAAATAATTTTTTTCACATCTGTGAGAAATAGGATCTCATTCTTCACCGGTGAGATAATTTAGATTTTATTCTTTACACATCCCATTTGTATTCGTCACATTTTCGGTGAAGACTGTGATTGCATCCAGTTTTTGATATGCAGTGAAATTATATTCTTCTGTGATCCTCGCGCATACCCCCTTTTTAGCCAATCTCATTATTCGCACTTAAAGATGTGACACATGAGATCCTATTCTTCACAGGTGTGTGAAAAATGTGATCCTACAAAGCACTCTTATTTCGTTTTTTCCATAATGAAGATCAGGCACAATCACTTGGAGCAATCCATTGCTACTTGGGAAGTTGTTAAGCGTTAAATGTTCGACAACGAAAGCCGCAATTCTTATAATACTTAAGCTTCAGCCCTTGTTTTCGTGGATCCAATTTCTGTTATTTCTATCGATGTTTTCAATATATATGTAATTTTAATGCATTTAAGATTTATTGAAGAATCTGGCTATTTTGTTTATTACGTGTATATGCGTCTGTATTTCTGCGATATGCCACTTTAAATTACTCTTAAGTTATGTTACAGACCACGCCAAAGGCCCGCCAAGTTTACACTTCACGTGCATCGCGTGCAATTGTGCTTTAACCCAAAATTATCTAAAATCCAGCCAGGATAGCAGTCGTTTGAGCTGTGTCAGTCTGCTTCCGATCTTCAAGGTTTGACCACGGTGGTTTAGCCGCTCAGAAAGTCAGGAATTTATTGTGGGACACAGATGTCTTGTGAATCGAACTGTCTCAGTTCACGGTGTTCGTCGGGGAGAGCATTGAGTTCACCTGGGTCCATATTTATGAGGATACTTAATTATTATTAACTTAAGTTTAACATAGGTTAAATTAAGAATCTGAACTATTTGCGTGACAAAAACTAAATATTAACACCTTTGGAATTTTAGAATTTTTATTTTAATTCACAAGTAATCGTAGAAATTTATACTTTCACGAGTGGCACAGTGATCTATTTTTCAAATGTTTGAATGTGTTCAATAGTTGGCATCTTAGTGATAGTCATCGTCGGTATATATTCCGTTACCTTGACCACGTTATTGATCAAGACGCATTTCTGAGCGAACGCGGAGTGCGACGACGAATGAATACATATCGCATGCATCTGATGATGACGATGGCATTAAATGCAACGATGATGATAATAAGGATGGTTTATTACGTTCATGATGATGACAATGAGGACGAAAATCATCACGAAATGATGATGATGATGACGATGATGATGATGATGATGATCACGATGATAGAGATGATGAAAGCATGACACAGCGCCGTTAACTTTGGCAAGGCCAGATTAAATGTTCTATTGTTATAATCCAATTGAAACTGCACGAGACTACACAAATTCAAAAACCAATTAAAGTAACGGTTATAGCTTTATGTACGACATGGGTTGTGTACATGTGATTAAGTGTGTGGTGTGTAATTCTAAACTTGCAAAATGTGATCGTTTAGGTAAGTGCTTGTATTTTAACGTATTTATTGACTTACATTTGTAATTTGTTTAAGCACGTGCATAATGATATATATTTAAACAGTGCTCCAAGTATAAGTGTAAGCAGTGGGGAAAATTGCAAATAACGTGTTTTCTCGTGACGATTGCGATATGGAGATATTTGTTATTAATAATTCTAACTATCTGTGAGCGTGAAACTGCAAACTTGGCAAGAACGTGGACTGTGTCGGGAAGTTGAAGCCAGCAAAGGTAAGTGACGTTTAGTTTTATATGAAAATATACCTAAATATGTAGATCTAGGACAAGTTTCAAAGTTTTTTTTCGAAGTTGTTTTTCACAACCATATATTTCGTTATGAATGTACGAGGGTTGTTCAAACATAAATATCACTGAGGCAATAACGTTAACATCTTTTAATTTACATATATGATTATATATACACAATACATCGGAACATTTCCTGTATATACAGTGAAAATTTCTATAAAATAAAATCATATATTAAATTTCTATGACAATTACAACAGTGTGTACGCAAGCCACCGCACGAGAACAGAAAAAGTATTGACGTTATCGACGTCACAAACGCTCCGAACTTTGCCAATGTTCACACTTTCAAAGTACTCCCGCGCGTGTTCATTATAACGGTGTACAAGGTATAATCTTTGCTCGCAAAGATACAAAAAAGGGAAACATATTTTCTAAATGGCATTGTTTCGCGTCTAATGTTACGTTTCTCTGACCAATATTTTCGAAAGTTTCGAAAGGGTACCTGTAGGTAGATAATGGATCGGTTAATCCATATCTATTGCAAAAAGAATGCATGAGGTAAATGTAAAAAAGACAATTATTTATAAACTGACGTACCCCCCTGTCTGCTCATTCGCTGAAGCCTGCATTATCTTCTGAGCCAGCATCATCAGGATACGGACCGTGATGTTGCGATATTGGTCGTTGAATAGACTATATATCGACACAATTGCTTTACAATCTTGTATACAATATTTGATTTTAAATATTTAAGTATTTTCAGAAATTGCGATGAATTGAGATGTCATGTATTTGTATGTTGTAAACCTTATGCGTATATTGATTGAACTCGAAATAGATTTTATTCGTGATTTTATAAACTTACATCATATATATGATGTACTTCTAATTAAATTAAATTAAATTAAATTACTTAAAGGTCACAACATGGGACGTATTCGCAAATCTTTGGTCATTATTGTTCATTATAATGTCGTATTAAGTTTAAACCTTTTTATTTAAGCGCGATTGTGTTGAAAGCTAGCTAATTGACACTGGACACTGTCGAGTCCATTCCCTGGGACGAACCAAAACTTGTGTCTTATGGTCATGTCAACGCTTCCCGAGTACGAATCGAACTCATGAGCTCCCAAATTCCCAATTACAGGTTGGACACCATGTCAATTATGCCACTGTGAAATTCAAAGTTTTATTTGATGTATTTCGCCCTGTTCAGGAGTATCGGTGTTATGTTAAAGACAACCAAGTATGATGTCCGTTTAACAGCGTCCATCAAACCCTAAGAAATCTTGCAACATCCGAAATTACATTTGTTACGTGTTTCAGCATAAATATATTCAGCGCTACTGCAGGTTTTCACATTCTTGTGTACATTATTAATGTGCTGGTTTGGCTGTTGTTGTTGTTGTTGTCACGGTTCGTTCTTAACGGGTGTCCGTAGGTCCGAGACTTTTCGCTCGGACCGGTTGTCTTTGAAGAGTTTAATTTCGGGCATGCAGTAAGAATTGCAAATTTACTTCCCTACATTTACATTACTCAACTGTTCTACATCAAGTAATTAATGTAGATTGGACACGATACTTTGTTTTATTGATGCTGTTTTGTGAATGCCATTGATGTAAATTCTGAATAAACCGCCGTGTGAGGATGTTCCGCGCTTGCCGGCGGTCTGCTGCCGGTTTTTACAGGTTATTCCATACTCACGCCAAACATTGATCCAACTCGCCTTCCCAATTCACCCGAACCTGCCCGACTGGACTAAGGTCTGTAGTCTTAGGAACGCGGCTGTTCTGTAGCATTCCGTGTCGCCCCCGTGACACGGAACAGTGTGGCGCGCGAGAATCATACTTAGTTTTCCTTTCTAGTTATGGTAAAAGTTTTTGTTTGAAAACTCCCCGTTGATAACGTACTGCGTTTAAAGTTTACGTTAACAAATTACGCGTTCAGGGGCTTTTTTCCTGGAACATCTTGAGTAAAATCTTATCCATAACTTTAAAATTAACATTTTATTTAAATTATTTTGACATTTCGCATAGAGTAAATTCGCTGTAAACTGAATAAATGAATCGTGTTCACGTAACTGTAAATCATACATTATACTAGTAGAAATATTCAGTTCAGTTAAACTTAAGATGTTTCGGTGATACGGCCCCAGTTTTATTATGTAGCGATTCACGGAACCACCCGCTTACTTACTCTGTCGTGAAAATAGCATTTGGCAATAAAACGAAAATGACGCGCTCTGTCGTCACAGCTGGAATTATTGACATTGACAACGTTAGCCCAGTCAGCCATGGAACGTCAAACATGTCGTCTAGTCCAGATCCACCACATTGCACGGTGTCTCGCCGTAAATTGTACCCTAAATTTCGGCCATATGCATATTTAAGTCATCGTCTACGTACCGCCGTGACTTGTTCAGGGATGGTAACTTCCTTCGCGGTTGTCTTGCAGCGGCCTGTTACACTTCCGGTAGCGTGGAATTCATCACGAATTATTGCTGTCGTCCTCGGCTGTAGATAAAACGCTCATGCTTCCTGAAATTTTGGACGCAAATTTGCTTTTTATTAATGAACAAACGTCAACGGATATGTATGCTACCACTAAAATTGGTATTCATTTTATTTTGTTTTGTAAGCATTTCATGTATAAACGCGTGGCACAAAACGTGTGTTCTTACATTTGAGAGTTGACGTATAATTTGATAGTTTGCCGTTTTAAGGTATTCAGCCAGATTTTAAGCGTTGTAAATATTTTGTAATAGTATGTCATAGTATTAAACTGTCTTGGATTATTTAAATGACATTTGACTGCGCATCGTAACACAGACGCACGGGTCTGCCATTAACAGGCAAATTAACATATTTGATTGAATTCCATAATAATAATCGTTTTAAAGATGGTTATATGCCGTCGATGAACACGAGGTTTGTCCGCCGACGAAAGCTAACCGTGTGTCGACCGATGTAGGCAACCGTGTGTCGGCCGATGAGCGCAACCGTGTGTCTGCCGACGGTCATTGTAAATAGCAGCATTTAGAGGCTGTTCATATTCATAGCGTATTTTTGTGGAGGTTTTGTATAAATTCAGAAAAATAAAACAAAATTTAGAATGAGCTATTGAAAATGTAATTTAATGTTAATTTTTGACATGCCGTAGTATTTCTTTATTGTGTCAGAACATTTTAAAAGACTAAATGCTGGTCTATGTGAATTAAACGTTAGCGATCTGAATTTGCTGAGGCGTGCATCAGTTGCTGAGGGACTTTTTTCGATTGTTTTAATATAAATGTAGATTATTTTATAACAACAGTTGTAAACTAGGACTATGTTTGCAAGATATATTGAACATATGTCGAATATGATCCAGACTTTGATAAATTGAAGCGCAACAAAGTGCATATGCTGTAAACATTGACATCAGATTTGGGCCCGTATTCACCAACCTATTCTTAGACTTAAGACTTACAATAAAGAATATTCTTGAAACTGTTCTGTTCTAAGAGAGAAGAATTCTATATATTTTGAGGTCAACAGGTCAAAGGTCTAGGTCCCCGTTGCAAAAAATAGAAAAACGGTTTCCCCTCAATAACTTTAGAACGCATTGAGATATTTTAATGAAACGTTATACATAGATACCTTACATCGAGACCTTGCTTAGGATTGCATATGGGGTGGGTGGGGTCATGGTCAAGGTCACCGTTACTAAAAATAGAAAAACGGTAGACCATTTCGTTGCCGAACGATATCTTGATAACGCTTTGACCTACGATCGTGAAAGTAGGTACGCTGGTTACTTGGGAGGAAAGGAAGAACCCTGTATATTTTGAGGTCAACAGATCAACGGTCAAGGTCCCTGTTCCTAAAAATAGAAAAACGGTTTCCCCTCAATAACTTGAGAACGCATTGACATATTTTTATGAAACTTTATACATAGATACCTTACATCGAGACCTCGCTTAGGATTGCATATCGGGTGGGACTGATAAACGCCATATAAACGTTCCCAAGAACTATTTCTACGATACGATGTTTTGAATGAGATTTCATTGACAGCTGCGAGACCCAAATCCGAATTTGAACATTGAGGAAGAAGCCTCACATGTATAGGTAGATTTCGGTATTTCAAGTCACTTTCTTCCAGTAATATTATCGGATATACACACACTGTGAAATAATCTGTAAATCTCAACTTTGAAACATGTCATATGCGATTACTTTTGTTAATTTGGTCTATTTGTTGATTTAAACTTGTTTTTCGTAGATGCTCTTGCTTGTTTAATAACATTCCATTTTTTAAAAGAAAATCTGTGTCAATAAGTCTATGGTAACCAACAAAAATTTCAGCCGCACTGACATGTGTTGCAGTATACTCGGGTTTTCCTTTCCAAGAATTGTTGGTGATTTATTGCAAAAATAATTCATATGTTTGACAGTTATTAAAATATAAATTACGAAGTTTAATTCTATAAATAGAAGTACTTTAATGCTGATGGTGTATCAATTTAAAGGCACTTATGTTAAATATGAACATTCAAATTGATTGCCTTTACACATCTGCTTGCTCTAATGACCGTTTGTAACATGAGTAATTAATAAATATATATTTGAATTTTTCAAAAAGGGCTACTTTTGTTGTTGTTATAACTATAAAAGAAGCGCGTCGTTAGAAAACCGGACTTAATGCATGTGCGTAATGTGTCTTCTCGGATTAGCCTGTGGAGTCCGCACTTTCCGCTTTTATGGTATTTTCTGTTTCAAGGAAGTCTCCTCTAAACATAAATCCACTGTGGGCGGAAAGTGTCGTCCCGGATCAGCCTGTGCAGTCCGCACATGCATTAACACCGGTTTTCCCACGACGAGCCTCAAATCTGTCTTTTATCTGTACTTATTTACCCGTTTGAATCAGCCATTACATAGTGCCAACAGAAAAGAGTAGGGAAAAAAGTACCAAAATAAATACTTCAATATAATAAAAGTCTGCCCTCCCTCCTGATTTTTCGGAACAAAGTGCCCGAGAAACGATTCATTAATTTTGTTTAGCCTTAACAACCGTAAGTGCAGTTGTGTTTCTACTTCTGCTTGTTTTGAGGTTCAAGAACATTCGCGCTGAGTGTTCTATGAAAGAAATGAATGAAATTTCTTTGGACATTGACTTATTTAAAAGATTGAAATTTCTCATAATGTTCGAAAAGGACATCGTTAGTTAACTTGTGTGCGTGTTCGCATGAAAACATGTGCGTGTTCGTCTATGAACGTGTGCGTGTTTGTCTGTGAACGTTCGCGTGTGCGTGTTAGCCTATGAACGTGTGCGTGTTCCCATGTGATCATTCGCGCTTGCTTGTTCGCCTATGAATGTATGCGTGTTCGCCTGTGAACGTATGAGTGTTCGCCTATGAACATGCTCGTGTTCGCGTGTGCGTGTTCGCTTATGGTTATGTGCGTGTTCGCCTATGGACATATGCGTGTTCGCCTATGAAGGTGTGCGTGCGAACGTGTGCGTGTTTGCCTATGAACGTGTGCGTGTTCGCGTATGAGCATGTGCGTGTTCACCTGTGAACGTGTGTGTGTTCGCATATGAGCGTGTGTGTGTTCACATGTGATCATGTGCGTGTGAACGTGTGCGTGTTCGCCTAAGAACGTGTTCATGTTCGAGTGTGAACGTGTGCTTGTTCGCCTATAAACCTGTGCATGTTCGTTTGTAAACCTGCGCGTGTTCGCATATGATGGTGTGTGTGTGTGTGTGTGTGTGAATGTGTTCGTATTCGCCTATGAACATGTGCGTGTTGGCGTGTGAACGTGTGCGTGTCCGCTTGTGAACCTGTACTATTTTATGCCATGACTTTAAACTTATTTCTTATGAAGTAAATTTTGAAGGCAAAAACTTTTAACGGTTGAAAACGTAATATTTCTTTTCACCATGGGAGATAACAAGAATAATGAAGTGGGCAGAATTACATATGGATTTGTTCCCCTTACTTTAGAAATATACGTCAAATTATGTTAGAATCGAAATACGTTTTGCATTACCGTTGTCCATCAGCCAAAAAATAACTCTATGTCGTTTTGATGCGTGGCTATTAAACAACTCGTTTAATTCCTGCGCACCAGATCTCCAAATTGTTGTTTATTGTTTATTGGCCGATAAATCGAAAATTATAAATCCCAAGCCTTTATAATGACTTTAAATATATATGTGAACATCAATCCTTCCGGTTCCGTGATTTTATGCATTGGTTCCATGTTGACAATCTTAATTAGCCAGACCAGCCAGATATTTGTCAGTATTGCTTAAACAACAATTCAATAAAATATCACGCATCATAAAACATTCGTATCCAACCGCATGAAGGAATTGGAAATGTTTCAAAATATAATTTAAGTAGGCCTTTGGGGTATTATTTCCCGTACAGAAATAAGCAATACGTCAAATATGCTAAGATTAACATTTATTTAAATTATACAATATGGTTTACTCAGACCTCATAACGCCAACTGGATCACTATCATCGTCATTATCATGATCAGCATAATTAATTCGTTATTTATTATTAACAAAGTTCACCTTACAGTCAGTTATTAAACGCTTCTAAAATGTTTACTTATTCTTCCTGTTAATAGTGATATACTAAATGAATTCAGTTGAAAGAAAAAAAACACCGCATAATGTTTCCCGTCTACGTCCATTTCGTTATTTAGCGTTAATGTTTAGTTCCAAGGCAACAGTTTTGACGCTAGCCGTAATATTATATGAAGAAAGCAAAATTTTCAAAATGATATACCACGATTCGTTATTACTATTAAAGTACAGTGTTGTTTACCATCTAAATACGATTGAATAATAATTGACATAGCACTGTCATCCAGACATCTACAGTGGTCAATTACCTGACGACCCTTGATTATACCGCTCCGTTAGTCGATAACAACTCCACGGAACACCAACGAAGAAATAATAACCGCGCCAAGGTACTGTCTGTTAGCAATTAACATTTCGCCTGGAATCCGATCGCTCCGCCCACTTGATCACGTGACCATGCGGCCTGGAAACCTCGACAAGCAGAAAACAAAATGGCGGCTATGCTTAGATTACGCGATATTAAGGATGATTTTGGAGAACATTTTTTACCTTATAAATGTTTGCTACGTCAACGTATTCAAGGAAGAAAATTTGCTAATGAGTCATACATTGACTCTGTGCGAATTGTTAGGGGAAATGATGACGAAATCGACGTAAAGTCTCGTATCTTCCGCAGTCAAAGAAAGGGAGAAGATCCACATACTGTCAATTTGTCGATGTCAAAAACGGCAATTACGATCACACATTGCAGTTGTAAGGCAGGGTAAGTGCTTTCCTATTTGTGACACATATATTACTTATCGTTACGTTATTACTGACAGGATATGTTTGTAATTTCGTTGTAAAAAAATAACGATAACGACGATTCTCACATGTTATGATGATAGGGCTACTGTAATACAGATTTGTACGTGGTTGACATCATGTTGTATTACTCTCAATAAAGGGAAACACCTGAACTTAATGATAACATTGTTTACACTTCCAAGTTTAACACCAGCATATTTTCAAATATTAAAAGGCAGCAGTTTGATAACATATCAGAATTATTATTAATGAATGAAGAATAATGTACATTATTTTATATCTTGTGCCGGATTGCTGGAGAATGCGCTCATGTGTTGGTCAAGGTGTTGAAGCTAACCAACTGGATTTTGGATGGTCTTACGGAAGTACCAAGTCAGCCATCTAGTACCTCCTGTCCACAGCAGTGGGACAAGCCAAGGGGATCTAAGATCCAGGCTGAACCAGTCTTTACCATGGTACTATCCGGTCAACAGATGTGGACAGGAAAAAGAGACCTATGACAGCCATCTTCAATGACTACAGGTTGTTACCGTGTTGTTTTTAACATACAAAATAATAAACGCTAGTATGACTTTATTCACAATATGCAACATAATAATAAACATCATAATAAATATTGCACAGTCCAGTTTATTGTGGCCAAGTGCACGATAAAAATAAAAAGACTAACATATAATTCTATTTCTAATTTTGTTCGTTTTTCAGAAAGATCAGGCTTACAGAGAAAGACGTCGGTCTACTTTCATTGTTAAAGGACACTCCACTGGGGTACTTGGCCTGCAAACCAGAACAGACCATGGACCACAAGCCGTTGGCAGTACCCTTTCACACCAGGTAACATGTTAGTCTTGCACAAGCAATGGCATGAAGCCTGTCAAAAAGCAGCAACAGAACCATATTTGGTTTATAGATGGGAACAAACTTATGTCAATTTTATGGGCAACAATTTTAAACTTTTTAACCCTAGAAATGGCACGCTCTACATGTACACGGTGCCTGGCTATTTTCCTGGTTAGTTTGACATCGCTGTCAGACATTTGACCTGATCCTGGAGCAAAAGGTGGCATGTACAATTTAAGTCCTAATTTTTCAACCTCCTCGTTAATTAAAAAACCCTTATCCACCATGATTCCATCCCCTTTCTTTATTTTCCCACAGTCAATAAGTTGTTGAAGCATATCCAGGAGTCCACATTGATTAATAATTTCTTTATCTGAAATGGCACCAGAAAATAACAGGGAAATAAATGTAAAAGAGCCTCTGGGGTCAACTCCAACCAAAGTCTTTAATGTTGTAGCAGATTTGTAGTCCAAGTAGCACTGGCTTTGGGAATGTAATGATGAGGGCCTTTCAAGTTTTATCTCTGTTCCTTCCAGTATAAGTAAAGTGTTCGGAAAGTCCTCATTGTATTTCTTCGGCATTTTATCCACAATTATATCCCTGTCCGGCCAAATTGGTACTGAACCAAATCTGTAAAACATGTAGTTTATCCAGTTTCTAAATAGAGCACCTGCGTCGGTAGGGCTGATATTGAAGAGATTCGCAATGTGTTGGAACTGCAGGTTTAGTCTAAGTTTGATCAGTGTCAACAGCAGCTGGTCTTCCAATTTCATTTTTTTAATACTTGAAATTGTTCTTGGAAAATCAAATGGACATTCATTCGAAGTGGGTACCAGGAACTGAAAGATGGTCAAAAATTTCAAATAAAGAAAGCCAGTAGTACTGGAAGTTTTTTCCCTTCACTGTTCTAAGATACTCAACTGAAAAAAGTTTTCTGTTTACAGATTCTTTTGTTGTTTTTTTCCATTTGTTTTCTTAGTGAACTATTACTCTTGTTAGCTCTTCATTTCTCAGCACTTGGTCAGCCATTTTCGGTGCAAAGTTGCTTGAACAGCTTGCAGTTGTTGTTTCAAAGCCTGGTTTTCTGCTGTTATGGCCAACATCTCCAGAGGAGAAACATCTGAAAACAGAAAAATAGTTATAAAAGACAAATTATTTCAAATAATTTTTTTTCCAGATACCACTTATCCAGCAAGTAGACAATGTGTTGAGCCAAACAGAAGAATGTGGAACCCTTGAACTGCCTGCACAGCACAACCTGATGTGAATTTGGACATTGCAACTGAGCATCTTGACAACATGAAACATGTAAGCGTGACGCAAGACGAGGCTCTAGCGATTGAACTCAACACTCGTGACCAGCGTTCTTGTGCTGTTTGGTCTGCCGAAAGACAAAAAAGAATCACGGCCTCAAACTTCGGACGGATCATGCTCAGAAAGTCAGCAATCAGCGAGAAGTTTATAGATAGCATCACCAAATCAAAAGTGTTCACCTCAGCGTCTACCAGCTATGGCATAGCGAATGAAAGAATTGCACTGAACATGTATAGAAAAAAGACAAAAAACCATGTGCACGACTGCGGATTGTTTGTAAATCCGAAGTTTCCGTGCATCGGAGCCACGCCAGACGGCAAAGTATGTGATGGTGGTCAGACAGGAATTTTGGAAATTAAGTGTCCATTTTCTGTTCGCAATATGACTATTGCAGATGCGGTAGATCAAAATAATGAAAATAAAGATTTCTCCTTAATCACAGATGGAGAGAACATTTCTTTGAGTAAGACACACCCTTACTGGTTCCAAGTTCAAGGACAATTTCTTGTTACGGGGGCAGAGTTTTGTGACTTTGTTACTTACACGAGACAGGACTTGTTCATAACAAAAATATTGCCTGACAAAGATGCCATGGAAAATATTCTTTCAAAGATGTGCCACGTGTACACAAAGTATCGTGTTAAATAGTTACCTTTATTTATCGGTTTGTGTCTCCGCATGATGGGAATGTGGTTTGGGGTCTGCGTTTTCATTGTTCTCACTGTAAATAAAATGTACCTATACAATATTATGTGTGTAAGATATGCCATTTTTGTCGTTGATATAGTGTATTAACATGCTCTGTGTTGGTTATTCGCAATATATATATGCTGCATTACGGGCTTACAAGTTCTGATATTACATTGTTGTTATTGTTTCCATGTAAAGATAATACAATTATTTGAACCACTGATGTGTTTATTAAAATTTATACCTTGTATTAATTTCTTGTTCAAGATTTCTTCTTCTCTTCCGTGGTACATGGTCATCTACTGGCAGTCTCTTAATAGCCGTCTGGATGGCGTGACTGTGTGGCCCAAGGCTTCTACAGGCAATGGGTCAGGGAACTGATCTGTTGGTTTGCCTTCTTGGAAATGCTATAACAATACAAACGCAATACTGGGATCTGGGCATTAAATTAATAAAACAACCAAATTTTACCACACTGGACATCAAATAACTACGAAATAAAAAACGGATGAATATCTGTTGTATTGTTCTAGAGCTACTGAGTAATGTTGCCACGTTTTTATTACACTTACGTCAACATAACACTGCAATCATCGGACAAAGCTAGAAAACCTTTAATCTGATCTGTGTCATAAAAATGGCCATGTTTACATCCCTCCATATTTGGAATGTTGACAACACGTGCAGCATAAATTAATACAAAACCGAATTCTATTGGTCATACATGACCTCATAGGTTTTTTATAAATGTTATTAGTTGCTAAAAATAACTAGTCAAGCGTCTATCTAAAAGCAAAATACTAAACCGTATAGTAAATCAAAGGGTTAAAAATGACAAATATACCTTTGTACAGACGAACATGTGGTAATTGTCGTTGACAGTTTTGACATTAAGTTGATCGTGGGGACGACCGCAGGCCTTTATCCATCTCTTACACTTGTCGAGATCACGTTTTGGCTTAGGAAATGCTATAAATTCAACTCCTCCAGCTAATCTCTCTGGATACCGACTATCCGAGTTGCATAAACCCCATTGACACCGTTTAACCATATTTTATATACGTTAATTTCAAGGAAAATAACAAAATATGTAGAACAATAATGTGAACCTCGACATTCAGCTTGTCGAGGAAAATGGCGGACAAATCGTTGGCAACCGGCTCCCCGAATTATCGATCGCTGATTGGTCGATCGATATTTAGATAAGAATTTGATTGACGGGTGGCGAGATGTTAATTGTACGCATTTAACATTTTCCAGGAAGTTTGGAAATTGCCCAATGAACAAATGATTAGCAGTTAGTGGTGATCCGGATTACCGTCGGGATCCTTTTAGATGAATGTTTATAATTGGAAGATAGGACGGTAACCTATTACTGGACACATCCATTATTTTAAGTAATCGTGGTTTTTCATGACATATTAATATGTATGTCACCCGCATACGGCTATAGCTTGTCGAAAATTTATGTTAAAACTCGAGCGGCAGATTTAGAGGGGTTGGGGTCGGGGGATAAGGCGCGGTACGTCTCCAGTAAACTTGTCTAATTTTAAAAATCGATTTTTTTTTTAAATTGCACAATATTAACTTACAACTACTTAGACATTGTCACGTTCTCCTGAATCGAAGAATGACATACTTCTGTCAAATGAGTCTATCAGCTTATCCGCTTTCTTACTGTAATATATTTGCACAGAAGCCTAGAACGCTTGTAGAATCTCGTTTAATTCATAATAACGCGCTATTTAATTTTGTTCTTGATTTCCAAAATATACCGTTTATACATGTATAGATTGGAAGGTTATGAAATATTTACGCCACCTCTAACTACAAATCCTGTATCGGGGTCTGCTATTGAATTATAAGAAACAAAAAATATCTACACGCATTTAATATATTTTTTAGAAAATAAAATAAATATATAAATTTTCATTATCAAATTACGAACTCATATTTTCATGTGGCTAGCTCCTGAAACAGTAGTATGCAATGTTTCTATATTTAAAATAAATTAAAAAGACAGCATTATTTCATGGCAAAGTAATGAACTGTGAACTGTCCCATGTTTTAGATCAGTGCTACTTGAATAGCCCAAAGAAGTCAGACTCATCTGCGCATCAACGTCAGTATGTTTATTTTTACAAAGTAACGTTAACAATAGAGAAATATATGTATGAAGCGTTAGTATTAAAGTATTTTAGGAAACAATGCATTTATTCACTCTATATCAAAACAATGTTTATTTGTGGATTGAATAGCCTCAACACGAGAATTTGGTGTCAGTATTTTACAAGAAAAACAATGATGCAGAGCGTGAAATGGCGCCGTGAAACTATGAAAAGTCTAAATGATTAGCATAACTTCATTATGAAATGTCCGTACAATTAACCGATCTTACATTTTCATCAGTGAATCTTTTTTAATCTAAGCAATTTATACAATATTCGTCAGTCAAATCAGGCAAATAAAAATTTACTATAAGCTAGATTGTTTCCAAGAAAATAATAACGAGAATGAATATCAGCCTTTATAATATTTGCAACAGTATAAGCTTTTATACTATGTGTGCCAAATACAAACAAACCATGACATACATCAGGGAACGTTCATCGCAATAAAAAATAATGATTTGACTTAATTGTGTGATAACAAAAACGTAACGCAATTTTAAATAGTGGCGAATTAGATTTATATTCCTTTGGGAAAATACGTCTCGAGCGTTTTTGTGTACAACTATTATTGAGAAAGAGTAAGAGAAAATGCAATTCTTTATCATTCTTAATAAATAGATCTACCAACCTTTATTCAAATCAACATACATGGTAAGTATATAAATATAAGTAATTCTTCATTGTTTATTAATCTTATCGTCGATGATTATCTGGATGCTTGTTAGAACGACTCAGTGTTGTTGACGCGTATACTAGTCTATTAATAGGCGCAGGTTAGTCAGCATTCTATGGAATGTTGCCTATCGAATATGCAATGTTAACGGGGGATTTTCCCAAGGTAATAATTGTATTACACGGTCTGTACACATCGGCGTGTAATTGGAAAATGAAAATTGAGCCAATGCAACTTTCTAGGTGGAGCTCAGAACTGGAAATCAGTCAAAAATGTAAACAAAGTAAAGAAATCTGTATGGATTTTCCCATATTGGCTAATTTTTCCATTCACCTCCATAAAGAAATGGAGCCATTTTTTACAGGCCGTGTTTGGGATTTCTTTTAAAATAGAGGATGCAATGTTAGGATTTATTCCTTCGGGGCTACTGGGCGGGAAAGTTTCACAACATTTGATTGGATGTTGAGAAAGGTAAAAAGTTGGGTTAAATAGCTACGCCGAAAAAATGTAAATTTATTGACATGGTTTATTCGCGTTTGCTTCCATATTTTCCAAAAGGACATGTTTAACGAGGACACTAAATGATAACGACGATGTAATCGCGGGCGGAACCATCACGTTGCAAAGCTTAAGTTTCTACGTACATCAAGGAAAGTTGTTTTGTTGAGACGATGGATAAACGTTCACCTCCATTATTTGCAAAATAGAGAGAAGTCCGAGGATTTGACTTCAAACCAGTCATTTCCCTGGCTACCCACAAGTCATACGTTAAAGGGACAGTTTCACAGTTTAGGCGTGGAAAACATTTTTTTAACTGGAATTTTAGAACATGAATTTGTAGAATCCATCGAAATTGTTCGGTTGTAATTTGCAAAACATAATTATTTTGATTTGGATTATGCCTTTGTGTATCATAAATTACCTGGTTATGTCTACCAGGTAGCAATTAATTCCCCCAAAATAACAGATATTTGTCACAAGAACTATGCTGTTAAAACATTGAAATAGGAACAATTACATGTATTATAGAACAGGAAAAGTCAGTTTCAGAAAATTAATTTTCACCGCCTATAATAGAGAAACTGCACCTTTAAAGAGCAATGTTCATTACGAGCAGTACAACTCACTCAAAGAGGAATGGCACGACCAAACCAAAACATGCGTAATCTGACAATAGAGACTTCAGCTGCCTATGTGTAATTTCTGACGTCATTTGTTAAAGCAAGGTTTATTTTATATTATTAAAAGGCTATGTGCAAAAATGCAATCACGCTTTTTTATCGGACATGTTTGTATCAACCATTATGCAACATTTTCTTCTGATAAATGTAGACAAAAGCCGGAGTATGTTTGATGCTCTGTTCGATTTGCAATAGTTAAAGTGAATTATAAAGTGCATATGACGTTAACCATTTCTGTATCTTACAAGCATCGCCTGAATATCAGATTTTAATGCGCTGATAATATAATGAGATCTATTACACAATCTTCTATGACAAATGTACAGGTTTGTAATGCACATAGACTGTTTTCTATGGAAAGCCGGTTGGGACCCCCGCTAAATTACATTAAAATATATAGTAACTATCGGACTATCGGAGATTTGCATTTTGCGGAATTTTAATATTCCGCGAAAAACAACGCTAATATAAGCATATAGCAGCCGTCGGAATTTCGGGAATCAACATTTTCCGACGGACAGAAAGATACTAATTACTTAACAATTTTCGGGACATTTGTTCCCACGGGAAGAATTCGGAATCTAAAAATCGCGGAACTTGTAACTTTTTCCGACGGACAGAAAGATACTAACTTAAAAAGCATTTATCGGGACATTTGTTCCGACGGCTTGAAAGCATAATCTAAAAAGCGCGGAACTTTGCAATTCTTCCGACAGAAAAATTGCGCAAATGAACACTGCACAAAAAGCGGAATCTAAAAAGCGCGGAACTTTACAAATCTTCCGACGGAAAATATAACACATGAAATACTGCACAAAAAGCGGGTTGCCATGGGTTACCCGAGAAAATGATTTGATTGGTTCCAATACTTAGAACTGACCAATCATTAATAGTGTCTCATCCAGCTTATATACTACAACAACAACAACAAGTAAGTAGAATAAACAAGTCACGAGGTTTTTATGTTAGTATATCTTATAAATAACTTAGTTATTATTTTGTTATTTCAAATATATTAATTTAAATATATGTACGTTACACATGCTTTTATTTTTATGCCACTCCAACGCTTTATGCGAATATGAGGAGGAGTACAGACGAGTATTTTTCGGACGCGAGTGTTTTCCGGACATTGTTTGCCTTAATTTAAACTTTAAAGTCATAATGATAACAAGCACTTAAGATTTAATTATATTTGATCATTATTCGACTTTTCAGTGATTCTATCACAGGAAAAGGAAATTATGATGCCAGTTTGTGGCTTGAGCATGAGACTCGGTTAAAAGGTGAGTGCCCCCTTGAATATATTTTATCTTTGTAAGGCAACACTTTCCTCTTCTTTAAAGGGATTTTATATTGAAATTTGGAGATTTACTTTGTACAATCTGCGTTGTAACAGAGGCATTGGTATTGGCCAGTCCAGGACTCAAACCCGAGACCCGGCAAGTTCTCTTCCCACTGAGCTTACCGGGTCACTACACAATAAGTCCTTCATAGTTACTAAGTCCATACCATCACAGATTTATCTTCATGTCTGTTAAATATTAAATGATTACCATTTTTGCCTTCAATTTACAATAAAGCAGATTCTTACTAGTGATGAAATGTTATAGTGATTTTTTTTGTATTTGGTAACAAGGATACCTTTTGCAATTCGAAAAAAACCCGCTAACTTTTGGTTATGACAAATGAGATCCTTCACAAAATCCTCTAAAAAACAGTTAACAACCACAACTGAATTATTTTTACCAGTAGAACTTGAGTATTCTTGTTAGGCGTAAAAATAATTGGTTTCAGGTTACCCAACCGACCCTAAAAATGCCCTGACCCTAGAACATTGAGTTTTTCAGATATTTTTTTAATATTGTTTTTTAATAACTAAATGTTTTTGTTTTGTGGTTTAATTAGTGTTTCGTTTTGATAGCATCTACTTGTTAAACTATATTACTGCAGTGTTTTGAATATTCATTCAGTTTTAGAATCTTTAAGTTGATTAAATAAATAAAAAAACTACGTACTTACCTACCCTAGTTTATTTGGTCATGTAACCTGAAACAAAAATATATTTGACGCGGTACTAAAGTATTTTTAAATCATGAGGTATCAACCTGAGATACTTATTTCATCATAAAGACATTATTTGTTCATATAAATCAACATTGTGCTTCTTTCAACAGAAACAGAACAGATAAAGCAACATTATCACAGTCTTGGTCAGCAGAAGATCATAAAACATGCTTGCTAAGAGAACACCACAACTACAGGTTTGATTTTTATGCTCTGAAAATGAGATATTACCATAATTTTCATTACATTTGTTTACTCATTTGCTATTGTAGGAATGTGCTGTTGATTTTTATAGTATTAAATTATCTTAAGTTAAAAACTATTATAATATCTAAATTGATGTATTATGATTTCATTCATATAGAGATGTACATGTATATAATTTAAACGCCTCATGTAAGAAACAATGCAGAAACAACAAATTGAAAGTTTAATTTTGCGAACCCTTAGTAATACTGGCACATCTTTGTCGAGTAAATAAAGAATAAATGCACATTTTTAAATTACTTAGACTTTCAGTTAGATAAATGTTGTACAAATAGAATAAACATGATTGTGCAAGATTTTATAGTTATCAGATGTTTAAAATAGATATGTTTATTGCAGTGACACTATGAGCATACTGGATGTGGTGAAGTGATAAGAAGAGCAAAAAGATGTCAAAGAAGGAGGCAGTACATTTCCAAGGTTAATTATATTCAGTCTTTATCGAATAGTCCGAGCTATACTTCTTACCCGTTCGTCAGTGTCGGCGTAATGTTCTAGTTAAGGTGCAACAAGTATATATATATATATCTGTAACTACTACAGATATTTAATTGAAACTTCACACATGTCTTCAGGGTCATTTTGTTAGGTCATAGACCAAGGTCTATAACTGTTACCTCAGTTTAGAAGAATTATGCCCCTTTGTGTACTTCAACAACTTCAGGTTTAAGTTTGCATGTACCAATTCCATATCTACTACAGATATTCAATTAAAACTTCACACACGTGTTCCGGGTCATTATATACGGTCACTGGCCAAGGCCCATAACTGTGACCAGCATTTTAGCAGAATAATACCCCTGTTGTACTTAGAAAAGTCAGGTTAAGGTTCGTGTGCAAGAGAAAATTGAGGTTAAGATTTGCGTGCAAGTAAATATCATTGTAACTACTACAGATATTCAGCAGAAACTTCACACGTGTCTTCAGGGTAATAATATAAGGTTACTGGCCAAGGCCCATAACTGTGGCCAGCATTTTAGCAGAATTATGCCTCTTTTTGTACTTAGAAATATTCATGTTAAGGTTTGCGTGCAAATATGTATCTCTGTTACTACTACAGATAATCAATTGATACTTCACCAAGGTCTTCGGGGTAATTATGTAAGGTCACTGACAGAATATATATATAATCAAAGCGGAATGAATTGTTAAGCATGTTGTCCTAAGACAACTCCAGTTATTTGCAGACATTTGTTAACATTATTCAAGTGTACTGGTTAGTTCATTCATATAACTATGAAATGATTTTATTATGTGCTATAAAATCATTATATATGATGTTCATGGCTTGATTCAAGAGAGCTTTTTCCTGACTAGCTTCATTCATAGATTTGTTCTATTATTCCATGATGGCCACTGGAAAGTGTAAATTGTGAAAAATCAGAAAATTCAGGAAATTTGGCCATAGTCATAGGAAAAAAATTCCAAAGACAGATGAAACGTGAAATATAAAATCTAAGACATAATTCAACACTGTCACAGATACGCACAAATTAGAATGGCAGTTTGACAAAAAATATATGGAAAAATCACATTCTGGTCAAAGAAAATCAGGAAGACAGGGTTTTTCTTCCGAATTTCAGTGGCCACCGTGTGTACAATGAGTTTATTGCTAAAATAATTTCATGTCTGAAAGCATTGCATGAAACTTCTTAAATAGGAAGTAAACAAGATCTTACTGACATAAATCATATGATTCAGTAGTTATTTTCTTAATTATTTAAAGGCCCATTAAGCAGTGTTAAATCATTTTAATGAACATGAATTTGCTTGTCTTGATGACAACAAACAGTCAGACACTTTAGTGACATAATGTTGATAAAATATTTTCCAACAAACATGTATTGATTGTTGACAGAATGTACATCAGGCTAACGGATTATGATAAATTATTCATGTGGAAATTTTTTTATAGGTTCAAAGTTGTCTTTTTGGAGTATGCATATTTATGTTATTACTGCATGAGAAAATTATGCCTGGTCCATGCTAAGGACTGTATTGGTTGTTACACTGTATATTTAGCTTAGTCCCTGTTTACATTAAAAAAATTCTTTCAAATACTTACCTAGTAAATGGCAAACATTGAAGATGTTCATTACAGTGGTGAGGCAACAAAAATCACGATTCAACTTAAATATTATTCCTAATACAAGTTTGTTAGCTATATTTTCCTTCTTGATGATTATTTCAGCACAACAACTATGCTACAGTAACACCAGTGTCAGAGTATGCAGTGGATGCTTCTACTTCAAAAGTACTGTGCAAACTTGAATGACTTCTGCACCGTAGATGGACATCTTCAACTGACTGGATCCATTATTCAAGACATGATTTGCCTTCCATACAGCATTTAACACATTTCAATTTATACCCCACAAGTTTTTGCTGGTACCCTATAGTAATCTACCCTGTCTGCCCGTCCTTCTGTCCACATTTTCGGATCCGGATGAGGCTGAAGACCGCGCATCGACCTCTGCATTGGCCATGGCTTCTTCCAGGTCCTGGATCTCGATCTGTTGTCGTAGCTCGACTTCTTGGCGTTCGAGCTCTAGGCGCCGGCGTTCGAGCTCTTGGCGCCTTCTGGCTTGTTCGAGCTTTAGCTCGGCACGGCGTCTCCTGCAGCTACTCGTCTTGCTGCGCAACGACCCCTTGTCTGAGGTGGCTCCCTCTGCACTTGCTTCTTGGCGGTTGCCGGCAAACTCCACCTCCCCGTCTGCACTTATATCCATGTTTGCAATATGTCTTTTCACAGATTATGCAATAACTGTGCTGCACTCGGCAGTTAACTATGCCCTTTTTACTTGGCTTTCAGTGTCACGGTCATCTTTGGGGGGTTAAGACACAAGGCAACACACGCGTCTTAATAGTATTCTTCGCTTCATTAATGGAATGTCGTCAACAGGTGTTAAAGACGAAGTTATTGGTTGTTAAATGATGTTGAATTCAAGACGATTATCAAGACGTTGTCATTAGACGACTATAAAGACGGTTATCTGAAAGTAACAATGTTACCTAAACATAGCATATCATTCAATCAAACGCGTGCATTATATTAAAAAATACATGATTTAACAAAGGTCATAAATGTCAATATACAAACAATATCTTATGAATACATATGGGCCGCGTCGTGAAAAAACATGCCTAAATGGCAATTTTTCACATTTTTGTTTTTTTGTCGATTTTTATAGTGCATTCATTTCTAAGTTGGACGGTAAAAAGATAATTAAAATCGGTTAAGAAACGCCAAAGTTATGCGCATTTCCGTGACGTCATGTAATGTAACATTTTATGTTTGACGTTGAAGTCATTTGCGACAAATCGAGAAAATATCACGCGTTGTATTTTAATTCTGGTTTTATTAAAACAACATACTAACATGTTGATTTATCATATGGACCATAACAGTGGTTAGCTAAGTTGTTTAATTCATTATGTTGTCATAGAATAATACTTTATTGTTGCCTAGCAACGAAGGAATGCAAAGAGTATGGGAGATAAAGATGGACAGCAATACTTTAGTTGAGTACGTTATATTATATCAGATTTACTAAAACCCAATGCCTGTCAAATACTGTTAACACAACACATTGATATGATGATCGTCATTCATGCTGCAAATCAATCAAGATGAGCACAATTATTCTGCGTCTGATCCTGGGCATATGGAGTCCTGGTACGCGGGTCGAACGTACGGTCGAACAGACTTATAGAGATATGCCTGTCTTGCTGTGCTCAAGCCGGCCGCGGGCACAACATCTGGTCGAGTAGCATTACTGAAGCGGAACGCTGGGTCCTTTAAAATGCACGCAGTCTTATGTACAGCGTCACGTGATGCCCTTAACGTTACTATTCCTGGCTCATCGGCAGAGAACTTAAAGTACTGGTACTGCCTGCAAACGAATACACACATTTTTTTTTTCTGAATTACGAAATAATGTACAGTTTAAAAAAATAAAAAGAAGCTACTAGGACTTAAAATTGAACGCCGAAATAGTCAATAAATTAATAGTATTATTATGCATGCTGCTACCTTATTCCATTGACTGCCTTGAAATGCTCTCCAAGAAACTCCTTCCAGTTCCTCCAGGACCATGCCGGGTATCGCACGGCGGTGTTCGTTTCAGACGAATTATTTACAACGGCCTCCAATTGGTCCATGCTCTCACAATCGGTCCGTCTGAAGAGCGTCTTAATGTTCCCAAAGCCTCCGTCCACGTGGCATTTTGCATGTCCTGTAATGATGTTCACTTAATATACCCAAGTACATAATATTTCCTGTTGCGTGCTTGGTCTTGAAAATTATGTTTATAGTGTTGTTGCTGTTAATTTCTTGAATTTAACTTCATTCATTACGTAAACATTAAAAAATAATTAAATACATGTATACAAATGATTCAAATGATTATGAGCACCCATACGTTCTTATTTGCGAATCAATTTTAATATCAGTATCTTGTGTTGTGTTACCAACCTGGTATCTGCATAAGGTATTCTATAGTTTGTTGCTGTCCAGTCATGACTCGCCACATGAAGTAGCCCAACAGGAACCGGTTTTTGTTTTGACCTGAAATAGAAAAAAAAATATTGAAGCATAAATATTTATTAAGAAAATGACAAATATGTTATTTTCTTACTAAGTAATTACTATTATTATTATTTAACTTTTACATAAAATGCATATTTGAAATTCATAAAAATAAGTTAAACATAAACAATACGCGAATGTGACACACACTTTTCACAAAGTAAAAAAATATGTACTTTATAGTTTAATTATACATATTAATACCTGGACAGTTATCGGCATGCATGGCAAAAGACGCCGGATCACCGCCACGGTTTTCGATCGCCCAATCAATCATGGAGATGACAGCGTTAGGACCTTGAGCTTCGCCACCATCTTTAGCCATGGTCTCATTTTCATCAATGATGAAATTGAGTTGGCGCGGGTCGCCATCTATTCTGAAACCAAAGATATGGATCTTCCTCAGGGACAGGAAGTATAATGGTCCCATCTGGTTGAAGTGATGAGGAAGGCTCACACTTTGGCTAAAGTCAAATGTGAAATGATGGTAACGATCAGCGTCCGGTGTTTCTCGACTTCTTCGTATACACTCATTATAGAGCTCCCGTTCCTGAAAAATAAAAATAATGACAGAAATAATAAATAATTTCTCTTACAAAATAATAACATCTTTTATTGTTAAATTATTAAAAAATTCAAACAGAAGGAAATGAATGTGTTTACAGAGTCGGATTAATGCCACGAATGTCAATACGAAAAGATGAAGAATAAACATGACAATAATTTAAGCGCATTTACAATGTTTAACCATATAGGTGATTACCATCTGAGCACGCCTTATATGGTCACCGTACGCGTCTGTCGCCTCAAGCTTAGCCTCTTCCTCTAGAGCGTCTACCACGCGTTTTCGCATTTTTTCACACGTGGCGCAGACATCATCACGGGGAGAGGCAATCCGGATGTGTGGGATGCATTTCGACCATACATCTTTGAAAGCAGTGACTTTAATGATTCTATGATCCGATGTACACTGCTTTGTGTAGTCTTTGTACAAGTTGAGCTTTGTAGTGCTCGCAGGTAAGTACGTCGGTGGTATGTTGTCCCTTCCCCGTGGTGCCGCCGGCATCGGGATACCCTCGTGCTCAGCGTAATTCTGTAGGTATTTAACTACACGCTGAACGTCGTCAAACCCTAGTGCGTGCTTTGGGCGTCGGCCTACATTGCCGTGTGTTCTAGACACGACGGCATGTTGTGACATGTGCGACATCAAATTGTTCAGCGCAATTCGTCCGATGTCATAACACACTTGAAATGTTGGTCGACACACTATTTTACCACTGAATTTAAAAGTGCATCTACTTCGTTGTCTCTTCTTTCCTCTGTTTGTGACAGCCGAGCTTCTATCATCTTGCAGAACGCCCATCAAATATAGATCTTTTGCATTTTTTTCCATTTCACGGACATTCAAAATATGTTCATACACTGTCCCTACATTCAGTTTCTGTGCACAGTCGTGTCTGCATCCACAACCCTCAGTACAGAACTTTTCAACTTGTTTCAAATCCTCATCATCGTTCGAAGCCAAATCCAGAATGTCACGCCCATCATCACTCTCTTCATCTTCTTCCTCTTCATCAACTTCCTGGTGAGACACGTAATCTCGAACCCGTCCTTCGATTATTTCACCGATGCCATCTGCACTCACATCAATTTCAACTTCTTCTTCATCTGCTGAGAACTCGTCAATCTCTTGCGAAGCAAATGGCGTAGTAACAGGGGTCTTCCCAAAATGTTGAGAGAGTACACTCTCCAACTCCTATATTAAAACAAAAATCCTTTTAAGTCTCAAATTAAATACATATGCGCATTTCAGACAATGGACTTATGCAATTCACTTCTGGAAATCAAATTACAAAAAAAAACGCTTCATTAAGAAGCTGACTTATTACTCAGTTCACCATTTCGTTGTCAATCAATTATATTATTGTAAGTTCCTATTAGTTAACCGTACTTTTAAAAAATTGAACAAAATTGAACATGATGCACTTTGCTTGTAGGGGAACATGAAGCGCTTAAATTTAAATTGAATGGCATGTGCTCTATTTAACGTGATAAAGATTAAGTATTAGTTAAATAATAAATAATGGTGTGCATGTAAATAGCTGAAAATTACAAATAACAGGAAAAAAAAACATTCTGGAGGAGGGATTTGAACTTCAGTCAACCGATTCTTAAGCGAACTATGTAACCTCTACACCACAGACTCGTCTGATGAGTTAAGAAGCAAATTGTGTGGATCTATTTACAATTAAATGACGAGAATGACTCGACAAATTTGAAATGTCAAAAACTCCAATTATTTTCATTTTTATTCTGAAAGGTATGTCAAATTCGTTGCTATTTGAAGCAATAATAGTACGTTAATAACAATCTTTCATAACTACATGCTTGTGCTTATAGGGTCAGTATGGGATCTTAAAACACTCGAGAAATAATAATATCTACCTCTACATTTATTTATTTAAAATGTACAGAAAAAATATCGTTTTATTACTCATTACATAACATTCAATGATTTCGATTTGGATAGCGTTAAGTTTACTAAACATTAGTGGTAAAACACTAGGCTATTGAGCAAACCTGCGACAGTCGTTTTCTTTTACTTTCACTTCAGACGGTTCATGTTATTAAAGCTCTGGAAATTAACACATTTCAAACAGAAACTTTCATAACACTACTACAATGAACAAACAAATACTTACCTCCATTTCTTCATCCATCATGTTATTCCGAAAATAAAAACTATGCCGTAAATAACTAATTTTCACCAAACACGAAAATACTTCCTGGTTAAAAACAATGACGTCACTTTAAGCGGGTTTTCCCACAAACGTCATCAATGTCATTAAGGCAGGTTTTGTCGCGACGCGGCCCATATACATTCATACCGATCACATGTATCAAAGCAATCAAGTTACATATAAAATGATGTGTGGTTTTCCTGCCCTTTACCAAAAAATGTAAACTTAACTGAGTATCAAAAAATGTACTAAGAAAATATTAGGAAATACTATCAATAAAGAACAATTATTTCTCTAATAAAAAACTGACAATTATGAGATACCAAAGAAAATATATTACTTACTGCATATTCCTATCTGTAGTCCCCAAACGAATGACAAACAGTTGTGCCAGACCCACTAGTTTCAGTGTCTAAACTAGCACATGAGTGACCAACCTACTGATTTTAAGGTTTCAGGTACACTGAAGAGTTGGGCGACTTACAAGAGAAAATTCAAATAATTAATATGCATAATTATTAGGCCTGACCAATCGAATTTCAAGAATGGCCCCTAAACATCTGATCTAATTATAACTGTTGCCATATTTGGAGCATCCATGCTCACCTTGGAATGGCCTGTCTGTTGTTTATTTTAACAACAACAGAGACGCTAGCAGAGGGTATAGCTCGGTCGAATTGTCATTTTTATCATTTCAATTATAAATTATTGTCTTAGCAGACAAAGAAAACCAACACAAGAAGCCCACTCATATCTCCTCACATGGCATGTGGTTTCTGCCAATCTTAGTCTCTCACAGATACTATCCATGTATATTCGGCAAAAAACGTTATACACTGGACATATCCAAATGTAATTGCAGTATTGTCATAGTGTCTATAAATTTTCGGACACCTGTAATTTGAGAATATTTTTTGTGTATCCAAATATTCGGACACGAAAAATTTAAATTATTTGTAAGTGTCCGAAAACATAGAGCTTTTATGGTATTTGGTTTGCTCTTACCTCAGTCTGTCTCAATTTGTTTATTGGTCCATTTTATCTTAGATACTGAACTCCAGGTAGGCATAAAAATGTGCATTTTTTTGTAGTTATTTCTAAGTGGTAAAAACATCCATAAAACCATCAATATTTGTATGGAACACAATCAAATACAATCAGAAACAGTATATTTTATTGAAAATAGAAGTTGAATAACCTCTCACATTCCTTGTACCTGGTATTCCCAATTTAAAAATAGTGTGGCTTTCCCAAATACAAGCACCTGATTCAAGTGTGTGAATGCGCGACTCAAAAAAAATAATGTGTCATGTGATTATCCTAAATATAAACAGCGCTTTTTTTAAATTACTCCATGTGTTATAGCACCTGCAAACGCTATAGATTTAGGGACGATAAAAAGGAAGAAAACTATATAAAAGCATTGTTTTTCAGGTAAATGAAAACATAAGTGTCTAATTTTTTGCTCGACTATTCAAAGAATAGGTGAGCTTTCCTACTACCCCCGGCGTCCGCGTTCGCATCCGTGTCTGAATTTGCTTAAAATTTTTCTTCAAAAGTCTTGTAACTTCAAAATTACATAAGTTATCACTTGAAACTTGGGATATACCTTTGTCATCAACTCCAGTGTCAGCAACATTCCCCATAACTCTGTTTTGTATTTTGACCGAGTTATGACCCTTTGTCACTTAGATTTTCTGGTTTAAGTTTATATTCAATGTTTTGTAACTTCAAAACTACATAAGTTATTCACTTGAAACTTGGAACTAACCTTTGTCATCAACTCCAGTATCAAGGGCAATATTCTGTATAACTCTGTTTTGTATTTTGACAGAGTTATGCCCCTTTTTCACGTAGATTTTCTGGTTAAAGTTTATATACACAAGTTTTGTAACTTCAAAACTACTTAAGTTATTCACTTGAAACTTGGAACTAACCTTTGTCATCAACTCCAGTATCAGGGGCAACATTCTCCATAACTCTGTTTTGTATTTTGACAGACTTATGCCCCTTTTTCACACAGATTTTCTGGTTAAAGTTTATATTACAATTAGACCATGTGGAGTTCAGTCTCTTTAATATTGTAACTTCGCGAAATTAAAAATTCTGACATTTTTGGAAATTTATTGGCATGCCTCCGATATCATGTTGTTTCATAGTGTCACGCGTAGGCCAAAAGAAAATTCTGTGTTTCGGGCAACCCGACCCTACCGAATGGAAAACCCCAACCCTACAGTTTTTAGCGACGATTGTTTTTCTTGAAATTCTTATTCGTCAGGTTTTAGATTTGTTTCAATGTTTTTTTACCTAAATGTGTCTTTAAAAAAAACAATGGAAAAAAAACAATCAATCTCGAACCTAGCTAACTTTGAGCTCATGAGCTTTTGTGATTACCTTTTGTGCATCATGAATCGTTCATCGTCAACATCTACCTTGTGAACACTCTAGAGGCCACATTTATTGGTTAATCTTCATGAAACTTGGTCAGAACATTTGTCCAGATGATATCTCGGCTGAGTTCGAAACTGGGTCATGTGGGATCAAAAACTAGGTCACTACATCAAATTATAGAAAAAGCTTGTGAACACTCTTGAAGTCACATTTTTTGCCCAATCAACATGAAACTTGTTCAGAGCATTTGTTCTAATGATATCTCGCGTGAGTTTGAAAATGGTTCTGGTCCGTTGAAAAACATGGCCGCCAGGGGGTGGGGCAGTTTTCCTTATATGTGTATAGTAAAAGGTTGTGAACACTCTAGAAATCACATTCTTTGCCCAATCAGCATGAAACTTGCTCAGAACCTTTGTTCTTATGATATCTCGGTGGAGTTTGAAAATGGTTCCGCTCCGTTGAAAAACATGGCCTCCAGGGGGCTGGGCAGTTTTCCTTATATAGCTATAGGAAAAGCTTGTGAACACTCTAAAAGTCACATTGTTTGCCCAATCAACATGAAACTTGCTCAGAACTTTTGTTATTATGACATCTCGGCTGAGTTTGAAAATGGTTCCGGTCTGTTGAAAAACATGACCCCCAAGGGTGTGTGTGGGGTGGTTCGGTTTTCCTTATATGGCTATAGGAAAAGCTTGTTAACATTGTAGAAGTCACATTTTTTGCCCAATCAACATGAAACTTGCTCAGAACAATTGTCCCAATGATATCTTAGCAGAGTTCAAATCTGGGCATGTAGGGTCCAAACTAGGTCAAAACGCTTGTAAACACTCTAGAAGTCACATTTTTGCCCAATTTTCATGAAACTTGATCAGAACATTTGTCCGTATGATATCTCGGTAGAGTTCGAATCTGGGTCATGTGGGGTCAAAAACTAGGTCTCCAGGACAAATTTAAGAAAAAAGCTTATGGATAATCAAGATGCCACATAACCTAATAATCATGAAACTTGCTCAGAACATCTGTGCATATGATATCTGAGACAAATTTGAAACCACTTCACATGGGGTCAAAAGCTAGGTCACCAGGCCAAATTGAAAAACAAGCTTGTGAACACTCTAGAGGCCACATTTTTAGCAGAATCTTCATGAAACTTGCTTAGAACAGTTACTGTAGTTCCTTAGACCCTCAGGTTCTGTAGTTCCTTAGCCCCTCAGGTGAGCAACTAGGGCCTTTTGGCCCTCTTGATTGAGACCGTTGCCCGAGAAACACACAATTTGGTCCTAGCAGTGATTACTGTGACTGGCACCCATGGAGTGCAACAAACAACAACTTGACCCACTTAAGATAAACAAGGAACAGTTTGGCTTCATCAGCTTACATGTATATTGGGCATTCACCCTTGACAATGTTAATTTGCTTCCTTAGTTAGCAACAGAATTACAGCTATGGGGCATGAAATGTGCTGCACGCCGTCCACGTGGAGTTTGCCAACAGTTGATGTATGTTATATGCAATACTAACCTAACCTAATTGTAAACAAGGAACAGTTTGGCTTCATCAGCTTACATGTATATTGGGCATTCACCCTTGACAATGTTAATTTGCTTCCTTAGTTAGCAACAGAATTACAGCTATGGGGCATGAAATGTGCTGCACGCCGTCCACGTGGAGTTTGCCAACAGTTGATGTATGTTATATGCAATACTAACCTAACCTAATTGTCAGTGGTGTTTACAAAAGACCATGTAACAATATACAATAAGAACAACTGAATATCGTGATGTTACGTTGTAAATATCAGCGTCAAAAATATAATTTTTTCAAATAATTAATTTTATTACATTTATGTATTTTTAAACATTTTATTTCCTTTGGGTATTTAAGCATATGGACTGTAACGTACACATATTCATATTTGAGATCTGTTTACAAGTAAAATTTTTATGTGATTTTTGCTGACAGAAATGTTGGTGATTTTTTCTAATTCTAATTTACAAACATTACCACGTTGCTAACTTAACCACTTGTACAGTATTTTAAATACGTATTGTTTATTGGGCACAAAAGTGTGTTTAAATTCCTTTGTCTGGTTTTGGTTATTAATCCATTTCATTGTTATCTTGATTGATGTATATAACCACCATTTCAGAAATTCAGGTGAAAATAGTATTATATCTCTTGCGAATGACTACAGTTTTTTTATAGAAATGTAAAACAATTGTTAACATACAATCCCCACAATCATAAATCCTTAAACTAATTGTTTTTTAATAGATCTTTGATACAAAGTAATCAGTATTGCTTTGACCCTTTCAGCGGAAAACAAAGCAAAAACTTTGGGAGAAATTATTCGCCTTAAAAACTTTGTATGGTCCAACAAATTATTATAACGAGTTTGAACCCAAATGACTGAACACATGAATATTTCAAATAGCTTGACAAATGTGATACCCCTCCCCAGTGAATTCCTTTGAGCCAAATGGTCATGCCAAGCTAGATAAAACATTTGTAATACCTTCTGGATTGTTTTGTGAAATGTAAAATTCCTCCAAGTTATGAATAAATGCATTTGATAAAAAATGTACTGGTTTATAATTGGGTCAAGTTAATGTGTTTTTAGACTGTTGGTGGAAGTCAAGGGTCTTTTGAGAGAGTTATTTCCAAAAAAGATATCGCGGAGAACTACTTCTTTTCTTTGCAGGCTACGAATCAGTTAATCTAAACCTGAAATGGTTTTCATACCTTAATTAATTAAGATAATATGTCATGTGTATTATAAGATGTGTAAATTATGTGATTTATTACAAATACAGTTTCTAAAAAGTAAATTTATTAAAAATGTTTGGTCAAGTTAATGACACCCTTATTTTCGTTGTTTACTTCAATGTAAAAGAAATATTCACCTGGGTGTCCTAGAATAAGACCACTTAATTAATGCGCTACATCAGTTATTTTTGAGTTATTGTGTCAGTGTTACTTCTTGTTACAGATTATTAGTCTGAATATTTTGACAACAAATTGATGCAATGTATTTATTTTAAACTGTAGTATGGAAAATCGAGAGCATGCAGCGCATGACCTACTTTTGACTGAGTCACATACAAAGCACAATCGATGCTCCCACGCTTTAGCGATTATTCTGCATGACTCTTTGCAGATTGACTCGTTAACTAGCATGTAATGTGAAATGTTGAAATCAAATTTGCCAGGATGACCAGGTTGGACTGTATTTATGTCCCGACAAAGTGGGAAGCATTAAGCATTGCACTTGTCTATCTGTCTGTCTGTCAGTACATCCCAAAATTGTGTGTACTCTACTTCTCTTTAACTGCTTGGCAGATTTCATTCTGACTTTCACAGCGAAGAAACCACTATGTGTAAGTGATCGTAAAGTTGAAAAGTGCGTTTATATTCCAGATATTTGGTTTCTGATGCCTCGGTGTGTCTGAATGGTGTTGGTTATTGGTTCATTTTATTAACCAATTTTTTTTGAAGATTATTAGATATTGGGGTATGTCGTTGGGCAGGCAGGTGGGCGAGTGTGTAGGTGGTGTGGCTGTGTCAACTTTTCGTTTCCGCTCTCTAACTAGAGAACGGATTGAGATATTTTAATGAAACTTCATAAATAGATACTTTATATTGAGACCTCGCTTGTGATTGCATATGGGGTGGGTGGGGTCATGGTCAAGGTCACCGTTCCTAAGTATAGAAAAACAGTTTCCGCTCAATAACTTGAGAATGCATCGCGATATTTTAATGAAACTTCATACATAGATACCTTATATCGAGACCTCGCTTGGGATTGCATATGGGGTGGTTGGGGTCAAGGTCGCCGTTATTAAAAATAGCGCTCAATAACTTGAGAAGGCATCGAGATATTATAATGAAACTTCATACATAGATACCTTATATTGAGACTTCGCTTGGGATTGCATATGGGGTGGGTGGGGTCAAGGTCTCCATTACTAAAAATAGAAAAATGGTTTCCGCTCAATAACTTTATAATGCATCAAGATATTTGAATGGAACTGAAAACATCGATACCTTGTATCTAGACCACACATGGGATTGCATATGGGGTGGGTGAAATCAAGGTCAAGGTCAATGTTACTAAAAATACGAAAACGGTTTCTGCTCAATAATTTGAAAACACATTGCGATATTTTAATGAAACTTTATACATAGATACCTTATAACGAGACCTCGCTTAAGAATGCATATGGCACCCAGAACTTTCATTATTGTGCTGACTTTTATGCTTTTCATTAGAAAAAATTGTTTTTTTGTGTGGAATTTCCACGTTTCTTGTTCTGATCTTGCATTTGTGCATCTTTTGTTAAAACTGCCTATAATTTGAAGTTTATTTCTAGGTATCAAAATTGGTAGAATGTAAAGTAAAATGCTCAAAGCAAACCACAGGTTTAGAAAGTCAGGTGCAAATCATTTCATATCTCCAGCTAATGACTACAACATTAAATCAGAATATGAAAGGAAAATAAATTAGCATGAAAAAGCGATTGTAAACTCACTGAAGCTTACCCACAGATCCATTAATACATTGTTCTTTAATATCTCTTTGGCACAATGAAACCAGTGCTACTCTGACCCTTTCAGTTGAAAACAATGTGAACAACTTAAGCGGAAATAACGTGCCATTTAAGCGTTTTATGGTACAACAAAAAGTAATGAAGTTTGAAAAACATTAGTAGAATATGATCTGTCGAAAAACAATGTCAAAATGTTTAAATGGAATTTTTGTTAGTATTGGCCAGGGTGACATTTTAGCTCACCTGAGCACTTTTCACTGAATCGCAAAGTGCTCAGGATGTGAGCTATTGTGGTCAGTCTCTGTCCAGTGTCAGGCGTCCTTTGTTTGTCATGTGTTGTCAATTTACTTCAAACAACTTCTCTGAAACCACTTGGTGGATTTTAACAAACTTGGCAGGAATGTTCCTGGGGTGGTCCTTTATCATATTCCTACAATTTCGGTGGAATATCTGTACAATTCTGGTTGCCATGATAACCAAAAGCTTTGAAAAATAACAATCTTAAAAAATCTTCTTGTCAGAAACCACTCGCTGGATTTTAAAGAAATTCCACCGAAATGTTACTTGGTTGACACCCCACAAAATTCCTTCAAATAACTTGGATTTGTTAAAAAAACATGGCCACCGGGGTGTGTGAAAGTTTTCCAATATATGGCTGTATAGGCAACTTTGACAATCTTCTTGTCAAAAACCACATGCTGGATTTTAAAATAATTTCACAGAAATGTTTCTTGGGTTCCCTACTACCAAATTCCCGCAAATAATTTTGATGCATTAAAAACCATGGCCAACAGGGGTGGGGAATTTCAACCGTATATTGTCATATAGGCAACTTTCACAGTCTTCTTGCCAGAAACCACGTTTTGGGTTTCCATATAATTTCACAGTTTCTTAGGTGGCCCTCTACCAAATCCCTGTTGACTTGTTAAAAAACATGACCACTACGGAGTTTAGAAATTTGACCATATATGGCTGTATTGCAACTTTGACAATATTCTTTTCAGGAAACAACTGTTTGAATTTCGAAATAATTTCACAGAAATGTTTCTTGGGTGACCCTCTACCAAATTCCTTCAGATCATTTTGATATTTGTAAAATATGGCGTCAGAGGGTGGGGAAGTGTGACCTTATATAGCTGTATAGTCAACTTTGTCAATCTTGTTGGAAACTATAGCGCGAAAACAAAGTGCGTTCGTGTATATTTGGAGATGTTTGTATTACTTATTTTAGAATCAATTATAGATACAGTTGAATGTAGCTTTAGTTACCGCTAGGTTTAAGCAATGACAAAGTGTGTAGTTGTATGCGTGTCTACCTATCAACCAATCGACTAGGGTTCGAATCAAAACCTTTTTGCATCAAAATGTTTTTTAAACGAAATATACAATACTGTGCATGAGAATATCTAGGAAATTATGTTTGTGTTTGAAATAAACGCATGTATCTTATATCATATATATATAACATATCTTATTTTTCTGTTCTGTTTTTATGCCCCCCCCCCCCTCTATAAAAGTGGTGGCATTAAAACAGAAATAAGATTTGCCCTTGTCCGTCCGTCTGGCCTGTCGGATTTTTGTGTCACGCGTAACTCAAAAAGTATAACTACAAGAGCGATGATGCTTTATAAACGTATTTATCAGCATGTGAACTTGTGCACCTGGGTATTTTTGCGCAGTTTTTTCCGACGTCAGAATGTTGGCCCTTTTTTAGCAGAAAATGACATTTTTGGAATTGTGTCGCTTGTATCTCGAAAAGTATAACTGCTACATTGATGAAACTTTATTAACATATTCATCACCATGTAAACTTGTGCACTTGGGTATTTTGGTGCAGTTTTTGCTGACGTCAGCAGAGTTATGGCCCTTTTTTAGCAAAAAATGACCTTTGTCACCTTGTGTCATGTGAAACTCAAAAACTATACTTGCTACATTGATGAAACTTTATAAACATATTCATCACCATGTAAACTTGTGCACCTGGGTATTTTGGCGCAGTTTTTTCCGACATCAGCAGAGTTTTGTGACAACCAGCGGAATGTGGGGGCATCCGTGTCCTACAGACAAATGTCTAGTTTCTTTAGAGTATGTGGAATTTGACCCCAGAAGTTGTTTTGTTTAATTACCATTATTATACCTCGCTTCGTTTTCCCATTATAAAATCCCATATACCCATCCCTGCATAATTTTAATATACCATGCCGTTGGAAAGTAGTATACCCCGAGGGGGGGGGGTATAATTGTTAATAATATCCCGCGCATGGACCAAAATATTCACAGCGCATGGGCCTAAAAGGAGCATCTTGTGATTTCTGAGAAATCCGTGTAAGCAAATAATCGGTAGGTGCTTATTAAAATAAATTTAAAAAATCTAAGTCGATGAGCTCTTGATTTTCCAATATTAAACTTTCGTTTACTATGTACGGCTTAATTGTTCTTTAAATTACAGTATTTTTGTTTGGTAGAATAAAATAAATATTGCAGGCATATTGAGGGGTACAGTAAATATTTCCCCCCTTCGGCCTCGGTTGACATCAGTCTCCTCTGGGTGCAATATATTTACTATACCCTTTAACTGCCTGTATATTACAATATCCACATGAATGCTTTGTTATTCACTTGTAGAATACTCAGTTGATGTACAGAGGACAAATTGGTCAGCCAGCAACTCAAGTTCTGTAAGCAGTGGAAATGGAACTCGAGCCAGACACTGGACCTGTACCGGCAGACCTCCAGCCTAAGTGGAAGTGACAGTGGTTGGGTTAGTAATTGGATGTAATAGGATTGCAACCCAAAGTTTGGCCAAGGTAAGATGACATTGATGTCAACAATAGTGCTGTAATACTGTCCAAATAAAGTATGGTTGCAATTAACAGCAAGGCTTGACATATTCAAACAATTCTTGGTACACATTTGTATCATAATAGAACACAAGTGATGTTTGACTTTGGTTGTAAACTACTAATTTTTGACAGAGTTATGGTCCCTTTTTGACTTCAGTTCCCTAAAAACATGGTTTTCGGACGATTACTCAAGAATTGATTGACATATTCAAATAATATTTGGTATGTAGCATCAGAAAATACTGGTCAGGTTTGACTTTTGTTACAAAACACTAAATTTTGACAGCGTTATGGCCTCTTTTTGACTTAACTTAAAAACATGGTACATAGGTGTAACACCATAAAATACAGGTCATGTTCGACTTTTGTTGCAAACCACTAAATGTTGACAGAGTTATGGCTCATATTGAAATTAAATTTTTCCAAACACACTGTTAAACATTCACAAATTAAAGCATTCTCACTGTGTCTGTTTCTTTCAAATGGATGCCGCGGATACCATAGTTTTGTGACGAGGCCATATTGCGGGGGTATATCCGTCACTCCTGTGACAATTCTAGTTTTAGCTCACCTGAGACCTGAGATTGAAGTGCCCTAGTGTGAGCTATTGTGGTCAGTCATGGTTCGTCGTCAGTCGTTTGTTGCCTGTCGTTTGTTATTAACCTTTCGCCTCGTTGCACTAATAATAGGCATGTTCCAACGATTATTTAGTGACTTGTGGCTTCCTTATTTAGTCACTCGTGGCCCCCTGCTTTCTAACCAGACATGTTTAAACAAAAATTGTGACGAGCCCATTAATTATTTTGTGTGTTTCATCCGTTGTGTGTGTGTGTGTCATTGAGTCGGTTAACACTTTCAACACTGGGCAGAATTCCTGCCCAGTCATTATTTCGTGACTTGTGGCTTACCTATTAAGTGACTAATGGGCTCCTGCTTTTCCACCAGACGTGTTTAAAAACATTGTTTCAAGCCCAAGATACATTTCGTCCGATGTTTGTGCCTGTGTCAATTCGTCAGTTAACACTTAAAACCCTGGGCAGAATTCAACCAAATTACACAGAAAGCTTCCTTGGGTAATAGAGAAAATCCATACAAGTAAATATTTTAATTGTCTACATTGATGGTACGACCTGATACGTGATCTTGTCTACATTGATGGTACGACCTGATACGTGATCTAACATCCCCACAATCATTCTGAACAGTGTCAAGTTATGAAGTTTATAAAAAGTACCAATTCGCTCCTTGTAGTTGTCCGCCCCAAAAAAACAAAAACGACTGCTTGTAGACAGACTTCAGTTTCACTTTGTACATTTTGAGCATTCTTGTTTTACTGTTGCCAGTTATACATGCAATATCTCTAGTAAACGCCATGCATTTGGAAATCGCACTGAACACAAGCCAATGCTTGTTTTTGTTGCAAATATTTTACCATTTATGTTTTACCAATTTTAAAAAAACAAACTCAAATGCTTTTATTTTGCTATTTCTACAACTTCATTTTTTCTGGGTCTAAAAAACAACGTTGAACTGTTTAGATCGAATGTCCGTTATTATAGGCCAGGATGACTTTGATGAGGTTCAACTGAATTACTTATTTGTATTGTATTTGTATTGATCAGTAGGCATAAACGTTAAGAGTCCAGAGTGCAAAATGTGATCATGGGTTGATACTTTACCATTTTCCTTCAATTTAAAGGAGTATCAGTAAAACTCTGGCAACCAAAAGCTTGCAAAACTAGAAAATTTGAAAAATAATTTAACAGAAATGTTCCTTGAGTGACCTGCTACCAAATTGCTTAAAATAATAAAATTCAGCTAAAGTCTTCATTATATGCCATGTTATTAAAAATTTATGGAGTCACAAACTAGACAAAATAAAATTTGATGCTAGCAGGTATGTGTAAGATAAAAAAAATAAAAGAAAAACAATTGTCAATTAAATTTCTAAGATAATTTCTTGAGGGGAGAATAGATACATTAACGTTTTGGCTATGCAATTGGAAGTTACATAGCCCTAGTTTGAGGTTTAACATTCATTGTTTGACACAGGGCTCTTGCCCTCAATCTACTTTTGTGACAACTCAGGGTAGCAACTCAGGGCCACTTTGGCTCTCTTGTATTTGAGTGTATTTTACCTTTGTATTGTTTAATGAAACGTTTAAATGCTGTTTGTTACTGGTCCAATTTATTATTAACTTGATTGGTGTATATAAGCACTGTTAAAGAAATTCAGGTGTAAATGATATCCTATCTCTGGCTAATGACACTACAGTTTTGAAGCAGAATGTTAAAACATTTGTCAACATACAAAACCACATTCATAATAAATCGCTTAACACATTGTTCTGTAGTAGATCTTTGGCACAGAGTTATCAGTGCGTCTTTGACCTTTTCAGTGGAAAACAAAGCAAAAACTTAGGCAGATATAATATGCTTTAAAAACTGTCTATGATCCAACGATTTATTATTGAGTTTGAAAACAAATTAGTAGACACTACAAGATTTAAAATAGCTTGACAAATGTGATAGCCTTCCCCAGCGAATTCCTTTGTGTAAAATTATCAAGCTAAACTAGATAATAGATTTGTAATAACTTCGGGTATGTTCGTGACATGTATGTTATTTACAGGTTATGAATAAATGTGTAAGATTCACAATTTACTGCTTTATGATTGGGTTGAGTTTTGTGTTTTCTTTCTTGAGTTTGAGATCAAAATCAACTTTTGCAACTTTGATGACATAAATTGATTGATTGTAGCAATCTTATACATAAACTGCACTCCTTAAGTTTAAATATTTTCTCAAGGATATTCAAGAATATCCCTTCTAAATGGCTATGTGAATAACTGCCTCTTTTATACTTTATGTAAAATTTATCCAACCTAGACCACAGTTAGTAAATTGTTTGCTTTACTGTATAGAAAACAAATGACAAAAACCTATAATAATACCACCAGAAGTATTGTCCCATAACGAGCAAAGTGCTCCCTTCATGGTCATTTTGTGTAGCAATTAGCCAGCAGTATTCTTATATGAGAAACAGCTATGGAAAAACACGGTATTACTTATAAAACTTTCCTCAGTAAGTTACCATAGTTATAACAACAACAACATCGATCAAATATACAGTAATTATGCCCCCCATCAAAGATGGCGGGGTGTATTGGTTTAATGTCGGTCTGTCTGTCGGTCGGTCGGTTGGTAGACCATTTTCATTTCCGCTCTCTTAAGTCTTATAGTTTTCATCCAATCTTAACTAAACTTCATGAACATGTTTATTGGCATGATATCTCGGCCAAGTTCGATAATCAGCCAAATCGCTCCAGGAATTGTTGAGTTACGGCTCTTGAGTTATCTAAAATTAGCCTTTTTAGCAGTTTCCGCTCTCTAAGTCAAACAGTTTTCATCTGATCTTCACTAAACTTGCTGAAAATGTTTGTGGGCATCATTTCTTGGCCAAGTTCGATAATCAGCCAAATCGCCCCAGAATTTGTGCAGTTATGACCCTTGAATTATCTTAAATTGGCCGTTTTAGCGTTACACTCTCTAAGTCCAACAGTTTTCATCTAATCTTCACCAAACTTAATGAAAATATTTGAGGTTATAGTATCATTGCCCTATGTCCAACAGTTCTCATCCGATAATCACCAAACTTGATATTTAAAAGATTGCTTTCAACCTAGAGGGGGCATAACTGTTTTACAAACAGCTCTTGTTATTAACTGTGGTGTGTTGATTTTATCCACCACCTTTTCTTGTCTCCAATAACCATTATTTAACATTTATGATCGTGTTCTTCAGTTTCATTGTAATCAGTTATACTATTCATTATTAATTAATAAACTGTAAAGAAATTCACAACTTTATGTGCGGTTTTAGAAATATTACACTTCCAAAATTTGAACATTGAAAATATTTAAGATGTTTTCTGTAATATGGCCCCTGATCAACAAAATAAACCATTTATATTGTTTGAGATTTGTTCACTAGCCAATTTACCATGTTCGTCTTGAAATACAATGAATTGAATTCTTTTCAGTGTCTATTATGCTTCACCCATTCAAGACCTGAACATTCATGCCAAAATTAAATAATGTTATTTGTGTACCTTTGATTTAAAGGGGCGTATCGAAAGTATTGCATTGTGTATAGACATAGAGCTGAACTTAGTAATCTCGAACTCGCATAAAAAATAAAGTTCAGGTCATCTCAAAAATATTTGTAAACTTTTTTCCTTCTTAATTTATATGAAATGAATATTGAATAGTGTTGATGCCAGTGACAATATGAAGCCAATACCAAGTTTCTCTCAGATCGCAAACATCTCGACACATATTTAAACGAGCGTATGTAAACTTGAATTATTTTCCACTGGTTTACAGTTCAGTATATGCATACAGGATGGCAATGTTGTATTGCAATTTCGTGAACATTTAGACTAAATGCTTATAAAAGGTCTCTTTTTGGAGATGTCAAACTGCTGATATCTCGAAGTCGTTTGTGAGCTCTCGGCGACTTTGAGATATCGAAGTTCAGCTTATATTAATTCAAGACAATTTCCTATTATTAACATAATATTGATGAAACATGTATATGAGACAATAATTAAGTTTTGGAAGACATGGTTCTATAAGGATTAAAACACACCCAGAAATGTGTGCTCTTTAATGAAAAGTTATCTTTTAAATAACTAAATCGGACTATCATCACCCTCTTACATTGACATTGTTAGGTAATCATGATAATACTAGATTAACTGTGTAATCTAGGTTTTGTACATTTTTCATCGCATAAAGGCGAGACACATATTTATATAAAATTGCGAATCGGAATAAATTCTAAATGATAGTTTTACCAACAATTAAATCTAATGTAAATTATTGTATTCAAAACTTAATGTCGAGTTAAAGTATATTTCGAAACTTTAAATGTTTTCTGATCTAGTTTGTCACACATCTACATATACATATTCATTTATTTTCTGCTTGTGTTGTTGATACTATTTGCAACTTCAGTCTGATTATATATACTTAGATTATATATTCTAACATGATACTCGCAGATGTTTCTTAAGACAAAGAACACACGTATCGTTGTTAACATACACAGTAAACAACGCTTCGTTTAGATTTTATCAATAAAAGTGACGTCACAATATATTTGTATAGCTGGTAACAGGGGAGACGCACGTTCGAAAATTTGCGCGGGAAGTTGGGCGGAACACAGTTAAATGTAATTCTCATTATAATTGCAAACAAATATTAGTCAGATCATGATAAAATCGACAACTCTCTGTCGTTTTCATGCTTGTCTTTTAAACTACTCGGGCTAATGCCCACAAGAAATATTAAAGTTATACCCAGCATTTTTTTTCACTGATCCAGTATCTAACCAGTACCATGTTTTAACTGTTTTCATGGTTTCTGTATTTATTAGTCTTTATACTACAGTATCAGTGTATTTACTCAGATTCTATTGTATTATGTAATAAATTACTATCTGGCATTATTATGAATTTACACTATTGATTTTCAATAATTTTGAAAAAAACACCTGTTTAATAATAAGAGGTTGACTTCAATTAAATTACTAAGACGTCATCTGTGGAGTTAAAAATAGATATGATCATAGTGAAAAATAGTTATCACATTGTCGATCATAATTTATCATACATGTAGTTTATCAGTTGACCATAGATAATCACAGTTCTATGCAAATCAAATGTGAAATGTATTTTATAGACAAAACAATTTTTAAAGGTTACTTGTTCAATAAATCAGTGTGTGTTTTAACCAACTATTGGGTTTAGGATTCTTTCATTCATCACCAGCCTGTTTTCTGACCAAGTTTATTCAAACAGTTACATAAATATTTTCATTATTGCTTGTTTTATCATATTTATGCCTTGTTGATAATATCATGAACGTAAGTGCATGGACTTTTACTTGGATTCAATTATATAATAAAATGACAGTTTGAAATTCTCCGTTATTCACATCGTGTTTTTTACCCGTTTTACTAATTGATATATAGCGTTCGGCCACAAATGATTATTTAGACAAATATGTCTGAAATGTCAAAGCCGTCAAACGACAGATATTAAATATGTATTATATATGGTCATACTTATTATGACAAAAATATAATAGACACTTGAAACATATATTTAAGAACGGTTTTGTGATTTCATCTTTGCATGCTATATACTATGGTTTACAATTGCATAGCAACGTCCGGTACAACATATTATTTGCGTCCTTCACGTTTGGACTCTACTATATCAGTCATGAATCGTGGATGATGTATCGAACATATTGCATACATTGTCATTATTTTGTTATGATGCTTTAGACTAAGAAACCGAAACAATCTTTACATTACAGTTTAGAGAATGGCATTATATGCTAAGAATGATTTATTAAATATGTCAGACGATGAATAAGTTTAGAAAGTTAGGGCAGGCAGTTAAGATGAAAAATCCATAAGTTTGATTATCAAATTAGGGATTGAACTGAAAAATATATGCATTTTCGAAATAAGCATAAGTGTTAAGATTTTGAAGAGTGAATACATATTTTAACAATACATAAATATATATTTAAATGAAATTTCGTGAAAAAATTAAACAAAAAAATGGTATCAGACAGTAAACCTGTTTTAACTATTTAACATTCACATCCCCGATTGTTAAAATCATTTCCTAGTAATATTGATAGTATTTCAATAGTTGTTTTACTTGTTTGCTAATATTATTTTCGGACATAACTAAATTCTTTCAAACAGCTACCTTTATTTCAATATATGTGGAAGTGCAGATATTTATATTGAGTTTCAGGGGAAATTACTATGGCCAATTTGTTATAATAATTTATATAGAACTGTCGTCCTTTACACATTTTAGTCAAGTGGCAATTCTGTAAATAGCGGTCGCGTCAAATATAAGAATAACAAAACCTCTATATTAAAAGTGATCTATTCTGTAAATAGCGGTTACGTCAACGGCACTTACCTCTATATAAAGGCGGATCCATTCTGTAAATATCGGTCACGCCAAAGACACATACCTCTATATTTAGAGGGATGTATTATGTCATAGACGCATACCTCGATATTAACGCGCATCCATTCTAAAAATAGTGATCACGTCAAAGAACCGTACCTCTTTATTATGACGGATCCATAATATAAATAGCGGTCACGTCAAAGACACATACCTCTATATATAGACAGATCTGTTCTATAAATAGCGGTTAACGCAGCGACGCATAGTTCTATATTAAGGCAGATTAATTCTGTACATAGCCGTCTGGTCAAAGACACATACCGTTATACACATGTATTAAGACTGATCCATTCTGTAAACAGCGGTCACGTTGAAGACACATACCTCTGTATTCCGACGGACCTATTCTATAAATAGCGGTCCCTACAATGACACATGTCTCTATATTAAGAGGGATCCTTTATGTAAATAGCGGTCCCTACAATGACACGTGTCTCTATATTAAGAGGGGTCCTTTATGTAAATAGCGGTTCCTACAATGATACATGTCTATATATTAAGAGGGATACTTTATGTAAATAGCGGTCCCTACAATGACACATGTCTCTATATTAAGAGGGGACCTTTATGTAAATAGCGGTCCCTACAATGACACATGTCTCTATATTAAGAGGGATCCTTTATGTAAATAGCGGTCCCTACAATGACACATGTCTCTATATTAAGAGGGATCCTTTATGTAAATAGCCGTCACTACAATGACACATGTCTCTATATTAAGAGGAATCCTTTATGTAAATAGCGGTCCCTACAATGACCCATGTCTATATATTAAGAGGGGTCCTTTATGTAAATAGCGGTCCCTACAATGACACATGCCTCTATATTAAGAGGGGTCCTTTATGTAAATAGCCGTCACTACAATGACACATGTCTCTATATTAAGAGGAATCCTTTATGTAAATAGCGGTCCCTACAATGACCCATGTCTATATATTAAGAGGGGTCCTTTATGTAAATAGCGGTCCCTACAATGACACATGTCTCTATATTAAGAGGGATCCTTTATGTAAATAGCGGTACCTTCAATGACGCATGTCTCTATATTAAGAGGGATCCTTTATGTAAATAGCGGTCCCTACAATGACACATGTCTCTATATTAAGAGGGATCCTTTATGTAAATAGCTGTCACTACAATGACGCATGTCTCTATATTAAGAGGGATCCTTTATGTAAATAGCGGTCCCTACAATGACTCATGTCTCTATATTAAGAGGGGTCCTTTATGTAAATAGCGGTCCCTACAATGACACATGTCTCTATATTAAGAGGGATCCTTTATGTAAATAGCGGTACCTACAATGACGCATGTCTCTATATTAAGAGGGATCCTTTATGTAAATAGCGGTCCCTACAATGACACATGTCTCTATATTAAGAGGGATCCTTTATGTAAATAGCTGTCCCTACAATGACGCATGTCTCTATATTAAGAGGGATCCTTTATGTAAATAGCTGTCCCTACAATGACACATGTCCCTATATTAAGAGGGGTCCTTTATGTAAATAGCGGTCCCTACAATGACACATGTCTCTATATTAAGAGGGGTCCTTTATGTAAATAGCGGTCCCTACAATGACACATGTCTCTATATTAAGAGGGATCCTTTATGTAAATAGCGGTCACTACAATGACACATGTCTCTATATTAAGAGGGATCCTTTATGTAAATAGCGGTCCCTACAATGACACATGTCTCTTTATTAAGAGGGATCCTTTATGTAAATAGCGGTCACTACAATGACACATGTCTCTATATTAAGAGGGATCCTTTATGTAAATAGCGGTCACTACAATGACACATGTCTCTATATTAAGAGGGATCCTTTATGTAAATAGCGGTCCCAACAATGACACATGTCTCTATATTAAGAGGGATCCTTTATGTAAATAGCGGTCACTACAATGACCCGTGTCTCTATATTAAGTGGTGCCCTTTATGTAAATAGCGGTCCCTACAATGACATCTGTCTCTATATTAAGAGGGATCCTTTATGTAAATAGCGATCCCTACAATGACACATGTCTCTATATTAAGTGGTACCCTTTATGTAAATAGCGATCCCTACAATGACCCGTGTCTCTATATTAAGTGGTACCCTTTATGTAAATAGCGGTCCCTACAATGACACATGTCTCTATATTAAGAGGTATCCTTTATGTAAATAGCGGTCACTACAATGACACATGTCTCTATATTAAGAGGGATCCTTTATGTAAATAGCGATCCCTACAATGACACATGTCTCTATATTAAGAGGGATCCTGTATGTAAATAGCTGTCCCGACAATGACACATGTCTCTATATTAAGAGGGATCCTTTATGTAAATAGCGGTCACTACAATGACCCGTGTCTCTATATTAAGAGGGATCCTTTATGTAAATAGCGGTCCCTACAATGACACATGTCTCTATATTAAGAGGGATCCTTTATGTAAATAGCGGTCCCTACAATGACACTTGTCTCTATATTAAGAGGGGTCCTTTATGTAAATAGCGGTCCCGACAATGACACATGTCTCTATATTAAGAAGGATCCTTTATGTAAATAGCGGTCCCTACAATGACCCATGTCTCCATATTAAGAGGGATCCTTTATATAAATAGCGGTCCCTACAATGACCATGGTCTCTATATTAAGAGGGGACCTTTATGTAAAAAGCGGTACCTACAATGACACATGTCCCCTATACTAAGAGGGGTCCGTTATGTAAATAGCGGTCCCTACAATGACCCGTGTCTCTATATTAAGAGGGGTCCTTTATGTAAATAGCGGTCCCTACAATGACACATGTCTCTATATTAAGAGGGATCCTTTATGTAAATAGCGGTCACTACAATGACACATGTCTCTATATTAAGAGGGGTCCTTTATGTAAATAGCGGTCACTACAATGACACATGTCTCTATATTAAGAGGGGTCCTTTATGTAAATAGCGGTCTCTACAATGACACATGTCTCTATATTAAGAGGGATCCTTATGTAAATATCTGTCTCTACAATGACCCATGTCTCTATATTAAGAGGGATCCTTTATGTAAATAGCGGTCCCTACAATGACACATGTCTCTATATTAAGAGGGATCCTTTATGTAAATAGCGGTCCCTACAACGACACATGTCTCTATATTAAGAGGGATCCTTTATGTAAATAGCGGTCCCAACAATGACACATGTCTCTATATTAAGAGGGATCCTTTATGTAAATAGCGGTGACTACAATGACACATGTCTCGATATTAAGAGGGATCCTTTATGTAAATAGCGGTCACTACAAGGACACATGTCTCTATATTAAGAGGGATCCTTTATGTAATTAGCGGTCCCTACAATGACACATGTCTCTATATTAAGAGGGGTCCGTTATGTAAATAGCGGTCCCTACAATGACACATGTCTCTATATTAAGAGGGATCCTTTATGTAAATAGCGGTCACTACAATGACACATGTCTCTATATTAAGAGGGATCCTTTATGTAAATAGCGGTCCCTACAATGACACATGTCTCTATATTAAGAGGGATCCTTCATGTAAATAGCGGTCCCTACAATGACCCATGTCTCTATATTAAGAGGGATCCTTTATGTAAATAGAGGTACCTACAATGACACATGTCTCTATATTAAGAGGGGTCCTGTATGTAAATAGCGGTCCCTTCAATGACACATGTCTCTATATTAAGAGGGATCCTTTATGTAAATAGCGGTCTCTACAATGACACATGTCTCTATATTAAGAGGGGTCCTTAATGTAAATAGAGGTCCCTACAATGACACTTGTCTCTATATTAAGAAGGGTCCTTTATGTAAATAGCGGTCCCTACAATGACACTTGTCTCTATATTTAGGGGGTCCTTTATGTAAATAGCGGTCACTACAATGACACATGTCTCTATATTAAGAGGGATCCTTTATGTAAATAGCGGTCACTGCAATGACACGTGTCTCTATATTAAGAGGGATCCTTTATGTAAATAGAGGTCCCAACAATGACACATGTCTCTATACTAAGAGGGGTCCTTTATGTAAATAGCGGTCACTACAATGACACATGTCTCTATATTAAGTGGGATCCTTTATGTAAATAGCGGTCCCTACAATGACACATGTCTCTATATTAAGAGGGGACCTTTATGTAAATAGCGGTCCCTACAATGACACATGTCTCTATATTAAGAGGGATCCTTTATGTAAATAGCGGTCCATACAATGTCACTTGTCTCTATATTAAGAGGGATCCTTTATGAAAATAGCGGTCCCAACAATGACACATGTCTCTATATTAAGAGGGATCCTTTATGTAAATAGCGATCCCTACAATGACACATGTCTCTATAATAAGAGGGATCCTTTATGTAAATAGCGGTCCCTACAATGACACATGTCTCTATATTAAGAGGGATCCTTTATGTAAATAGCGGTCCCTACAATGACACATGCCTCTATATTAAGAGGGATCCTTTATGTAAATAGCGGTCCCTACAATGACACATGTCTCTATATTAAGAGGGATGCTTGATGTAAATAGCGGTTCCTACAATGACGCATGTCTCTATATTAAGAGGGATCCTTTATGTAAATAGCGGTACCTACAATGACACATGTCTCTATGTTAAGAGGGGTCCTTTATGTAAAAAGCGGTCCCTACAATGACACATGTCTCTATATTAAGAGGGGTCCTTTATGTAAATAGCTGTCCCTACAATGACGCATGTCTCTATATTAAGAGGGGTCCTTTATGTAAATAGCGGTCCCTACAATGACACATGTCTCTATATTAATAGGGATCCTTTATGTAAATAGCGGTCCCTACAATGACACATGTCTCTATATTAAGAGGGGTCCTTTATGTAAATAGCGGTACCTACAATGACACATGTCTCTATATTAAGAGGAGTCCTTTATGTAAATAGCCGTGCCTACAATGACACATGTCTCTATATTAAGAGGGATCCTTTATGTAAATAGCGGTCCCTACAATGACACATGTATCTATATTAAGAGGGATCCTTTATGTAAATAGCGGTCCCTACAATGACACATGTCTCTTTATTAAGTGGGATCCTTTATGTAAATAGCGGTCTCTACAATGACACATGTCTCTTTATTAAGAGGGATCCTTTATGTAAATAGCGGTCCCTACAATGACACATGTAACTATATTAAGAGGGATCCTTTATGTAAATAGCGGTCCCTACAATGACACATGTCTCTATATTAAGAGGGATCCTTTATGTAAATAGCGGTTCCTACAATGACACATGTATCTATATTAAGAGGGATCCTTTATGTAAATAGCGGTCCCTACAATGACACATGTCTCTTTATTAAGAGGGATCCTTTATGTAAATAGCCGTCTCTACAATGACACATGTCTCTATATTAAGAGGGGTCCTTTATGTAAATAGCGGTCACTACAATGACGCATGTCTCCATATTAAGAGGGATCCTTTATGTAAATAGCGGTCCCTACAATGACACATGTCTCTATATTAAGAGGGGTCCTTTATGTAAATAGCGGTCCCTACAATGACACATGTCTCTTTATTAAGAGGGGTCCTTTATGTAAATAGCGGTCACTACAATGACGCATGTCTATATATTAAGAGGGATCCTTTATGTAAATAACGGTCCCTACAATGACACATGTCTCTATATTAAGAGGGGTCCTTTATGTAAATAGCGGTCACTACAATGACACATGTAACTATATTAAGAGGGATCCTTTATGTAAATAGCGGTCCCTACAATGACACATGTCTCTATATTAAGAGGGATCCTTTATGTAAATAGCGGTCCCTACAATGACACATGTATCTATATTAAGAGGGATCCTTTATGTAAATAGCGGTCCCTACAAGGACACATGTCTCTTTATTAAGAGGGATCCTTATGTAAATAGCGGTCACTACAATGACACATGTCTCTTTATTAAGAGGGGTCCTTTATGTAAATAGCGGTCACTACAATGACGCATGTCTCTATATTAAGAGGGATCCTTTATGTAAATAGCGGTCCCTACAATGACACATGTCTCTATATTAAGAGGGGTCCTTTATGTAAATAGCCGTCACTACAATGACACATGTAACTATATTAAGAGGGATCCTTTATGTAAATAGCGGTCCCTACAATGACACATGTCTCTATATTAAGAGGGATCCTTTATGTAAATAGCGGTCCCTAAAATGACACATGTATCTATATTAAGAGGGATCCTTTATGTAAATAGCGGTCCCTACAATGACACATGTCTCTTTATTAAGAGGGATCCTTTATGTAAATAGCCGTCCCTACAATGACACATGTCTCTATATTAAGAGGGGTCCTTTATGTAAATAGCGGTCCCTACAATGACACATGTCTCTATATTAAGAGGGATCCTTTATGTAAATCGCTGTCCCTACAATGACACATGTCTCTATATTAAGAGGGATCCTTTATGTAAATAGCCGTCCCTACAATGACACATGTCTCTATATTAAGAGGGGTCCTTTATGTAAATAGCCGTCCCGAAAATGACACATGTCTTTATATTAAGAGGGATCCTTTATGTAAATAGCGGTCCCTACTATGACACATGTCGCTATATTAAGAGGGATCCTTTATGAAAATGGCGGTCCCTACAATGACACATGTCTCTTTATTAAGAGGGGTCCTTTATGTAAATAGCTGTCCCTACAATGACACGTGTCTCTATATTAAGAGGGATCCTATATGTAAATCGCGGTCTCTACAATGACACATGTCTCTATATTAAGAGGGGTCCTTTATGTAAATAGCGGTCCCTACAATGACACATGTCTCTATATTAAGAGGGGACCTTTATGTAAATAGCCGTCCCGAAAATGACACATGTCTTTATATTAAGAGGGATCCTTTATGTAAATAGCGGTCCCTACTATGACACATGTCGCTATATTAAGAGGGATCCTTTATGAAAATAGCTGTCCCTACAATGAAACATGTCTCTATATTAAGAGGGATCCTTTATGTAAATAGCTGTCCCTACAATGACACATGTCTCTATATTAAGAGGGATCCTTTATGTAAATAGCGGTCCCTACTATGACACATGTCGCTATATTAAGAGGAATCCTTTATGTAAATAGCCGTCCCTACTATGACACATGTCGCTATATTAAGAGGAATCATTTATGTAAATAGCCGTCCCTACAATGACCCATGTCTCTATATTAAGAGGGATCCTTTATGTAAATAGCCGTCCCTACTATGACACATGTCGCTATATTAAGATGAGTCCTTTATGTAAATAGCTGTCCCTACTATGACACATGTCGCTATATTAAGAGGAATCCTTTATGTAAATAGCCGTCCCTAGTATGACACATGTCGCTATATTAAGAGGAATCCTTTATGTAAATAGCCGTCCCTACAATGACACATATCTCTATATTAAGAGGGATCCATTATGTAAATAGCGGTCCCTACAATGACACGTGTCTCTATATTAAGAGGGATCCTTTATGTAAATAGCCGTCCCTACAATGACACATGTCTCTATATTAAGAGGAATCCTTTATGTAAATAGCCGTCCCTACAATGACACATGTCTCTATATTAAGAGGAATCCTTTATGTAAATAGCCGTCCCTACAATGACCCATGTCTCTATATTAAGAGGAATCCTTTATGTAAATATCCGTTCCTACAATGACACATGTCGCTATATTAAGAGGGATCCTTTATGTAAATAGCGGTCCCTACAATGACACATGTCTCTATATTAAGAGGGATCCTTTATGAAAATAGCGGTACCTACAATGACACATGTCTCTATATTAAGAGGGGTCCTTTATGTAAATAGCGGTCCCTACAATGACCCATGTCTCTATATTAAGAGGGGTCCTTTATGTAAATAGGTGTCCCTACAATGACACGTGTCTCTATATTAAGAGGAATCCTTTATGTAAATAGCGGTCCCTACTATGACCCATGTCTCTATATTAAGAGGGATCCTTTATGTAAATAGCCGTCCCTACAATGACACATGTCTCTATATTAAGAGGGGTCCTTTATGTAAATAGCTGTCCCTACAATGACACGTGTCTCTATATTAAGAGGGATCCTTTATGTAAATAGCCGTCCCTACAATGACACATGGCTCTATATTAAGAGGGATCCTTTATGTGAATAGCCGTCCCTATAATGGCACATGTCTCTATATTAAGAGGGATCCTTTATGTAAATAGCCGTCCCTACAATGACACATGTTTCTATATTAAGAGGGATCCTTTATGTAAATAGCCGTCCCTACAATGACACATATCTCTATATTAAGAGGGATCATTTATGTAAATAGCCGTCCCTACAATGACACATGTCTCTATATTAAGAGGAATCCTTTATGTAAATAGCCGTCCCTACAATGACACATGTCTCTATATTAAGAGGAATCCTTTATGTAAATAGCCGTCCCTACAATGACACATGTCTCTATATTAAGAGGGATCCTTTATGTAAATAGCCGTCCCTACAATGACACATGTCTCTATATTAAGAGGGATCCTTTATGTAAATAGCCTTCCCTACAATGACACATGTCTCTATATTAAGAGGAATCCTTTATGTAAATAGCCGTCCCTACAATGACACATGTCTCTATATTAAGAGGAATCCTTTAAGTAAATAGCCGTCCCTACAATGACCCATGTCTCTATATTAAGAGGAATCCTTTATGTAAATAGCCGTCCCTACAATGACACATATCTCTATATTAAGAGGAATCCTTTATGTAAATAGCCGTCCCTACAATGACACATGTCTCTATATTAAGAGGGATCCTTTATGTATATAGCCGTCCCTACAATGACACATGTCTCTATATTAAGAGGGATCCTTTATGTAAATAGCCGTCCCTACAATGACACATGTCTCTATATTAAGATGGGTCCTTTATGTAAATAGCCGTCCCTACAATGACACATGTCTCTATATTAAGAGGGATCCTTTATGTAAATAGCGGTCCCTACAATGACACATGTCGCTATATTAAGAGGAATCCTTTATGTAAATAGCCGTCCCTACAATGACACATATCTCTATATTAAGAGGGATCCTTTATGTAAATAGCCGTCCCTACAATGACCCATGTCTCTCTATTAAGAGGGATCCTTTATGTAAATAGCGGTCCCTACAATGACACATGTCTCTATATTAAGAGGGATCCTTTATGTAAATAGATGTCCCTACAATGACCCATGTCTCTATATTAAGAGGGATCCTTTATGTAAATAGCCGTCCCTACAATGACACATGTCTCTATATTAAGAGGGGTCCTTTATGTAAATAGCGGTCCCTACAATGACACATGTCTCTATATTAAGAGGGGTCCTTTATGTAAATAGCCGTCCCTACAATGACCCATGTCTCTATATAAAGAGGGATCCTTTATGTAAATAGCCGTCCCTACAATGACACATGTCTCTATATTAAGAGGGATCCTTTATGTAAATAGCCGTCCCGACAATGACACATGTCTCTATATTAAGAGGGATCCTTTATGTAAATAGCTGTCCCTACAATGACACATGTCTCTTTATTAAGAGGGATCCTTTATGTAAATAGCCGTCCCTACAATGACACATGTCTCTATATTAAGAGGGATCCTTTATGTAAATAGCCGTCCCTACAATGACACATATCTCTATATTAAGAGGGATCCTTTATGTAAATAGCGGTCACTACAAGGACACTTGTCTCTATATTAAGAGGGATCCTTTATGTAAATAGCCGTCCCTACAATGACACATGTCTCTATATTAAGAGGGATCGTTTATGTAAATAGCGGTCACTACAATGACACATGTCTCTATATTAAGAGGAATCCTTTATGTAAATAGCGGTCCCTACAATGACACATGTCTCTATATATAGAGGGGTCCTTTATGTAAATAGCCGTCCGTACAATGACACATGTCTCCATATTAAGAGGGGTCCTTTATGTAAATAGCCGTCCCTACAATGACACATGTCTCTATATTAAGAGGGATCCTTTATGTAAATAGCGGTCCCTACAATGACACATGTCTCTATATTAAGAGGGATCCTTTATGTAAATAGCCGTCCCTACAATGACACATGTCTCTATATTAAGAGGGATCCTTTATGTAAATAGCTGTCCCTACAATGACACATGTCTCTATATTAAGAGGGATCCTTTATGTAAATAGCCGTCCCTACAATGACACATGTCTCTATATTAAGAGGAATCCTTTATGTAAATAGCCGTCCCTACTATGACACATGTCACTATATTAAGAGGAATCCTTTATGTAAATAGCTGTCCCTACTATGACACATGTCTCTATATTAAGAGGGGACCTTTATGTAAATAGCGGTCACTACAATGACACATGTCTCTATATTAAGAGGGATCCTTTATGTAAATAGCTGTCCCTACTATGACACATGTCTCTATATTAAGAGGGATCCTTTATGTAAATAGCTGTCCCTACAATGACACATGTCTCTCTATTAAGAGGAATCCTTTATGTAAATAGCTGTCCCTACAATGACACATGTCTCTATATTAAGAGGGATCCTTTATGTGAATAGCGGTCCCTACAATGACACATGTCTCTATATTAAGAGGGGTCCTTTATGCAAATAGCGGTCCCTACAATGACACATGTCTCTATATTAAGAGGGATCCTTTATGTAAATAGCGGTCACTGCAATGACACATGTCTCTATATTAAGAGGGGTCCTTTATGTAAATAGCGGTTCCTACAATGACACATGTCTCTATATTAAGAGGGGTCCTTTATGTAAATAGCTGTCCCTACAATGGCACGTGTCTCTATATTAAGAGGGATCCTTTATGTAAATCGCGGTCCCTACAATGACACATGTCTCTATATTAAGAGGGGTCCTTTATGTAAATAGCGGTCCCTACAATGACACATGTCTCTATATTAAGAGGGGACCTTTATGTAAATAGCCGTCCCGACAATGACACATGTCTCTATATTAAGAGGGATCCTTTATGTAAATAGCTGTCCCTACAATGACACATGTCTCTATATTAAGAGGGATCCTTTATGAAAATAGCGGTACCTACAATGACACATGTCTCTATATTAAGAGGGATCCTTTATGTATATAGCGGTCCCTACAATGACACATATCTCTATATTAAGAGGGATCCTTTATGTAAATAGCGGTCACTACAATGACACATGTCTCTATATTAAGAGGGGTCCTTTATGTAAATAGCGGTCTCTACAATGACACATGTCTATATATTAAGAGGGATCCTTTATGTAAATAGCTGTCCCTACAATGACACATGTCTCTATATTAAGAGGGATCCTTTATGTAAATAGCGGTCCCTACAATGACACATGTCTCTATATTAAGAGGGGTCCTTTATGTAAATAGCCGTCCCTACAATGACACATGTCTCTATATTAAGAGGAATCCTTTATGTAAATAGCGGTCTCTACAATGACACATGTCTCTATATTAAGAGGGATCCTTTATGTAAATAGCGGTCCCTACAATGACGCATGTCTCTATATTAAGAGGGGTCCTTTATTTAAACAGCCGTCCCTACAATGACACATGTCTCTATATTAAGAGGGGTCCTTTATGTAAATAGCGGTCCCTACAATGACACATGTCTCTATATTAAGAGGGGTCCTTTATGTAAATATCGGTCCCTACAATGACCCATGTCTCCATATTAAGAGGGGTCCTTTATGTAAATAGCGGTCCCTACAATGACACATGTCTCTATATTAAGCGGGATCCTTTATGTAAATAGCTGTCCCTACAATGACACATGTCTCTCTTTTAAGATGAATCCTTTATGTAAATAGCGGTCCCTACAATGACACATGTCTCTATATTAAGAGGACACCTTTATGTAAATAGCGGTCCCTATAATGACACATGTCTCTATATTAAGAGGAATCCTTTATGTAAATAGCTGTCCCTACAATGACACATGTCTCTATATTAAGAGGGGACCTTTATGTAAATAGCTGTCCCTACAATGACACATGTCTCTATATTAAGAGGGGACCTTTATGTAAATAGCTGTCCCTACAATGACACATGTCTCTATATTAAGAGGAATCCTTTATGTAAATGGCTGTCCCTACAATGACACATGTCTCTATATTAAGAGGGGACCTTTATGTAAATAGCGGTCACTACAATGACACATGTCTCTATATTAAGAGGAATCCTTTATGTAAATAGCGGTCCCTACAATGACACATGTCTCTATATTAACAGGGATCCTTTATGTAAATAGCTGTCCCTACAATGACGCATGTCTCTATATTAAGAGGGGTCCTTTATGTAAATAGCGGTCCCTACAATGACACATGTCTCTATATTAAGAGGGGTCCTTTATGTAAATAGCTGTCCCTACTATGACACATGTCGCTATATTAAGAGGAATCCTTTATGTAAATAGCCGTCCCTACTATGACACATATCTCTATATTAAGAGGGATCCTTTAGGTAAATAGCTGTCCCTACTATGACACATGTCTCTATATTAAGAGGAATCCTTTATGTAAATAGCTGTCCCTACTATGACACATGTCGATATATTAAGAGGAATCCTTTATGTAAATAGCCGTCCCTACAATGACCCATGTCTCTATATTAAGAGGGATCCTTTATGTAAATAGCCGTCCCTACTATGACACATGTCGCTATATTAAGATGGGTCCTTTATGTAAATAGCTGTCCCTACTATGACACATGTCGCTATATTAAGAGGAATCCTTTATGTAAATAGCGGTCCCTACAATGACACATGTCTCTATATTAAGAGGAATCCTTTATGTAAATAGCCGTCCCTACTATGACACATGTCTCTATATTAAGAGGAATCCTTTATGTAAATAGCCGTCCCTACAATGACACATGTCTCTATATTAAGAGGGATCCTTTATGTAAATAGCCTTCCCTACAATGACACATGTCTCTATATTAAGAGGAATCCTTTATGTAAATAGCCGTCCCTACAATGACACATGTCTCTATATTAAGAGGAATCCTTTAAGTAAATAGCCGTCCCTACAATGACCCATGTCTCTATATTAAGAGGAATCCTTTATGTAAATAGCCGTCCCTACAATGACACATATCTCTATATTAAGAGGAATCCTTTATGTAAATAGCCGTCCCTACAATGACACATGTCTCTATATTAAGAGGGATCCTTTATGTATATAGCCGTCCCTACAATGACACATGTCTCTATATTAAGAGGGATCCTTTATGTAAATAGCCGTCCCTACAATGACACATGTCTCTATATTAAGATGGGTCCTTTATGTAAATAGCCGTCCCTACAATGACACATGTCTCTATATTAAGAGGGGTCCTTTATGTAAATAGCTGTCCCTACAATGGCACGTGTCTCTATATTAAGAGGGATCCTTTATGTAAATCGCGGTCCCTACAATGACACATGTCTCTATATTAAGAGGGGTCCTTTATGTAAATAGCGGTCCCTACAATGACACATGTCTCTATATTAAGAGGGGACCTTTATGTAAATAGCCGTCCCGACAATGACACATGTCTCTATATTAAGAGGGATCCTTTATGTAAATAGCGGTCCCTACAATGACACATGTCTCTATATTAAGAGGGATCCTTTATGAAAATAGCGGTACCTACAATGACACATGTCTCTATATTAAGAGGGATCCTTTATGTATATAGCGGTCCCTACAATGACACATATCTCTATATTAAGAGGGATCCTTTATGTAAATAGCGGTCACTACAATGACACATGTCTCTATATTAAGAGGGGTCCTTTATGTAAATAGCGGTCTCTACAATGACACATGTCTATATATTAAGAGGGATCCTTTATGTAAATAGCTGTCCCTACAATGACACATGTCTCTATATTAAGAGGGATCCTTTATGTAAATAGCGGTCCCTACAATGACACATGTCTCTATATTAAGAGGGGTCCTTTATGTAAATAGCCGTCCCTACAATGACACATGTCTCTATATTAAGAGGAATCCTTTATGTAAATAGCGGTCTCTACAATGACACATGTCTCTATATTAAGAGGGATCCTTTATGTAAATAGCGGTCCCTACAATGACGCATGTCTCTATATTAAGAGGGGTCCTTTATTTAAACAGCCGTCCCTACAATGACACATGTCTCTATATTAAGAGGGGTCCTTTATGTAAATAGCTGTCCCTACAATGACACATGTCTCTATATTAAGAGGGGTCCTTTATGTAAATATCGGTCCCTACAATGACCCATGTCTCCATATTAAGAGGGGTCCTTTATGTAAATAGCGGTCCCTACAATGACACATGTCTCTATATTAAGCGGGATCCTTTATGTAAATAGCTGTCCCTACAATGACACATGTCTCTCTTTTAAGATGAATCCTTTATGTAAATAGCGGTCCCTACAATGACACATGTCTCTATATTAAGAGGACACCTTTATGTAAATAGCGGTCCCTATAATGACACATGTCTCTATATTAAGAGGAATCCTTTATGTAAATAGCTGTCCCTACAATGACACATGTCTCTATATTAAGAGGGGACCTTTATGTAAATAGCTGTCCCTACAATGACACATGTCTCTATATTAAGAGGGGACCTTTATGTAAATAGCTGTCCCTACAATGACACATGTCTCTATATTAAGAGGAATCCTTTATGTAAATGGCTGTCCCTACAATGACACATGTCTCTATATTAAGAGGGGACCTTTATGTAAATAGCGGTCACTACAATGACACATGTCTCTATATTAAGAGGAATCCTTTATGTAAATAGCGGTCCCTACAATGACACATGTCTCTATATTAACAGGGATCCTTTATGTAAATAGCTGTCCCTACAATGACGCATGTCTCTATATTAAGAGGGGTCCTTTATGTAAATAGCGGTCCCTACAATGACACATGTCTCTATATTAAGAGGGGTCCTTTATGTAAATAGCTGTCCCTACTATGACACATGTCGCTATATTAAGAGGAATCCTTTATGTAAATAGCCGTCCCTACTATGACACATATCTCTATATTAAGAGGGATCCTTTAGGTAAATAGCTGTCCCTACTATGACACATGTCTCTATATTAAGAGGAATCCTTTATGTAAATAGCTGTCCCTACTATGACACATGTCGATATATTAAGAGGAATCCTTTATGTAAATAGCCGTCCCTACAATGACCCATGTCTCTATATTAAGAGGGATCCTTTATGTAAATAGCCGTCCCTACTATGACACATGTCGCTATATTAAGATGGGTCCTTTATGTAAATAGCTGTCCCTACTATGACACATGTCGCTATATTAAGAGGAATCCTTTATGTAAATAGCCGTCCCTACAATGACACATGTCTCTATATTAAGAGGAATCCTTTATGTAAATAGCCGTCCCTACTATGACACATGTCTCTATATTAAGAGGAATCCTTTATGTAAATAGCCGTCCCTACAATGACACATGTCTCTATATTAAGAGGGATCCTTTATGTAAATAGCCTTCCCTACAATGACACATGTCTCTATATTAAGAGGAATCCTTTATGTAAATAGCCGTCCCTACAATGACACATGTCTCTATATTAAGAGGAATCCTTTAAGTAAATAGCCGTCCCTACAATGACCCATGTCTCTATATTAAGAGGAATCCTTTATGTAAATAGCCGTCCCTACAATGACACATATCTCTATATTAAGAGGAATCCTTTATGTAAATAGCCGTCCCTACAATGACACATGTCTCTATATTAAGAGGGATCCTTTATGTATATAGCCGTCCCTACAATGACACATGTCTCTATATTAAGAGGGATCCTTTATGTAAATAGCCGTCCCTACAATGACACATGTCTCTATATTAAGATGGGTCCTTTATGTAAATAGCCGTCCCTACAATGACACATGTCTCTATATTAAGAGGGATCCTTTATGTAAATAGCGGTCCCTACAATGACACATGTCTCTATATTAAGAGGGATCATTTATGTAAATAGCCGTCCCTACAATGACACATGTCTGTATATTAAGAGGAATCCTTTATGTAAATAGCGGTCCCTACAATGACACATGTCGCTATATTAAGAGGAATCCTTTATGTAAATAGCCGTCCCTACAATGACACATATCTCTATATTAAGAGGGATCCTTTATGTAAATAGCCGTCCCTACAATGACCCATGTCTCTCTATTAAGAGGGATCCTTTATGTAAATAGCGGTCCCTACAATGACACATGTCTCTATATTAAGAGGGGTCCTTTATGTAAATAGATGTCCCTACAATGACCCATGTCTCTATATTAAGAGGGATCCTTTATGTAAATAGCCGTCCCTACAATGACACATGTCTCTATATTAAGAGGGGTCCTTTATGTAAATAGCGGTCCCTACAATGACACATGTCTCTGTATTAAGAGGGGTCCTTTATGTAAATAGCCGTCCCTACAATGACCCATGTCTCTATATAAAGAGGGATCCTTTATGTAAATAGCCGTCCCTACAATGACACATGTCTCTATATTAAGAGGGATCCTTTATGTAAATAGCCGTCCCGACAATGACACATGTCTCTATATTAAGAGGGGTCCTTTATGTAAATAGCCGTCCTTACAATGACACATGTCTCTATATTAAGAGGGGTCCTTTATGTAAATAGCCGTCCCTACTATGACACATGTCTCTATATTAAGAGGGATCCTTTATGTAAATAGCTGTCCCTACAATGACACATGTCTCTTTATTAAGAGGGATCCTTTATGTAAATAGCCGTCCCTACAATGACACATGTCTCTATATTAAGAGGGATCCTTTATGTAAATAGCCGTCCCTACAATGACACATATCTCTATATTAAGAGGGATCCTTTATGTAAATAGCGGTCACTACAAGGACACTTGTCTCTATATTAAGAGGGATCCTTTATGTAAATAGCGGTCACTACAATGACACATGTCTCTATATTAAGAGGGATCCTTTATGTAAATAGCCGTCCCTACAATGACACATGTCTCTATATTAAGAGGGATCCTTTATGTAAATAGCGGTCACTACAATGACACATGTCTCTATATTAAGAGGAATCCTTTATGTAAATAGCGGTCCCTACAATGACACATGTCTCTATATTAAGAGGGGTCCTTTATGTAAATAGCCGTCCGTACAATGACACATGTCTCCATATTAAGAGGGGTCCTTTATGTAAATAGCCGTCCCTACAATGACACATGTCTCTATATTAAGAGGGATACTTTATGTAAATAGCGGTCCCTACAATGACACATGTCTCTATATTAAGAGGGATCCTTTATGTAAATAGTCGTCCCTACAATGACACATGTCTCTATATTAAGAGGGATCCTTTATGTAAATAGCTGTCCCTACAATGACACATGTCTCTATATTAAGAGGGATCCTTTATGTAAATAGCCGTCCCTACAATGACACATGTCTCTATATTAAGAGGAATCCATTATGTAAATAGCCGTCCCTACTATGACACATGTCACTATATTAAGAGGAATCCTTTATGTAAATAGCTGTCCCTACTATGACACATGTCTCTATATTAAGAGGGGACCTTTATGTAAATAGCGGTCACTACAATGACACATGTCTCTATATTAAGAGGGATCCTTTATGTAAATAGCTGTCCCTACTATGACACATGTCTCTATATTAAGAGGGATCCTTTATGTAAATAGCTGTCCCTACAATGACACATGTCTCTCTATTAAGAGGAATCCTTTATGTAAATAGCTGTCCCTACAATGACACATGTCTCTATATTAAGAGGGATCCTTTATGTGAATAGCGGTCCCTACAATGACACATGTCTCTATATTAAGAGGGGTCCTTTATGCAAATAGCGGTCCCTACAATGACACATGTCTCTATATTAAGAGGGATCCTTTATGTAAATAGCGGTCACTGCAATGACACATGTCTCTATATTAAGAGGGGTCCTTTATGTAAATAGCGGTTCCTACAATGACACATGTCTCTATATTAAGAGGGGTCCTTTATGTAAATAGCTGTCCCTACAATGGCACGTGTCTCTATATTAAGAGGGATCCTTTATGTAAATCGCGGTCCCTACAATGACACATGTCTCTATATTAAGAGGGGTCCTTTATGTAAATAGCGGTCCCTACAATGACACATGTCTCTATATTAAGAGGGGACCTTTATGTAAATAGCCGTCCCGACAATGACACATGTCTCTATATTAAGAGGGATCCTTTATGTAAATAGCGGTCCCTACAATGACACATGTCGCTATATTAAGAGGGATCCTTTATGAAAATAGCGGTACCTACAATGACACATGTCTCTATATTAAGAGGGATCCTTTATGTATATAGCGGTCCCTACAATGACACATATCTCTATATTAAGAGGGATCCTTTATGTAAATAGCGGTCACTACAATGACACATGTCTCTATATTAAGAGGGGTCCTTTATGTAAATAGCGGTCTCTACAATGACACATGTCTATATATTAAGAGGGATCCTTTATGTAAATAGCTGTCCCTACAATGACACATGTCTCTATATTAAGAGGGATCCTTTATGTAAATAGCGGTCCCTACAATGACACATGTCTCTATATTAAGAGGGATCCTTTATGTAAATAGCTGTCCCTACAATGACACATGTCTCTATATTAAGAGGAATCCTTTATGTAAATAGCGGTCTCTACAATGACACATGTCTCTATATTAAGAGGGATCCTTTATGTAAATAGCGGTCCCTACAATGACGCATGTCTCTATATTAAGAGGGGTCCTTTATTTAAACAGCCGTCCCTACAATGACACATGTCTCTATATTAAGAGGGGTCCTTTATGTAAATAGCGGTCCCTACAATGACACATGTCTCTATATTAAGAGGGGTCCTTTATGTAAATATCGGTCCCTACAATGACCCATGTCTCCATATTAAGAGGGGTCCTTTATGTAAATAGCGGTCCCTACAATGACACATGTCTCTATATTAAGCGGGATCCTTTATGTAAATAGCTGTCCCTACAATGACACATATCTCTCTTTTAAGATGAATCCTTTATGTAAATAGCGGTCCCTACAATGACACATGTCTCTATATTAAGAGGACACCTTTATGTAAATAGCGGTCCCTATAATGACACATGTCTCTATATTAAGAGGAATCCTTTATGTAAATAGCTGTCCCTACAATGACACATGTCTCTATATTAAGAGGGGACCTTTATGTAAATAGCTGTCCCTACAATGACACATGTCTCTATATTAAGAGGGGACCTTTATGTAAATAGCTGTCCCTACAATGACACATGTCTCTATATTAAGAGGAATCCTTTATGTAAATGGCTGTCCCTACAATGACACATGTCTCTATATTAAGAGGGGACCTTTATGTAAATAGCGGTCCCTACAATGACACATGTCTCTATATTAAGAGGAATCCTTTATGTAAATAGCTGTCCCTACAATGACACATGTCTCTATATTAAGAGGGATCCTTTATGTAAATAGCGGTCCCTACAATGACACATGTCTCTATGTTAAGAGGGGTCCTTTATGTAAATAGCGGTCCCTACAATGACACATGTCTCTATATTAAGAGGGATCCTTTATGTAAATAGCTGTCCCTACAATGACACATGTCTCTATATTAAGAGGGATCCTTTATGTCAATAGCGGTCCCTACAATGACACATGTCTCTATATTAAGAGGGGTCCTTTATGTAAATAGCGGTCTCTACAATGACACATGTCTCTATATTAAGAGGGATCCTTTATGTAAATAGCGGTCCCTACAATGACACATGTCACTATATTAAGAGGGGTCCTTTATGTAAATAGCGGTCCCTACAATGACACATGTCTCTTTATTAAGATGGATCCTTTATGTAAATAGCGGTCCCTACAATGACACATGTCTCTATATTAAGAGGGGTCCTTAATGTAAATAGCGGTCCCTACAATGACACATGTCTCTATATTAAGAGGGATCCTTTATGTAAATAGCGGTCCCTACAATGACACATGTCTCTATATTAAGAGGGATCCTTTATGTAAATAGCGGTCACTACAATGACACATGTCTCTATATTAAGAGGGATCCTTTATGTGAATAGCGGTCCCTACAATGACACATGTCTCTATATTAAGAGGGGTCCTTTATGTGAATAGCGGTCCCTACAATGACACATGTCTCTATATTAAGAGGGATCCTTTATGTAAATAGCGGTGCCTACAATGACACATGTCTCTATATTAAAGGGATCCTTTATGTAAATAGCGGTCTCTACAATGACACATGTCTCTATATTAAGATGTGTCCTTTATGTAAATAGCGGTCCCTACAATGAAACATGTCTCTATATTAAGAGGGATCCTTTATGTAAATAGCGGTCCCTACAATGACACATGTCTCTATATTAAGAGGGATCCTTTATGTAAATAGCGGTCCCTACAATGACACATGTCTCTATATTAAGAAGGATCCTTTATGTAAATAGCGGTCCCTTAAAAGACAACGTCCTCTATTTTAAGACTGATCTATTCTGTAAATAGCGGTCACGTCAAAGACACAAATGTGAGACGTATCCATTCTGTAAACATCCGTCACCTCAAAGACACAGAGGAAAGACGGATCCATTATGTAAATAGCGGTGACGTCAAAGATACAGATGTAAGACGGATCTATTCTGTAAATTGCGGTCACGTCAAAGACACAGAGGTAAGATGTATCAATTTTTATTAATTGAGGTCACGTCAAATTCACATGCCTCTGTATTAAGACGAATTCATTATGTAAGTATCGGTCTAGAAAATCTGTTCGTGGTTGTAGGATGAATCACGGTGACACGGAATTTTCCCTATGTATTCAATTCCAAGTATACACAATAAGCAAAGGGCGATAACTCCATAATTAAGAAGTGCATAGTAATGGTTCATGTGTAATGCAATTTTTCTAAATGTGATATTACCACCTATAAAGTTTTAAGTTAATACCTCTTTTAGTCTAAGAGGAATCCTCAGGGCACAATGAAGAATAAAAAATTAACAAAGGGTAATAACTCCAGAATTATGAAGCGTAACAGTTATTGTGCACTGCACGTCTCCTCAGTGAAATCTATCCACCTATGAAGTTTCAAGTTAAGACCTTCAAGGTGTTTGAAGTTATGAAGAGAAACACGAAAAATGTGTACGGATGGACAGACAGACAGGATGATTTCTATAAGACACCTGCAAAAAAATCAAATAGGAAATCAACGAAACACCAGAAAGCATCAGCAGGATAGGCACCTTCGTTATCTGTTCTTTTTTAATGAAAGCCTATACAACACAGTGCAATACACACACCACAACACAACACACACAATAAATGAGTCGTGTCGTAGGAAAACCGGGCTTAATGCATGTGCTTTAAGTGTCGTCCCGGATCCGCTTACAGTGCATTTATGTTTAGAACGCAAATGCATGAAGCCCGGTGTTCAGACTACACACCTCAAATAATTTAATTGGCCGTCTAGGTAAAACTTAACGTGTACTTTTACCTGTATATCGTTGTACAGTTAAAAGAAAAATGTACCGTGTCCGCGGCTTTTAGAGGTTAATTACTGATTAATTTACCGATAACTGAATGCACTAAATATCATACCCGAATCATACTTTTGTTTAATTTGTACAATGGAAACGTTTTAGAATGAGTAAACTACGAATAATTGTTCGTATAATCGCATTGTCCGTAAAATCGCATCTTTCCTAAAAAATACGAAACGTCATTCCATAGTGAATCCCTTCAATACTAATGGAGTTATGTTCCGCACAAGAAAATTAGACAAAGGGCAACATCTCTGTAAATATTGAAGAAATAGTTATGGTCCTTGTGCTGTGCACTTCCTCTCATTGTCCTCTAGCATTATATAAAGTTTGATATGAATCCAATCAATACTAATGGAGCTATGCTACGCACAAGAAAATTAATGCTTGACATACGGAAATAAAACAAAGAGCAATAACTCCGTAAATATCGAAGAAAGAGTTGTAATCGTCATCCTCTGCACTTTCTCTCATTGTCTTCTATCATTAATTGTAATTTTATTTGAATCCCTTCAATGCTAATGGAGTTATGCTCCGCACAAGAAAATTAAACAAAGGGCAATAACTCTGTAAATATTGAAAAAAGATTTATGGTCCTTGTGCTCAGCACTTTCTCTCAGTGTCCTCTATTATTATATGAAGTTTTACTTGAATCTCTTCAATACAAATCAAGTTATGCTCTGCGCAATAAAATAAATGCTTCACATACGGAAATAAAACAAATGGCAATAACTTCGTAAATATTGAAGAAAGAGTTGTGGTCCTTGTGTTCTGCACTTCCTCTCATTGTCCTTTATTATTATATGAACTTTCCTTTCATTCATTTCAATACAAATTGAGTTATGCTCTGCACAAGAAAACTGATGCTTAACAAAATGAAATAAAACAGTAGCTCCGTTAATAGTTAAGACATAGTTGTGGTTCTTGTGCTCTTTACTTTCTCTCATTGTCCTCTATCTATATATGAAGTGTCATTTGAATCCCTTCAATACTTATGGAGCTATGCTCCGCACGAGAAAATTCATGCTTCGAATAAGGGAATAAAACAAAGGGCAATAACTCCGTAAATATTGAAGAAAGAGCGTTGGTCCTTGTGCTCTGCACTTTCTCTCATTGTCCTTTATCATTATATGAAGTTTCATTTGAATCCCTTCAATACTAATGCAGATATGCTTCGCACAAGAAAATTAAACAAAGGGCAATAACTCCGTAAATATTGAAGGACGTTTGGTGATCCTCATCATACTTTGCTCTTCCACTCACAGTCGTCTATCAATACACGAAGTTTGATTTGAATCCCTTCAATACTAATGGAGTTATGCTCCGCACAAGAAGCGTGACGGACGGACGGACGATGCGATTACTATATGTTACGGAAGCATCACAAAAGCCCGACAAAATGCGCTGGGGCACTTGGTGATTATAGTTCTGTGAAATGTATCGAAATCCCTTGAAAAATTTGGTATTATAATGTGCACTAAAGTTTAAGTAAACAATTTGACAAATTGCTAGAACAAGAAACAATTAAAAAGGCGAGTTTGAAGTGAAAGTTTATAATATCAATACCAGTAGCGTCTATAAGTTTTGTTAGCAATTTATGGCTCTGTATGTTTTAAACCGGCGACTACAGATACGAAAATAATAAATAAAATCACATCATAATCAGCAATGCACTATATAAACCATGCTCACACTCTTAAATGGTTAACTTTAAAAAGCATTATGAGGTTTTAAATATAGAACTAATGAATCAATACAATACCAACTACATAGCTCTGTTATTGGATGTGCTATTGTTGCACAATGTTTACTGCAATATTATTAATCATTTTGGGATTTTTAATAAACTGTAAACGTTATTCAATGTTAACAAATGAAATACGTAGCCGTTATGAGATATAAGATTATTATTCAGCACCGCTAGCATGCACTGGAGCACGTAAGAATTATTCTTTGTTTTTCTTTCATTACAATCAGGCAAACATAAATTATTTAATTTCTAACTCATATTCATTTAGATAAATGAAGAGCAACATGTATTTTGAAAGGTATGGCTTGGGCAAGCATTTTACTTTATTATAATTCACTTGATTATTTTTCTATATAATGCATACAAACTGCAGCGGGCAACAATTTGTTATGTCGCCCGACAATGTCACCCGTTACCGCTATGTCACCCGGTACGCAAATGATTCGGGGTTGTTCGGTATAATAAATTGAATATTGACTTCCTTGAGGGTGAAAGTGCGTCTCGTCAACCCTCGACAAACACTGTCGACCTTGGCTAAAGCCTCGGTCGACAAAGTTGCATCGGGTTGACCAGACGCACTGTCATCCTCAAGGAAGTCAATATTTATATAACGTCGTCCGTAGAACACATGCAAATACATAAACACATACACATGCAAACAATTTTTGGCAGGTATATCCTGATTCATCCACAGAAAAGTTATTCAAAACAAACAGCACAGCTTTTTCCAATACACTAAAATCCCATATAAGTGCATACAGTGACATATAACTTCATTTAAATTTTAGCTGCAATATTTGTCTGCTTGTTCCTTTCCACCAATTAAGAGAAGTGCGCATATTAAATATTCTTGACGGGCACTTCGTACATGAATTAGTGATAATAACGTAGTCAAGTAAAACTGCGAGCTGGATACGCGACGTCACTGGCCATTCGATTCCTGTCTCTTTCATTTGTATATTGATGCCAGGAGGAAGTACGAGGACCCATGGCTCTAGATTAGTATAAAGGTATCTTCGTCACATCCCGAATCCCCTTATAAACAACTTTAAATCAAGAATCAACAAATATGCTGCTAATTCTAACAATACATAATTCGACAACAATACATTGAATGAAAACCCCGAGCACAGTTGATATAAGTAATTTTCAAAGATATCATATATGGACTTTGTAGATTAAGAATGAACAGAAAATGTACAGACTGTAGTCACGGGATATATACATCGATAGCTTTAATCTATCTGAAATATACATGATAAGAATGATAATAATAACTACACAATATCGCACTATCGGCGTTATACAGGCGTCCACTACCAGTCACCGTTCTCAACAACAACTAATGGATGACAAATAACCTGGAAATATAGAAAACACTGTTAAACACATAAAAAACTATTCTATAACGCGCTGTTCGTTTTTGCTTGCCGACAGCTCGAATGAGTTCAGATGTAAAAATCTGCACTATATTTTTGTGCTTTAGCTCTGATTGGTTAGTCTATTTATAAACTAACCAAACCAGTTTACTACCTTATTACACAGCACACAAATGACTAATCGAACGTTACTAAATATATTTCATGAAATTCAACGATGCTGAAATGTAAATATCAATTCATTTTGCGAGTTATTAACACAACGCGAAATAACAACATAGCATTACCGTTATTGTATATGTCGTCATTTACTAAAATCACTTTGCGCTAACGCGCGTTTCAAAACATCTTGATCAGTATCTACGGAAGCACTCGATATCAACAGACGCAAGTTGGCAACGTGAGAAGAATTGACCGCGCACAGGAACATCATTGAATTCTGCGTCAATTCACAAAAGACGCCTACACAGACGTAAGAGTAAAATGAAGCACACATACAAACACAAAACAGTGTCGCGGAAAACTGTGTACAAGTTGCGTAGAAGAATTTCAAACGGATTGACTGACTTACAGAGAATCTGTCGGGACTTTGTCGAGACGCTGTCGGGACGCTGCCTGGACGCTGCCGGGACATATTCGATATTTGGATCAACAATTGAATTTCGAGCCCCGAATCTCCGAATAGTGTCCCGACTTTTGACATATTTGATTCGGTACGCTGTCGGCTCAAGAACGGCGTGAAAAATCGGGAATCTGTGACTTATGCTTAAGGCTTTAGCTGGTAGTTGAATTGTAAACATATCATGCTATTTCACGGCAGAAGTAGTAGCTGTAGTTGCAGTTTTAACAATTTAGAACTCCAATCGTTTACATTATATAAAAATGTTTAGTTAGCATATACATGTACCTAATGTATAGTATACTCAATGATATAATTACTAAAATGACAAATATGGTTGACCAACATGGAATTTGTGGAATTTGTGGTATGTATTCCTGTAATGTTTATTATCTTACCAGTATGTAGCAAGGATAACACTCAATTTCAGTCATACAATTAAAATAGGATTGTGAAATAATATTTACATGTATATTTAAATTCGTATTTAGGGACCTATTCTGAATTTATAAATATAAAATGTATAGATAATGACCTACAACTCATATGCTACTCCTAAGACGTTATTAATGTTTATTCCCAATTATAGTTGTGCTTGTTTGCAAAGTAAATTGTCAAATAATATGAACTCTGTATATCTCATTTCCTTGTACGGTGAAATAGCCTATTACAATCGATATATCAATAATAGCAATGAAACTAGACGTTGGTTTTCTAATAATTCAACTGCGCAGAAGTGTTTTATTTTCATTAAACACGGTATTCCACCAACGTTCAGGAGGCCTCATTGATTTGTAAAACCTTATTTACAGAAGCAAAGCAATCAAAGCATAAACATTATTGATTTCTACGTAAGTTGAAAACCAATAATGCAGTTAATTACAGGGTTGTGGGAGAAACTTGATATATTAATTATATCCATGCGCTTATTCTGACTTTCAGACTGGATACAAATTTATGTACGTATAATATTTACATGTGTTTATATTTGGAAATAAATCAAATAATTATGGATACAAATAAAAAGCTTTTTTTAAAGAAAACATCAATATTTGACGGGAAAATTATTCAAGTTTTCATGAATAAAAAAAAAACGTTCAGGAACAATTTATTTTCTTATGCGGAGCAAAGTGTAGCGATGGTGTTCGGTTTTCTTTTATATAATAGGTGTTATTGCCAAACACATATTTAAACTGTGATGAAATTTTAGAATCTTTTCGTTATAACATTATTCTTTTAATTGGTATAGGCATATGGATTGTAGGTGATTTTTATATTATTTCTAGTCTAGCAATTCGGCGATTTTAAGATAAAACTGTGTTTGTGGTCTGTTTTGATTAACGTAATTGATTGATAGTTTTGATTTCCAGTAGGCTTTCGATACCGTTCGGTGTAAAACAATAGATCAGCTTTTAGCAAATACTCTTATAGGAGATTTTCCTCGTACACGTACCCCAATAAGTCGCATGTTTGGACGTTGTTGTCTTGAATGTTAGTATCGTGTGGTATACCATATAAGTGTCTATATTGGGGGCTCGTTTTTATTTAAGTTACCAGATGTGATGAAAGGTATAATAATGCACGAAAAATTGTCCGTTAGCTAATTTTGTTCAAATTTCAAGAGAATATAAACATGTTTAGGGCGCAGATGTGAACAAAGTTCGCATTGTCGCACCTTCTCGATCTGGTATATAGTGAAATTAAATTTGTGGAAATAAGATTCTGTCAGTATGCTTATGTTAAAGTTGGATGATACAAATGAAGCCCAGAAGTACGTTGAATTTCTTGATATGTTACTGTTGATTCAGCTGGAACTTCTGATAGTTTATATTTATATGTTAATTGATGTATTATTCGCCATATTTTAGTCAAAACATAATCAAGATCTAAAGAGCCGCAGTATATTGTTGATGCGCTACATATGATTTCATGATCGCATTTCTTCTAGGCGGGACAATGCAGCACGAATTGTCATGGGAAACATAATTGAAACCTCCAGGAAATAGCCCAACAAAATCGGATATCGCACACCAGGTAATCGAACTCTTTATTAAGATCAATAAATACCGTATGCATTATATTTTGTCATTAAATAAATAAGTTATGATACCATGTTATACAACAATATCATCAAAAGTTCCCATATCCTGTCTGAAAGCTGTCTACGACGAAATTGATGGGTGAAGCAATACAACAATGCGAAGGATGGGAGAGAGTTGTATGGTTGTAAATATGGAGAGAGTGATTTAAATTGGGAAAAATATAAAGCGGTAGTGGGGAGAGAGATAATGGACAGATTACAGAAGAGAGAAAGAAAAAAATGTGCAGAAAGGAAGCGCTAGTGAATGCAAAACAGGAGCGAATAAATTATTAAAAAATATCCCGAGTAACCGAACACCGCTTCACGCTTAGTTAGAAGAACCAGTTTATTTGTATTACCGTAAACATGCATTGTGTACACACCAGTCAAACAGTGGCATGTGTACGTTCGCGCAAGCTATTATGGTAAATACAGCTATCTTAATATTTGTTTCATCTAATTATGTTCCCTGCAAACGAATGAACCTCCGATCTGAGAGTTGCTAAATCAAATCTATGCCAACACAAACTTTCACATGACCACAGTCAACTCACATGCTTTGTTATTATTCACATGGCTGATTATCTCGTTTTTATATATTAACGTTAATTAAATATCACGAACAACACTCCTAACCCTGCCTCTTAGCAATTATGATACAACAAGCAAAAACGCTTTGCATGAGATAAGTATCCACCTGTAAAATTTTAAATATTGAATGAGGTCCGTTCTCATTTTATTACGGAACCAACTGAATCTATCAAATGGAAATCAAAATTACATTTTTGTTATAATAAAGACTTCCAGATCGGGAGATTTGTACTCGTGATAATTACACCGCCAAGGGAAATTTATTGATTCGATTTTACACTTCATTTATGTTAGTTTGAAAAAAAAAACATAACTGACAAAATCATAGCTACCTTGAAATACGCAATCTAGTATTAACATGTCGATTCGCAACCTTGTCTGTCATACCCTTTATTGACGAAATCAGAAGTATGATATTGAATGTCATTGAATCGAACCCAATGCAATTGAAAATAATTGAGAAACATATTTTATATTTAAATGTTTAGCAATAAGCCTATTATGAATTTAAAAGTTCAAAAGGACTAGTGTAAATAATAGTGATATTAATGAATATAGATTGTAGAAATTTAAATCTTTTATTATAGATTTTTATTCAACGCTGGTATTGATGAAAAATCTCGGTTAAATTTAAAATTATTCTGAAAACGAGATTCCAAATCAAAAGTAAACCACTGTTGACATTTATTTTTATTTCTCGTTTTCGTTTTCTTTTTTAAATGAATATTCAGTTGTACCTTCATTAATGAGTAACTCTATATTTTTAATATTTGGACATGAATATTGGGAATGAGAATGGGAGCGGAATATATGATTAAGAATGGGGAAATATAATAGTGGGATAGAGAAAGTGCGTGCAATATTGGAAGGAACAAAGGGAAATGGTGTAGTCGCAAAGAGAATGGGAGTGGAATATGTGAAGGAGAAAGGGCACAGGGTATAGGCGAAAGAAACATGAAAGTGGAATATGTGAAAAAAAGGTGAAAGGTAAAGTGAGACAGATATAAGAAGGTGAATGGGAAATGGGCAAGTGAGAAAGAGAATCACAGTAAAAAAAAAATTAAAAAGGGGGAAGAGGATAGTGGAAAGAAGAAAGGGGAAAGAAGGGTATTGTCAAGAGAATGAAAGTGGAATATGTGAAAGAGATAGGGAGTGGATATTGGGAACACGAACGAGAAGGTTGGCAGGGAAAAGATAATACAAAAATGGAATATGTAAAGAAATAAATGGAAAGAAACTTGCAGGGAGGAGAAAGAAATGATATATTAGGAACTTTAATGGAGATAAAAAGGGGGATGGGAATGAGAAGCGAGGGGAGAGTGGAAGAATCTATGGGGATAGTGTAGGAAGGAGGATGCAGGAAAAATTGAAAATGATAAAGGAGGGCATTTCTTCATTCTCTTATCATCCTTGCTTCCTCACGGTTTCCCATCATATCCAATTTCTTATTTCAAGCCTCATATAAACCCGATCCATTTTATCGGAAAATTGATCTGCGAGAACAGTGAAACAAACTAACTTAACCGATTGGTTAAGTCGTGTGTCATTTGGATTCATCCCCGACGAGTACATTCACCCGATTATTATTATATCTGTCATCACGGTTGCTAAAATCAATTATTAACTGACGGTACGGTATCACGCAAGCAGCCAGCCATAAAAATAAAAATAAGCATCTTAAAGCGACCTGTTAAAGATGATTTTTACAATGTTTGCCTTTAATTAAAAGTAAAAAGCCCATATCCACAAAGCTCCTAAGTTAAAACTTAAGCAAATTTCTTAAAATCGTAAAAGTTCTTAAGTCTGTGGCTGGTTCATTTAAAGTTTATTTTGTCTTGAATGGTTTAAATCTGATTAAGAATCAATAGTTGTTAATATTTAAAAAAATTTCAGATATAAATTGTTGATTTGCACAATTAAAGTTGTCTTTGAAATTTTCACTTAAATTTTACCAGAGGTACGATTTTGCTTAGGAGCTTTGTGGATATGACCCCAGCTTCACATATTTCGTAGATCTTTTAAAGCCTAATACAATGAAACCATAAAGCGTTGGGATTGCTGGGAAATGCATATAAATGACCTACAAGCATGTTTAAACATTGTGTTTTTATATTCAGCAAACAAATAGTATTGCTTATTGATTGGACTCAAATTAGTGCATATTATTAATTAAAATTGCTTATTGTAAGACAACAATACTTTACATGGTGAAAAAAAAATGTGTCATGAAACAAAATTGTTTTGTGTTTCAATGTTTTGCGGAAAAAAAACACACTACATTTTTGTTATTTTATAAAGCTCCTCTTAGACTATAGAAAAACAACAGTTTGCTAAAATCAACAACACTAAATTATCAATATTCATGCATAATTATACGCTTAATGCACTATAACAGAAAGCAACGGGTCAACGTGCTTGTGCGTAGGGTGTATATATTTCTATAAAAACATGGAGAAATGTCACACGTTATTAATAGCAATACAATAATAAAACGTATATCATATATACATGTCGTGATTTATAATAGTAAAAGCAGATGATCATTACTGTGCAAAGAACTTCAACATTCATAGCTTGACGTTCATGGCTATTCAAGTTGAGTATTCAGGCTAGCTTTGTCTTCTTTCGTTTTCATTGTTTGGCAAATTTCACAAAACATCGAGTCAAAAGACACCCTACTATTATTATAATGACAATACATGTTTTTCATATAATCTTTAAAGCTGCTATTTCACAGATGATAAGACATTTACTATTGAGGCCATAAACGTTGTTTGTAAAGTAACAGTAATGATACTCATCAAATGCAATTGATTAAGCATCATTTAATAGTATAATAACAATACGAATAAAAGTTGCTTTACGACTCGTTTAGGAAAACCCTTCTAAAAATAAACTACCACTGTTAGGTACAAGTGATATTGAAGATGCGATGTTGATTGTGCGTGTCCAATAGTTTGTTCATTCATTGATAAATTTATTATCAAAACATATATAGGAAAAAATCGTACAAACTTGATTTAAACGAAAACGTTCCAAGTACCTTCATAAGTTTGAACCCGGTCCTCTGCGTGATAGGCAGACACTATAACCGCGTCGCTAAACACCTACATGCCCTTTGGATAGCTAGAATGCATATTATAAGTTGTTGTTTTTTTTTCTAAATAAAAGACAGGTGACTTACTTTAATAAATATTCCTTATGAAAAAAATAACCTCAAAATGTTTTATTTGTTTTAGTTTCATTTCTCACCAACAGTCTTTCTACGCTGTCAGCGTTTTGATGTTGAAATTATTGTGCATCACGTGAATCTTTTTACATAAAGTAAACATTACACGAACATGTATGTGAATCAGAGTTGCCGAGTGGTAAGCGCGTCATACATTAGATCCGGAGGTCGTATGTACGATGCCCGGTGGCGGCACTTTCTTTACTTATTTTGATGGTTTTCTTATTATAATAGTTAAAGTCTACGGTTTAGATACTTTAATTTTACCTTTTACGACATATATTTTTATAATTAAAAATACGCAAACTGTGAACAAGTTAGACCGTCCGTCTGTCTGTCCTTCCTTCATTCATTCCGTCCGTCCGGTACTTCGTTTCTATGCAAAATTTCTTGAACTAATGACACGAATTCAGTGAAACTGTATATGCAGCATCCCTTTGTCGCGGACATGCGCTTTTTGTTATTGTCAGGTTCCGGTTTGATGATTTTTCAGTTTAGTTATTGGCTTAGACTATAATTTTGTTTAACCCATTTGTATTATAATTCTGACACTTATATATGTTATATTCGTTTCCACGCGACATCTCAGGAACTTATTAATCCAATCCAATGAAACTGTATATGCACCACCTCCTATAAGAGGACATGCGTTTTTTGTTGGCTCATTCCGGTCTATTGATTGTACAGGGAATTATTGCCCCTTGATTTTAAATTTTCTTTTGTGCGTGTCCACACTATAACTTGGCCATGGGTGGAGGGATTTTATAAATACTTGGCACGAATGTAAGCCAGGAACGAGATAGTGTGTAGCGCTCATAAATCAGGTCCGTAGGTCAAATGTCAATATTGCACATATTGGTCAAATGTCACGTTTAGCTTTTTGCTTGTCAGGACTATACCTTTGCCATGGATGGAGGGAATTTGAAATTACTTGGTGCAAATGCAATCCGCAACGAGATCGTGTGTAGCGCTTATGAATCAGGTCCGTAGGTCAAACGTTAAAGTCACGTCTAGAGGTCATAGGTCAAAATTGACACTTTGATTATCTGTGCTTTTACTTGTCATGTAGTTTGCATCAAATTGGCTTAAAGCGCACATTAATCATGTCCGTAGGTCAAAGACCAAGATCGCACTTAGTGGTCAAAGGTCAAAATGAGCTTTTGCATGTCTGCACTGTGACTTGGCCATTGATAGAGGGAGTTATCAATTACATGGCACAAATGCTTGTCAAGTGCATGACACAGGGTTGTAGGTCAAAAGTCAAGGTCATTGTTAAAGGTCAAAAGTCGAAATTGGCTGTTGCTTGTACGGACTTGGCCATGTATGGATTTAAAAATCACTTTAGACAAGTGTTTGCTACAACAAGACAGCGTGTCTCCGTATTAATCAGTTCTATATAATAAAATGTCAAGGCGGCATCGGGGAGAATCCATCGGTCCTACTGATATTTTTGACGCATTGTATAAGTATATGATTATCGAGTTTAGGTGATTTAATATTATTTATAGTTTCTAGTAATCTTCCACTGATTGAAAAATAAAAATATGTTTGTGGTCTTTTTAGCTTAACGCAATTAATAAATAGATTTGTATATCAATGTCAATTAACTTGAGTCTCCTATAATTCTTCTTTATCGGCAGTAGGCATTAGGTAAGTTCATTTTATGAATGGAAATTAAACATTGGGTATGACGTAACGCCGGATATTGGCCCATTATCGAGCCAAAATTGAGCAGCGATATAGAAAACAGTTCCAGCAACGGTAAGTAAACACCGATTTCAAGTATTCTATTTATAATTGTATACGTGTATGTACTGACCTAGACTGCCCACTAAATTGCATACTTACTTTGACCCATATAATAGATGAACAGTAAATAATCAGTAACTAATCGTAAACAGCTCGCTGAACAAATGCAGCTCCTCGTGTGTTTCATTCAATTATTAATGAGTTTAAACCTGTTTCGAAAAATGCGAATCGAGCGATTGCTTATGAATATTATACTGCACATTTCCTGCAATTAGCAGCTACTTTTGTTCACAATGCCAACTCCTGTACGGAGTAATGCATATTCGTGAGCTGAATATTTCATTTTATCAATATTTAGTGTACTGGGTATGGCGCAAAGAGCATTTACCGTTTTTGATGATATAAACCATACATACATAACTTTCATTAAATAAGATAGTAATTATCTAAAGCTATATCGATACATACAATATATTATACAATTACAATAGTAAAATCGATTTATATTACCATCACACGTTATTGCACAGCTAAAACGCCCATACTTGTTGTATTATATGACTTATGAAAACAAGGATATCAGTGAACTGATGTGTGCTCGCCAAAGCACTTTCCCAAGTAATGGGAATGCAATCAGAAGAGTCCAGACAATTGTGCTCTACTAGTATATATTAATTTCAGCAATCATCAAAGTCCCATAACTGTAAGGAAATTATTGAAGCGAATCATCATGGTACAGTGAACACCTCTTGGTAAAGAAGCCTCTCATAAAGTTTCATTACAACTTTCATTGTAGTTAAGACAATAATTGCACACTTAGTCTATACACTAACAAAAGCAACCTTCACAGTAAGATAACACTGAAAGGGAATATCCTCTACTGTGCACACCTCATTTTGATAATGAAGCACCATATGCAGTTTCATAGTATTCTGGCCATTTGTTGCGGAGAAACAGTACGAACAAGAATTGTGCACTAAATGGTGATTTCATAAATCTTCAAAGTCCCATAACTCTGAGAAAAATCATTTAAGCGAAACGCCCTGGTTCAGTGCAAACCTCCTTGTGGTAATGAAGCTTCCTATACAATTTCATTGAATTCAGGCCAGTAGTTGCGTAGTAATAGACCGGACAAGAATTGTGCAGTAAATACATGCTTATTTCGGCAATGTTCAAAGTCGCATAACTCTGAGAAAAATCATTGAAGCGGACCGTCCTGGTTCAGTGCACATATCCTCTTGGTGATGAAGCTTCCATAATGTTTCATTGAATTCTGGTCAGTGGTTGCTGAGAAATAATCCGAACAAGAAAACGGGACGGACGGACGTAAGGACGAACAGACGGACGGTCAAAGCGGTGAAGCTCGAAAATCTTTTAGGGAGCATAATAAACGACAGCTGATGAAATTGTAACTAAAACACATGTATTTGTTTCAGTCATTATATTAAAACAAAAATACGAGTAAAGCAAGTAAATTAAATGCTTATCGTAACTCCCGTTTACGTTTTTTCTCAGAGGCACTGGTACGGGGCTGTTTTATCACAATCAACTGTTATTTTTCAAATTCACCATCGTTAAAGTAAATGCATGTGAGAATAACATTCAGCGATGGAGATTTATTGTGCATTTAATCAAACACAAATAAAACAGACACTAAAATATCCGCTGAAAGTAGCATCACACATCCATTCGGAGCTAACGTTTTGACGTAGTCGATTACAAATGACGTCGTATTATGACGTCATCGTTGTACAAAACAACGTCATGTGCAATATCATTTCTGATAGCACGAGCAATGAAATGTTATGTCGATAAATCCCTTACTGAGTACATAAAACATATTTTACGTCATAGCATTTATCGGTTTATGCAAAATATAAAACCAAGATACGCATAAACTAAAGACAGACAAAAAGCAATTTAAACGACAAATGAAGTACTCCTACAACAAACGCTGTCAAAATACAACCATATGTAAAAATATAATCGAATCTCAAAATTTAATTGATTTATACTCAGCAGATCCGCTATATCGCGATCCGTTATATCGCGATGTCCAATATATAGCGAATCGGCCGTGGATCCCGATCTTTTTTATGTCCTTCAATATTTTCCCATTACCAAATGCTCATAAATAAATCCAGTTTGATTTGTGTGCCTTCACGGCGTCTCTTTTATTCACACTCGTGTAGTGCGACAAACAAACTCCGACTCACTCAACATCAGAGTGTACCAATTTGACGTCATCAGCTTACAGCGCGCGTGCCACCCTTGACAACGTCGTTTCACTGCTGTCGCTCTATTTAGCACCCGAATTACACGCAGTCCACGTGGAGGGTGTATACAGTAACTGTATGTCATAAATCAATACTGAAACTTGTATGCAAAAGTTAAGATCTCAATGTTTTATGCGCTACAAAGTTTTTATGTCGATCGATACACCTACGCTCTCCGCGGACGACGTGACGTTGTACATGATTGTCAGCAAGTTTTCGCGCGCTTTTTCTAACAGAACAAAGAGTTTACACGAAATACACGTGTGTTGTAATTGTTATTAGAATTTATGTTTACTTCACGTGAATAGTGAAATTCGGATAGGCGTTTCGGACTTTATAGTTTTATACGCGATATTGGTCATTTATTCAACGGAATTAAATGAATAATATTATATTTTCATATACAAATAGAATATTTTACATATGGATTTAATACATAATGGATGTTAACTACATTAAAACGGGTGAGTTATTTACTTAATTACAGTAATGTTTAAGATCGGGGAAAAACAGGCTAGTGTGTACATATATATCTACTGAATGGCCTGGCATGTTATATCGCGATCCGGATATATCGCGATCGCGATCCGTGGACCCCGCGAATCGCGATATAATGGAGTTACAATGTATGTCTGTCTAGTTTTTACAAGCTGATTTCATGGTATATCAAAGCAATAGTACGACTACTTAGATACACAGTAATAGTTCGTGCTTTAATTTTGAAAACACTTCATTTCAGACATTAATTATACAATTAACATATAATATCCATTATTATTCAGGGAAATCACAATTTATTAAAATAAAATTAATTATAAACTTTTTAAAAATCATGTATATTAAATACCTGACGCCAGTTCAAATGAAAGCACAAGTATAACCACGGCGCATGCGCCAATGAGACCAGCCGCAGCAGATTAATATTATAATGAAATAGTAATAATAATAATAATAATAATTATTATTATTATTATTATCATTATTTGCGTTGTTTATTGGTAGATTAACAACAATAATTGTATTTCTTTGTCTATAGAAGAACTAGCGAGTAACATGTTATAATCTATTGTATTGCTATTTAATTAAATATTTCGATTTATTTGCAGCGGTTTTTTTTGCTAATGGTTTACAGACTTAGACATGAAAAGTTAAATTAATGCGAGTTAATGAGGTTTAGGATCAATATCAAACGAAGACTCAAGAGGTTAATTTTTGTTTTGCATTATTAAATGTCTCGTGTGTAAGGCCGTATATAAAATATAGCATGTTTCTCCCTCTGCGACCCATGCTTATAAAAGGGTAGGTAGGTTTGTAGGGAAATATGATTTTGCTTTTCAAAGTATAACCATTATAATTGTCATTTAAACAATACTAACATAATTTGTTGTTAAGTGATTGTGTGTTCGTTGGTTATAAATCAATGGAGACTGTGTAACAAACTACTTTGACAACAAAGAAACGTTTATATAACGTACATAAACAATGCATTTTTGACAGTCAAAATAATAATTTTCATTACTAGCACTCTGAAAGGAAAATTAATGCTGATTTTTTACCGATTTGTACCCAAACTTTTGACAATACAAAAGTATGTTTACTTTGTTAAAAAACTTTTTTGGAGGATTGGGGAACAAACAATATTTTATATTAGGCCTAACAAAACAACTTACCAATCACCCAAGCACGATTACTGTCTATAACAATCATTGTTGTCAGTGCTTCTAGATATAAAATTGAAACCTGTCTACACCAGTCTGCAACATTTATAAAACCACATAACATGACCTTATTCTCAATTATGAATTTGATGTTTGATGTTCGAATTGTCGGATCGTTATACGAATAAATAAATGAATGAATGGATGTGTGCGTGTGTGTGTGTGTGTGTGTGTGTGTGTGTGCGTGCGTGCGTGTGTGTGTGTGCCTGTGCGTGTGTGTGGGGGGTTTGTTGCGTGCGTGCGTGCGAACGTACGTATGGATGGATGGATGGATGGATGGATGGACGGATGGATGGCGGACGCATAGATGGATGGTTGAAGGGATTGATCAACGGACGGACGAATGGACTAATTGATTAATGGATGAATTGATTAATGAATTCATGAATGAATAAATGATTTCATGAATGACTTAATTAATTAATTAATTAATCAATGTGTATGAATTAATGAATATTTGTTTTCACATTTTCCATGTGCATGTATATTTATAAATACTATTATTAAATGATAAACAACGCTAGATAAGGCTATTCAAGGATGACCTTTGATAATATACGTGATTTAAGTTGTTAATACCAAAAACATGGATACATCGAAGTCATGCACTGTCACTTAACAGAAAAAGGTATATATAATATAAAAAGTAAATAAAATAAAAAAGATTCTAAAGTACCTTTACATTTCTGACAAATCGAAATCGAAAGTAAAACTTAGTCGGTTACACATCACTAACTTAGTGTTACATATAATTACGAACTCCAAATTAGGTCAACCAAAATGGTTGGTTTCCACTTACATCTTAAAAAATCTAGGAGTGGAGAAGGGGGGGGGGCAGATAAGAAATAACTTTTTTTTTCTTTAAATGTTTTTCTTCGCGGCATATTTACCACACAATTTAGGTACATTGAAAGGCATGTAAAATATTTAAACGCCTCCAATCAAAGAACTGTAAATTACGGTATGTCATTACCAAGAGCGCCTGCCTCACGCAGACTAATGTGAAATGTTTGCTAATGACCCGAAAACCTCATATTAGCAAAAACTGCTCTTTAACCGAAAATCATAAAACGTAAATGATCGACAGGTAAAAAAATTTGGGTCGGCGGACGAGTTTATCACATTGTTGTGTGTTTTACATTCGCAGACGCATAAAACGCAACGCAAACGTATACAATTTAAATATATAATATGAGCCGTTATCTGGAAAAAGGGGTCAAAATGACAAAAACAATCAAAATTGAGATTGTGCATATCTTCATAGTAGAACAACTTCTATCTCATACAAAGATCTATTTACCATTCTATTCCGTCTATATCCCAAGATATGCTCATCTAAAGAATCACACTACTGGCAGCTCTGACACTTTTGCCATTAAATAATCTTACTTATTAAATGGCATTTATTTTCTTATGTTGTTAATAAAACATTGCTATGCAACACATACGTTCCAACAATATGACACATAGCTGCAACAATGAGTTCTCATTGTGCTTAACAATTCTGTATTTTAAACATTTGTATGTTGCCTAGCAACGACAGAATATCACATAATGGGACAAGCATACGTTAAGTGATTAACAAATATTTCTTTATGTCCATGGTGTCACCAAATTTTAATATAATCTGATAATCAGATGACTGGAATTGGACAGTGACATTCTCAAAAACATGGCGAACATATGGCCGGACTACTGTGTAGAGGTACTGTTGTCGCTGAAGACACAGACCTCCTGCGGTGATGATGGACGGCAAACTGTCGTCAAACACGTGCGTGGGTGTCTTCAGAACAGCGAGTCGTGTCTCCTGGCCTTCACGTTATTTCCGCACGTTCACCATACCGGGTGTTTCTGATGAGAAACGACAGTACTGGTAGCTCCTGAAAAGTACACGATTGCCATGGCAACAGCAATCGTAATTACACGTCATTATCTACATGTATAATGCCTATCGCATACTGATAAAGTTCTAAGACATTGTTGTGTTTATGAGCACATAAACAGAGACTTATAATCAACTATTACATTTCGTTTTGATATATATAATTTTATTATCCGATAGAACCGAATAGACTTTATTTTATTACAGTGATATGCGTAATGAACATACGAATATGCTTACAATTTACAAATATGTCGATTAAACACCCGGCCCCATAGGCCTATAAGTCACTGTCAAACAATATAATGTACCATCGTGGATAAATGTTTTAATGAATATAGAAACAATGTGTATAAACTATTCAATGCATGGCAATGCAGTACGAAACAAAATTAGTTTTGAAATTAAAAATAACGATATTCAGTTTGATTAATACAAATTCTTGCGTCGCAGTAAAAATGCCTACGATATTTACCTAAGACCTTTGATATGTCGTAGCACTTTATCGAGGAAGCCTTTCCAGTCGCGCCAATGTCAGTGCCACTTCCAGGCTGGGTAGCGGGCAGATTCATTGGTCTGCGCAGAATGACAACAACTTCAAACTTGCCAACCGACTCACAGTCCGAGCGTCTGTAAAGCTGTTTGATGTGACCAACTCCACCGTCAATCCTGCATCGCGCGTGGCCTGGGATCTGCATCATATATTCGATTTCAGTATGTCGACCGGTCATCACCCGCCACAGGAAGTAGCCCAGGACGTAACGGTTTTTATTCTGACCTTACAACAGTAAATGTAATAAATATTATAGAATCGTATATAATTTATTTAGCGATAATATAATACTATGTTTGCATTTACATGTATCCGTCCTTAAAATTGGTTTACAAGTTTTAGTATGCACACCGGATCCTGCATGATTCATATTCGATAAAATGTATTTAGAAGAAAAGGCAAAACATAAAAAAGTATCACCAAGTAATTTACATACCATGACAATTATCAGCATGTAAGGCACATGTTGTCACATCGGTTGTGTACGCGTCCAGTACCCAGTCAACCATGCTTATGACCGCAGTGGGACCGTGTGCCAGTGTGCCGTCTTGTCCAGTTGGTTCGTGTTCATCCAGCAGAAAATTAAGCTGCTTTGGAATCCAGTCTAGTCGAACACCAAATATCTGGACCTTTCTGGGAGTTGTAAAATACAAGGGTCCCATTTGACGACCGTGGTGTGGTATTGTAACGTTTGACAGAAGTAAAAAGTCAATTTGTCATCCTCATTTCGAGAATCAGGAACTTTCTTCCGTAATTTCTCACACGTTGCACAAACATCATCTGCCGGCGAAGCAATTCGAATGTGTGGCACAAAAGTATTCCATGGATGATAACACAGGTCGAATACTTAACGCTGCGCTGGCCATCAGCTACTGGTGCTTGGTACTCAGTATGAACTGTCTTTTTTGTAGTCTGACAGTGCAGGCATATAGGCGCAACATTATCCCGTCCTCTCGGAGCTGCTGGTTGCGGTAATCCATGAATATCAGCATAGTTTATAACGAATGTCACTGCTTCCTTTACAGTTTCGTAGTTCAGGGCACGAGACGATTTCTTGCCAGTGTTGCCATGTATACGCGGAACTGGCCCGTTGACATCCATATGCACAATGAGGTTTTATTAAAATTCACAAAAACCAGTATGCACACATGTTGGCCTTGAAATGTAAATTGAGTTCTTGCTTTTGACTTTTTTTTCCTCTCTTTGTTTGTGACTGATCACACTCAATGAGGGTCCTCATAATATGTACATGTACATGTCTTTTTCATCTTTATTCATTTCACAAACATTCAGCATGTGTTTGAACATGTCATCTAAGGCGAATTTACTAACACAATTTAATCGACATTTGCATCCTTCTTCTTTAAGTCTCTTAAGTTTAAAATAACCTTCATCGTTGAAAGCTGCGCACACATTGTCATCGTCATCGGACTCAGAATCAATATTAGCAGAGGCTGAGCTCTCCTGTTGAATGTAATCAACGGCGACATAATCCACGTTCACCTCATGCCGCTCTTCGTCATCGTCGTCATTAGACTCATCCTCCAAGATTTCTTCCACCTCTTGTGATGCGACTGGCGTTGCAACCGGAGTCCTGCCGAAGTGTTCCGATATAACACTTTCCAAGTCCTGTAGAATATACACAGTGCAGTAAATAATATACAAAAATATTAAATAAGCAGCAATATGTCCAGGCACGTGTGTTTAAGGCATTGTAACAAATCAACATACATAATATATTGCACGTTTACTTTATGACCGCTGACGCACACGATACAAGTATGTTAAATACAATATATGGTTGCAGATAAAATACAGTAAGGTCGCCAATAACGGATCGCCAAAAGTAAGTTTATACTATTTATATAAGCAAAGCTTCAATGTTTTTTGTGATGACAAGTACATTACTGTAGTTTGTCGTTTATATGCATTCTGTAAATTCAGGTTATGCCTTCATAACAGTACATGTAATAGTACAGTTAGCTCCCTGACAATCAGACACGTAACTTTGTTTCTTTAATTTTCACAAACTGCCTGATAATATAGTACGAAGGTTACTGCGCCCTGCCACTTAAGCTCCTAATTATCCTTAATAAAATCTTACGATACTTGGAATTTAGCAGAAACGCCATCAACTAAGCATGTTTTATGACGTCACACTACTATCAACCGAATTTCTCAGAGACTGCACATTTAAATCTGCTACATCATTTATTACGTTATAATTTTAAACAAGCAAATATTGACATATATAATATAATTTATAAAACACTACATTTTCGACACTAGTAGCTGCATTTAAGTGAAATAACCAATTGGTTCATTAGTAGATAGCCATATGTGGTATGGTGGAGGCAGGAGTGCTCGCGGTCGTAAGCAAATTGTTGATATTATTTGATAGAAAACGATATAATTTATATGTTTTCCCATACTAATAAGCTAAACAAATTCTTTTCACCTTCATGTAAGTCAAAAATATCTCCCAATAACGAAAAACTAATTTAAAAACAAAAGTTCATTAACATGAGTCAGCAGCCATTTTCTTCAAAGGGAAGTAAGTTAAGTTCGCGGGTCAGACTCCAGTAAATAAAAAATTAGGTTACACAACACCATTAATTTATTCAGTCCTAAGAAGTCAATAGACAAAGGTGTTTTCAAAATAAAAATCAATTAATAATATGAACTATTTCAACTATTGTGTCTGTTGCTCATAAAGCAATTGGGTGCTATGTTTCATTCAATTAATGTTTACTCTTCAGCCTGATGCTCAGGACAATGGCACACCTGAATGGAGAGTCTCTCCTCGAGACTGAAACAGCAGTGCAGTATTTAAGGTGGACCCAGTGTCCACAGTGATCACACTGGCCCCATTTAACAATAACCAGTGATGTACAGCGTCTCAAAGCTTCCGGATATCTCTTGTAGAACACACAATACAAATCCTCCTCAGTGTCAGTGCTGTTCTGGCTGTCATCGATGGAATCATCATCTTCATCTCTGAGGTTCACTGCGAGTCCAGAGGTAGATGGCTTTTGGTTGGATTTCATTTTCTGTTGACTGCCTGTGATTGTTGTGTGATTGCTGTTATTTTGCCTTTTGATGTTGTTGATTTCTTTCCATTTTGTGCTTTTCTGTTTTCATCCTAAGGTATTCACATTGGACTCTGTTTGCAAGTTGCCAGTAACAGCTGAGCTGGTGGGGTGGGGGGGGAATAGTTTTTTGGGGGGCCTCTGTTTCACAGTTGTTATCACTCTGCTTTCAGGTAATCCATCCCTTCAACATGTACTTGTGGATTAGCAGTGGATGTTTCTGTGATTGTTAACACGACAGAGCTTGGCTCATAGGCAGCATGGTCTGTTCTGGCATCACTAGCAGATGGGTAGATTGTGGCTGGTGCAGTCTGGATGTTGGTGATTACGGCATCATTAAACGGATAAATCCCTGCCGTTTTGAATGCCGAGCATATATTTTCTGGTGAAAATGCCCTGGTATATGGTTTGGCGGTGAGCATAGCAAATTCATACCTAGTAATTGCTATGGGTGTATGCTTGGCATTCTTTGTTTTGTTTCTTCAGAGGGGCAAATACTCCAACATCCAAGGGCTGAATCAGGTGGCTGGTATGAGGTGGCAAAACAAATAGCACCACATTGTGTTCTTTTGCCCAGTCAGCAAGGGTCAAGGACAAGTGGGCTTTATGTCCATCATATAACACCAGAACCGGTTTCCTTGAGGCTCTATCTAAGTTGGCGTGCTTGGCAAAGTGATCCATGAGGTAGGTCTCAAACAGGCCGATGTTGACGAAACCACTGTCAGACATCCCTCCATCAGACCCTGGAAGTGCACCATCCAGTAACTTATCCACCCATCGCTTCCCTGGGAACACATAGAATGGGGGAATATTGTTGACGATTGCATTAGCCCCACCAACAATCGTCACAGTTCTGGTCCTTGGAGATGTGATGGCCTGTGGCTTACATTCATTGCCGCATACCGCCATTGCAGGAGTGTGTTCTGTAGAGAACACCGTCTCATCTATGTTGAAGATTCGCTCAGGGGCATTCAGCAGATCATTTTGTTGAAACGCACCTGAAAGTTTTGAGAAGTAGGTGGATATAGTCTTTTCAGAGGATGACTTTGTCCTTGAGGAGTCAGTTTCTGTGGGGTTACAACTTTTAGCTCATTGTGTCTCTTGCGGAAAGAGTAAAACCAGGGTTTATACAGTTGCTCCTTAGCAACTTTCTTCCCAAGTGACTTTGCATAACCAGCTGCTACACCAAGAATTTCATAAATTGGGTAACCATATCCAATGTTACCCATATGAATAATATGGTCAGCAAGTTTCTTTTCTTCTTCTGGACTGAAGAGTCTTGCTGGGCCCATAGTACATTCCAGGCTTACATTGCCTCTGGTCCTATCTCGAAGTGTAGACTCCGGAACTCCATATAGGCGCGCTGCTCTGTATACAGATGTTCCTGACAGTGTGGCCTGGAATGCCCTCTTCAAGTTGTCCCTATCATAGGTTTTCTTCTCTCGGACAGGTTTTTCTCTCTGAAAAAGAAAACAAATGTGATGGGAAACAAAGACAAATTCAATAAATGAATTAAATTTACTACAGTCTGACCATTTCAAAAATTGGGTAGAGATTTAGTTGTATGTAACCAACAAAAATATTACTGGAGTTGGACCTATGTTTAGCAGACGATTTCTGAAGGGATTTGTGAATGGGAACATACAATTTAAAGGTATTTTCAAATATAAAACTTATTTAATATCAATTTCTGCCAAATGCTAATCAAAAACTTACATGTATATGGTTTATTTCTGCAGAAAATAGGTTTGACAACTGGATGACATAAACTGGAACCTTGTTACAGATGCAAACAAAGCAGGTGGCGCTGTTTTCCAAATACCGCGAGAACTACTTACCCGCGAGTAGTTCTGTTAAATACAAAATAACTCGACTGCATAAAAACCATTTTCATTATTAACAAGACAGTGAAATGTAGTTTCCGAGATATACTTAAACGTATGTGTTCGTTATGAAGACATGCACAACAAATATAATAGATTGTCAATTCATTTTTCAAATATGGTTTATGACAAATGTTTTCCAAGTAATTGTTTTGTTAACTGATATAGATTAGCATCATAAATATAGGTATATGTGTATGTTTGTTAGTATTATAAGGGGATTTATATGTAACTACAAATTAAAATCGACATGTTCTTGGAAAAAATGGCGGCATGGGTGCTGTTATGAAGAAGGAGAATAAACTAGCAGTACAAATTGATCTACCATTAAGTTATAAAACAAATTACAAATTACTGGTACTCACGTCTAGATCATCCATCGTGGAGAGCAAATCCTTCGTAAGCAATTAAATTCAACGCACACTAAATCTGAAATATAATCAATATCCGACTCGTTGAAATTTTAATCCACAACATGCGGTCTACACTGAAAATGATGACGTTGCTGTTGAAATTTAAAACCACAACATGCGGTCTACACTGAAAATGATGACGTTGCTTTGGCTGCAAGTTTCTCGACGTCATAACTGATGTCATACGTCATAACCGATATCATAATGCCCCCTTTTGTCAGATAACGGCTCATATATATGTGTGTCATTCGCTGAAGATTCATTGAATGAAAGGGATGAACTTACTATTAAACTATTGTGTAATTGTAGATCCACTGAATGAACGGGACGAACGTATTATTTAACTATTGCATAATGTTATACGAGTATCTGCACAAATCCCCTTCTTTAAATTATGTTTAAACTATTGTTCCATTATATTTTATACGTAGTTGTAGACTAAGCTTCCGCGGTGCTATATTCACACATATGTTGTGCTCACATCCTTTTTAACGAAACAATTGAAAGTAGTTTTCATCACACTATGCTTTGCGCGAATTTACACAGGTCTAAACCATGACTACGTGATCTGTTGGAACACAATGTCGGCTATTTGGTCTATACATATTTAGCAGCGACGACGTCTTTTGAAATATTTAAAGGTCTACGAGAAAACCGTAGTAGGCCGCCCGTTGAATCTTTAGGCCTACCCAAAGTGGGGACCCCCATTGTATGACGTTTCGTGTTTGTGATGATTTATGTTGCCTGCTTATAATTAAATAGTTCAGTAACAAATAACCGCACACACAATTAAATGTTCTTTTTTATATCAATTTGTTATATGATCAGGTTTTTACTAAAGTTATTTATTTATTATATACCCCCACAAACGAAATTTAGAGGGGTATATAGGAGTGAGCTTGTCGGTCTGTCGGTCTGCCGGTCTGTCGGTCTGTTGGTTTTTGGTTTCGGATGATAACTCAAGAAAGGCTTGACTTATTCAAATAATTTTGAGTACTAATGTGTAACATCGTAGAATACGGGTAAAGTTCGATGTTGGTTACAAACCACTAAATTTTGACAGAGTTATGGTCCCTTTTCCACTTAATATTCCATAAAAACATGGTTTCCGGACGGATGATAACTCAAGAAAGGCTTGACATTTTCCAAATATTTTTGGTATACATGCGTAACATTTTAGAATACAGGTGAATTTCTATGTTGGTTACAAACCTCTAAATGTTGACAGAGTTATGGCCCCTTTTCGACTTAAAATTCCCTAAAACATGATTTCCGACCAAAAACTCAAGAATGGCTCGTCGTATTCCAATAAAAATGATTGGTATGCATGTGTAGCATCATAAAATACGGGTCAAGTTCTACTTTGGTTACAAACAACTAAATTGTGACAGAGTTATGGCCCTTTATTTGACTTAAATTCCCTAAAAGCATGGTTTCCTGACGATAACTCAATAATGGCTTCACATATTTTAATAATTATTGGTACACATGAGTAGCATCATAAAAAACAGGTTAAGTTCGACTTTGGTTACAAACCACTAAATTGTGACACAGTTATGGCGTCTTTTTGACTTAAATTCCAGAAAAAAACATGGACAATAACTCGTGAAAGGCTTCACATATTTTAATTATTTTTGGTACATAGGTGTAAAATCATACATTACATATCAAGTTCAACTTGGTTGCAAACCACTTAATGTTAACAGAGTTATGGCTCCTACTGAAATTTTTTTTTAAATACACTGTTGACCATTCACAAATTGAAGCATTCTCTCTCTGTCCATTTTTTTTCGAATGGATGCCATAGTTTTGTGACAATATTGTGGGGTTATGTCCGTCACTCATGTGACAATTCTATTTATTATTGCATGCTCACTATTATTTTCTTTAATTATAATACGAGGTTCAATGTATTTTGCCTGTTAACGACATTTAATATAATACAGAGGTAGAATATGTACCATTTTAGGAATCTCTATTATAAATATTCAAATGAGCTGTGTTAAAAAAAAGCGTCCAACAATTCTGATAGAACGGTAATTTAATTTATGGAGATTCTGTGATGAAATCAATCAAACGAAATTCAATATTCATTTATTTTAAAGCACTGTGTAACTAACAACTGCAAGACATTAAATATCTGACCATCTAAAATATAATCATCTTTATTTATCATTATAACCATAGTCACCATCCCCATCACTGTCACCGTCAGCGTCGTCATTTTCTAGTTGAAATGCGATTTTCAAGAATAGTGTATGTCTTTTTTTTACATATTTATGAAGTGATAATACAATATATTGATAAAGCATACAACAATAACAGAAACTATGAATCAAAAACACGAAACACACAATGATGATTGATATTAATTATTATTATTATATAGCACATACCACACCAGAGTGCGAAATAAATTAAAGTCCGTTTAACAACAAAATAAGACAAAGTAAATAACTCAAGAACTGTGTATCGATTTGTCAGATGCACATTACAAGCACATTAACCGTTTAAATAAATATATATATATATAACATACAAAACTACGATTTGCAACAGATCAACCAAATATGGCACAATTCCATGTAAACAAGAGCTGTCTCAGGACAGCGCGCTCGACTATTCACTCCGCTGTGATATTACATATCGCTTTATTAGGATTAGAAGAGCCTATCTAACATGTGAATAAGAAGCAAATAGGCCCTTTTAATACTAGGGTCGCGGTATATTATATTATTAACCTTACATTATGACCACAAAAACGTATGTGAACTTTAAATGGAATACAGTACTTACAGATATATGTACTTGCACATACACTTTTACCTGAATATTCTAAGTACAAAAAGGGGCATAATTCTGCTAAAATGCTGGTCACAGCTATGGGCATTGACCAGTGGCCTGATATTATGACCCTGAAGACATGGGTGAAGTTTCAGCTGAATACCCTTATTAGTTACATAGTTATTTACTTCCACGCAAACCTTTACCAGAATTTTCTAGTTTCAAAAAGGGGCATAATTCTGCTAAATTGCAGGTTAGAGTAATAGCCCTTGGTCTGTGACCTTACATAATGACATAATTACATAGTGTGAAGTTTCAATTGAATATCTGTAGTTGTTACAGATATATTCAGTGCTACAGATAATTTTTCAGGCAAACAGTGTTTCACTTCCTAATTTTGTAATCAAATCGTTTTTTTACACAATACCTTCAATACTAATTAGTTTTTTTTTCAATTTTTAAATAGTTTTCAGTCTATAGTTTACAATTTAAAAATCAGCTTTTTTCGTTCATTACACTTTTGCTTGTTAAAAAGCTGTCAAAGTTAGTACACTATTTCATAAATGGTTGCAAATTACTGTAATAAATGAACAATTAATAGATAATTTAGCCTTTGAACAATATTTAAATTACAAAATCAACGTTGATAGACAGAAGTTTGTTTTTGATTTTCAATTCAACCATGTTTTCTTTCAATACTGGTTCCAAGTCAAAACGGTTACACGTCTGGTTCCCAATTCTTACAACTTACACTCTACCCAGAGTATCTGGTTGATAATGACGCAAAAGTAGGGAACAACCGAACAAGACAAGTCAAAACGGTCTCTATTTTGATACGGTGCTATAGTAATAATTAACTCCGGCAAATAATCATTGTCAACAAAAACGATAAAAATGTGGTTTGAATTCGTTTTTTTTAATATTAATTAGTTTTTTTAACTGTAACTTTTAAAAATTAAATCGTTTTTCTAGAAAATCAATTCGTTTTAACGAAATAACGATGCTTATCTGTAGCACTGCTGATATATACTTGTTGCATGCAAACATTTACCTGAATTTTCTAAGTACACAAATGGGCATACTACTGCTAAATTGCAGGTCAAAGTTATGGTCCTTGGTCAGTGACCTCACATAATGACACAGAAGACATATGTGAAGTGTCAATTTAATATCTGTGGTAGTTACAGAAATATGGAGTTGCTGCTCGCAAACTCTAACCTGAATGTTCTCTTGGACGCAAACCTTAACCTGATATTTCTAAGTACATTAAGGTGTGTAATTGTTCTAAAAAGCTGGTCACAGGTATGGCTCTTGACCAGTGATCTTATATAATGACCCTGAAGGCATGTGTTAAGTTTAAATTGAATATATGTAGTAGATAGAGAGATATGGAGTTGTTGCATGCAAACTTTAACCTGATTTTCTAAGTACAAAAGGGACATAATTCTGCAAAATTGCAGGTCAGAGTTATGGGCTTTAGTCAGTGACCTCGCATAATGACCCATAACACATGTGTGAAGTTTCAATTGAATATCTGTAGTAGTAACCGTGATATGGTCTTATTGCACGCACACCTTAACCAGAGCATTACACCGACGCTGACAAACGGGTGAATAATTTAGCTCGAACTATTCGGTGAATAGTCGAGCTAAAAACTACTACCACACATAAACAGCATTTAGTTCACATTATTGATATTATAAACAAGCAATGTTGTTTATTCAACAAAATATCATCACTTGAAAAAGCATTACATATCAGTGGAATAAGCCTTTAAGAACTGTCTGAAAAAAAAGAAGACTTGTTTTCATTGCCGATTTATTCCACATTTCTATCTACATCAATTACTGGAAGTTGTACATTACTATCGACACATTCGGAGCATGTTTTTGTTTTATTGCCACCACAAGCTTCAGTGGATGTTTCATGACCATCGGCTTCAGGCTGTGTTTTATTGTCGTCACGAATTTCTGTCGGCGTTTTATTGCCATCCGAATTTTCGGACAACTCTTCATTGCCATTCGGGTTTGCTTCACGGTCATCGTTTTTTTTTTGTCAAATGATTCAGTGCCTTTGACTAAGTCGTTGGCTTGGTCATGGAATGATTCTTCTTTATTATCAACGAGTACCTCGTTTGCCTTAAAAACTGTTGACTCATCATTTGTGTTAATTTCTGCCGTATGCTCATCATCAATATTATTTGATTGTTTCCACTTCCTGAGACGTGTCTTCTATATTCCCATTTAGACCATTGTTATTTTGTGCATTTAGAGTGTGCATGTCCGACTGTTTCAGTTTGTGCATTTTGTTTTGAATCTTAAACATTGCAAACTTCTCGCCTTCGTCTTTTATCGTATTAATCCAATAGGTCACACTATTTGGTAGTGCTGATAATGGTGGTAGTGGTGGTAGTAGTGGTAGTGGTGGTAGTGGTGGTAATGGTGGTAGTGGTTGTGGTAGTGGTAGTGGTAGTGGTGGTAGTGGTAGTGGTGGTAGTGGTGATAGTGGTAGTGGTGGTGGTGGTGGTAGTGGTAGTGGTAGTGGTAGTGGTAGTGGTGGTAGTGGTTGTGGTGGTAGTGGTGCTACTGGTGGTAGTGGTAGTAGTAGTGGTGGTAGTGGTGGTAGTGGTAGTGGTGGTAGTGGTTGTAGTGGTGGTAGTGGTAGTAGTTGTGGTGGTAGTGGTGGTAGTGGTTGTGGTAGTGGTCGTAGTGTTGGTAGTGGTGGTAGTGGTAGTGGTAGTGCTAGTAGTAGTGGTAGTAGTAGGGTAGTGGTAGTAGCAGTAGTAGTAGAAGTAGTAGAAGTAGTAGTAGTGGTGGTAGTGCTGGTAGTGGTAGTAGCAGTAGTAGTAGAAGTAGCAGTAGTAGTAGCAGTAGTAGTTGTTGTTTTTGTTGTTGCAATGGTAGTGGTTGATGTAGTAGTAGCAGTAGCAGTAGCAGTAGTAGTAGTAGTAGTAGTAGTAGTGTTAGTAGTAGTAGTAGTAGTAGTAGTAGTAAATAGTAGTAGTAGTAATAGTAGTAGTAGTAGTAGTAGTAGTAGTAGTAGTAGTAGTAGTAGTAGTAGTAGTAGTAATTATAGTAGTAGCAGTAGTAGTAGAAGTAGAAGTACATGTAGTAGTTGTACCAGTAGTAGTAGTAGTAGTAGTAGTCGTACTAGTAGTAATCGTAGTAGTAGAAGTAGTAGTAGTAGTAGAAGTGGTAGTAGTAGTAGCAACAAAAGCAGCAGCTGTTACATAGATATTTACGATATTAGTGACTAAAATTACATTTGTAACTGCTAATTACTGAACTCAATGTCAGCAGAGATGTTAGTTAAAAAGTGAGACATACAAATATACATGTACAATGAAATAGTCATGGTTATTTATGATAACAAACACAGGTTGTATGTTATAATAGTTATACGAAGTAATACCTAAATTGTGTTATGTTTTACTGTGTTTTTTATTAACATTGCAATGCATATTCGGAATGGTGAAAAGTAGGACATAGTTCACGAGCATTATAGCTGAAATAGTTATTATCTACGAACAAAATAATTCAAAGAAATGCAGATGTACATGAGCTATATATTTATATTGTAATATTAGAAATGGAATTTTGAAATAGTCAATGGTTATTCTATAATAACTTAAATTCAAATACTGAAAGATATGCATTTATTAATAAGTTTGTTAATGAGAAAATGTTGAGCATGTTCCTCGAGTAAGTCATACTGAAGTGGACAATTAACACACACAAGTATAAGGTGTAGGCAATTTAGCGATCAAGTACCGAGATAAGAACAATTATACCAGCGTTTCTTAAATTATTATAATGCTATGGATAAATCATTTCAAAATTTAATACAGTTGTACAAAGCGTAGTTCATCAACGGTTGCAAAAGGGAACATATTGACGAATTTAATAATAGCTTGGAAGAAAAATTACAAACAAAACTTAAATAATTATAGCGCAACGAAAAGTACAATATCAATATAGTTATACACAACGTAGTTAGTGATTGACTGTTTTTAAAGAATCCTAACTTGATGTGGCCGTATGTGTGTACCAATTATTAAAAACATGACACCTGTTAAGAATTATGTATTTGTCGTAGATTAAATAATGACCAATCTTTAAAAATATCACAGGTTCGACAAATTATCTTCTCACACCTTTGGAAATTAACCTAACAGTCACATCAGTATTAAAATCGCAATTGAGTAATACTGTATGCTTAAGAAAAGACAATCAATTACTTGAGCAGGTGAGAAACAGGATATTAAAGGTAGCTGATGAAGAAGTACTTAATTTAATGCAATATGCTTTTAACAAACATTTTAACCATAGCATTTAAAGGTGAACGGCCATGTTTTGACATACTTTTGATATTTTGTAGATAAAAGTCAGTAGATTACAATGTTGCTTATGTAAAATATGAAAATTATTAGTTTGATGCTTAAAACGATGATTTTGTTCATCGGCAATTTCCGTACGCCGCTCGGTAATTTCCCCCGCCATTTTCTTGATGACGTAGTTAAATCCCAACGCTCCATTAATAAGATAGGTCGCCATTATTACTTACTAAATTTCTTTAACAAAAATTGGCATTTCAACAATTCTTTTATGACAATATTATGTTTTTAGGTATTGTAAGTGGCGGTGTTTGCATTTAACATGTCACAACAGCTATTTAAAATGAATTTTATCGTATTTAAACAACGTCTTGCGGGACGAGTAAATGACAATTAACACATGCATCATTTATAAGTAGTTTATGCCAAATGTTATTACTTACCTTTTCGTTGATCGTCAATCTAGCTTATCCATAATTATTTTGATTCGTTTATATTTCCATACAAGTATAATAATAAAGAAGTAATATTTAAAATAGAAAACTCCCATCACTTTTTAGACAGTTCACATATAAGTATGTTTGGTAGTTAATCCTCTTAGTTGTTTATGTTGCTCATTTATATTAATTTTTTATAAACCGATTATTATTTAACCGTTGCATTTTTCACTTTCAACTATATTCAAGATGTCAGTTTTTACAGTCGATGTGTCATCATGCATTGAATGAACGGCAGTTTGTATACGACCCCTTATTATGTCATGTGACAAACAGGATGTTGTTTTGATAATTGGATACCTCTCTTACAAATGCGCGAGAACGGTTTCACAGTTTCCTAAGTGTAATGACTATAATTATTAGCATCGATAAAAGATATATGTACGTGCAGTGAAAGTTTATGAATGTGAAGTATGTATGTGTCTTTTTTCAATTTGTCATGCACTTTAACTAAAAACATATCAATTTCATGATGTTTCACATAGAACAAGCATATGCATGTGATATGCTAACTAACATACATGCCGACAATTTATGTATTGTTTTATTTTTACGCGTTACTCTACTTTTCCAAAAATACTTACATGCTGCAGATTATCATAATATTGCTTACAATATATGTACAGTATATCTATAATCGGGATAGTGACACATTTTTGGGATATACTATTTTCTCATATTTAATAAAGTCAATGTTTCAGCAACAGGCTGTATATTATTACATTAACATCGTCCTTTACAATCTTGTACAATTTTATTAGACTGGCTTCTTATGTTGCCATAAATCTGAATTATCTACAACATTTATATTGAACTAATTAAGTAATAGGGCTTTGAAAAACATTAAAGCAATTCATGAAAAATGCTGTTGTTTTTTATTATCCTTTGACTACGTTTACAACAAACGCTGCATTTTCTTTATTTCTTACTGTTTGATTTTAAAGATAGTTGAATTTAAATTGCCAATGCATAAGGCTGAACTACTGCAACACATCAGATTACGTATAAGTCAAGTCTAAACCTATCAACCAATCAGCAATCAGGATTTGCCATGCCCACAAATTGTCAAACCTTCATATTACTTTTGACACGTTATTGTGTAGGAATACACAGGATATTGTCATCGTTGTTTGTCAGGGCCATAAAGTGTATGATCTCGGTTGTGGTGACAGCAGGAAGCCCAGACTACTAAGGATCCATTTCCATTGATCTCAAAGTTAAAATATTGTTATCATTTGTATAGTACTGGTAAGTTGATTACACAACGTGGTACTGAGTAAACGATCCCTACAGCAGATGTCTAAGACGAAGAAAGTAAGGACAATGTGTAGTCTATTTTTATGAAATGTAGCCAAATACTTACATTGTAATATGTATTTATAACCTACATTTATCTGACACGTCCTACTTAATATAAATTATGTCTTAGGTTATTGTAACTTAATGAAATAACGCGAGTTTTGAAGTAATTTGTACAGTCTATATATAAAGCAATTAACGCGTTGGGAAGAATATACGTCACTTCCGGTTTGAAACAAAATGGCGTATCGATACAAATATGCGCAAAATCATATTCTCTTTTATGCTATTCTCGCTTATAAAAGCGTTATTTATGAAAACTGATACGAGAAGTTGATTTGTTATGACTAAATCTATTTCTAAAGAATAAATAACATTTGTTAGAAGCGTTGCCTTTCACCTTTAAAAATCTTTGAAATATCTAAATGTATTTAGTTATTCCATACCTAACATAAAGAATTATGTAAAATAAAATAAAATGAAATAAAATTAAATTACATTTAATAAAATTTAATAAAATTTAATAAAATTTAACACAAGTTAATACAATTTAATAAAATTTAATAAAATTTAATGAACAAATAAGCAAATAAATAAATAAATAAATAAATACATACATAAATAAATAAATAAATAAATAAATAAATAAATAAATAAATAAATAAATAAATAAATAAATAAATAAATAAATAAATAAATAAATAAATAAATAAATAAATAAATAAATAAATACATACATACATACATACATACATACATACATACATACATACATACATACATACATACATGCATGCATGCATGCATACATACATACATACATACATACATACATACATTAATACATAAATAAAGAAATAAATATATAAATAATAAATAATAAATAAATAAATAAATAAATAAATAAATAAATAAATAAATAAATAAATAAATAAATAAATAAATAAATAAATAAATAAATACTGCCTTTTAAGTGGATTATAATTTATAGTAAGCCACGCCCCATTATCGCTTACCAAGGAAAACTGGTGGTAGTTTAAAACAGATTCATAAGCCCCGCCCTTTCACCGCTTTTTATTAGCTAACACCGCCTTTGAGCGACTGCGCATGCGTAGCGAGTAATCGTAAAAGTTAGCGTTGGCGCTGAAAAGCGGTGAATTACGTAATTCAGCGGTTGAAAAGGGATGAAAAACGCTGAAAACCGTTTAAACGGGTGTACACGGTTTAAAACGTATTTTATTTGCGATTCTTTACCGATTAATCGCAGAACACAATCGCTGACCATACTCTATTATGTATTATTTACTTATGTTATGATAGTAGTAAGACAGACAATAATCCATAAAGCAGCAATATCGCGTTTAGTCAGCTGCATATGCATCTGTCTTTAGTTACATAATTATTTCAACGTACATTAAGACATTACTTACCAGTTTTGGTTTATAAGGTACAATTAAGCCATGCTGTATTTGATCATTGATTTAAGAAAAAAAGCTGTGTTTCTAATACGATTTACGATAGTGTAATTATTTGAATGTACTAGTGTAGATACTATTTCCTTTTATTTCTGATGTATTATAGCATGTTTGTTTTAATTTTAGGTTTATTCCAGTTATAAACTGTAAAATATTTTACATTTTTAAGCATTGGTACATGTATGCAAATTTATACCGTTTATAAAATATGTTTATTGTCTTTATAAATCAGATTTAAAATTGAAATTAAAACGTTCAATAAATTTAACAAATGTTGTTTGTAAAACAATTACAATTTATACAAGTTATAAGGACGACAAGGCAGATGTTGTTCAATGTAATAATTAAAGAATTGTTTAATAATTGAATCGAAATGGAACTCGTATGTACCTGAGGCCCACAGCCTTTTTCAAAATTGTTAATTAAGAAAGAAATGGCACGGACTTATGTGTTCCGGGATGTTCCCTTCACAATGACATAAGGAAAACACTAACTATGGTTACATAAGTAACTTACAGATACTTGCGTGTAGCTTTAATCTATCATATTATATCAATGAAAGAGTAGATACGTGTGTGTGGCTTTAATTTACCATATTATATTATGAATGAGTAGGTACGTGTGTAGTAGTACAGATGGAAGGAATGGTGTGAAATGGAGGAAAGTATGGATGATGGAAGAGAGTAATGAAGGATATACGTTGACTTAGATGCCAGTAGGCAGCAAGGAACACACAGAAGCTAGGAAGGTGTGGAATCATATGACTGTAAACGAACTGAAAGTAAACAAACTGAATACGAGAAATAAATAAGGGAGGTATAAGGAGTAAGATAGGTTGTAAGGAGTAATGAAGAAATGAACGAATAAAGAGATTGAGAAAGGGACGAACGAAATATATTGACACACACTTTAGTTAGAATAACTAGTTTTTTGTATTTTGGAATAAGGGACGGATGCAGAAATACATTTGAATAAAAATAAAAATATTAGGATTGGCAGAAAACACATGGTCTATTTGTAAATCATTCTCAAATGGCTTATTATAGGCATTACATAACATAGAAAAGGAAACAAGCATTATCTTCAAATTAGGAAAAATATGTTAAATTGGTACTGAGATATATTATAGGAAATTAATACCCACATAAATACAGGTCAGTTATTATACCCACAAACATGAAGTTTAGGGATGGGGTATATAGGCATGAGCTTGTCGGTCCGTCGGTCTGTCGGTCTGTTGGTTTTTGGTTTCCGGATTATAACTCCAGAAAGGCTTGACATATTCAAATAATTTTTGGTACACATGTGTAACATCATATAATACAGGTCTAGTTTGATGTTTGTTACAAACCACTAAAGTTTGACAGAGTTATGGCCCCTTTTTGACTTAAAATTCCTTAAAAAACTAGATTTTCGGACGAAAACTCAACAATGGATTGACATATTTAAATAATTATTGGTACACATGTGTAGGATCATAAAATACAGGTCAAGTTTGACGTTGGTAACAAACCACTAAATTTTGACGCAGTTATGGCCCCCCTTTTTTACTTAAATTCTCTAAAAACATGGACAACAACTAATGAAAGGCTTCACATATTTAACTTATTTTTGGTACATAGGTGTAACATTATAAAATACAAATCAAGTTCAACTTTGGCTACAATTGTTGACAGACTTATGGCTCCTATTGAAATTAAATTTTTCCAAATACACTGTTGACCATTCCCAAATTAAAACATTCTCTCTCTGTCCATTTCTTTCGAATAGATGCCATAGTTTTGCGACAAGGTCATATTGTGGGGGTATATCAGTCACTCGTGTGACAATTCTAGTTTTTCGGTATTCGGGAATGCTTGTAATTGAAGAAGAGAATGACGTACATTGGACTATATAAACAAAAAGAAAAACATGCAGTTGATTAACTTATTAAAAAGTTATAAGCACTATAACGACTCCATTATGCGTGCAGTTATTTCTATATAATACGTCGAATCGTTTAATAAATTTCCAAGTTTGCATGTTATATGACTTGAAGTTAATCAAAACGTATGCGATCAAATTTCTTTATAAATTGAAAATATTGTTTTTTTTTCACAATAACAAGGTACACCAACTTTGGGTTGCTATTAATTTAACTTTGCATGTTTGTGTCCTTCGAATAGTTCTCTGCTACTCTGGTTTACATCCATCTATTGAGTAATAAAATGGTGATTATATATAATTTGGCACGTTGCAAACGCTCTTTGAAAGCCCATCGACTGATTTGTAGCGCAAATGATTACAAGCACGTTCACTTACATTTAAGCTCGGATATTTCTATCACATGCTTATATATAATCATCCAAACAAAACATGTACGCATTGTGGTAATTCATTACCACCATTTTAACGTAGTTGTCAGCTATAATTTATATTTTATTAATCGACTTAATTAAAGATATAGTTATAGGCATCTAAAGCAATATTGAATTATTGTTTTCTGTATTGAAGTAGACATAGTTCTAAATGCCATAATCAACACGTTAAATAATATATTCTACAGTTATGTAAATGCTCGTTTACTTGAATGCGTTTCTTTCATTACCAGTTTGACGTCTTCGATCCGTGACCTGCATTTCTACAGTTGTCCTCGACATCCATAACGAGGTGCTTACAACACACACACACCATGGCGAGTTGTTCACGAGATACAGATTTCTCAGGCAAAGAGCAGAAGAACTGGATGAAAGCATGGTTGGCAGTAAACATAACGAAGGATGGGTTACAATGGTTCGTCGAGCAAGAGCTTAACAATGTCCATACTCGTATTCTACAAGATGTTCGGTCCAATTTAAATCTCCCTGCATCTGCAAGCTGTACTAGTTGTTGCACGGCAAACTTGCTGAAATGTCCTACGCCAGGTGTTTGCAAAAAACGTGGTAAAACATCATGCCGTAGCATGCATGATTCACCAGCAAAACAACCCAGACCATGTCCTATGAAATTGTGTGAAGGAATTCGAGACAGTATTGCTAAAGAACACCGTTATGGGATACCTTCGTGGCGAAATACACGAGCTGAGTCATGGTCAAGTGACAGCTGGGAAATAGCAAAGTGTTTTATGCCTCCCGACGAGTACATGGCAGTGAGTTGTTCACAAGATACAGATTTCGATGGAATAATCGAGGTAATGTTGAACTGCAAACACTTCGACAACAAGTTGTCCTTTGCCATGGCATCGCAACAACCAAACTCTCCCTGTCTACTGACAAAGGTAAACAGTGGTTGTTTATATTTCCACTTGGTAGAACCAGATTATTTGCTAATTAATTCTATATTATTATTTAGTAATTAATAATATTCATAATTAATAAATAAATATTAATAGCATAATAACAATAAGTAGTAGTAGTATTAGCAATAATAGTAGTGGTAGTAGTAGTCATAGTGATAGCAGTAGTAATAGTTGTAGTAGTAGTAGTAGTAGTAGTAGTAGTAGTAGTAGTAGTAGTCATAGTAGTAGTAGTAGTAGTAGTAGTGTTAGTAGTTGTAGTAGTAGTTGTTGTTGTTGTAGTTGTAGTTGTAGTTGTAGTAGTAATAGTAGTAGTAGTAGTAGTAGTAGTATAAGTAGTAGTAGAAGTATCAGAGGTAGTGGTAGTAGCAGAAGTAGAGAAGTAGTAGTATTAGTATTAGAATTATTAATATTTGTAGTAGTTGTAGTAGACGTGGTGGTGGTGGTGGTAGTAGTAGTAGTAGTAGTAGTAGTAGTAGTAATAGTAGTAATAGTAGTAGTAGTAGTAGTAGTAGTAGTAGTAGTAGTAGTAGTAGTAGTAGTAGTAGTAGTAAAAGTGGTAGCGGTACCGTGTGTATATTATTTTTATGTTGCCCTCTTTCACTTGATATTTTTAAGAGTTATTAATTGATGCTTAAAGGCTTAGCATAATCCAAAATCCCCCAACAAACATGGGGTATTATACCCCTGTGTTGGCACCCTACTGTGGTCTCAGCGTGGTGACCTTTATCAGCTGAGATAAAACACTACTGCAGAGGAAGAGATATATTGAAACAGTACACAAAGCCATTGCTCAGTCAGCCGAGAGAAACGATTGCTGATTATGATAAGAGATTTTAGGGTGGATCAAAAACTTGGTGGAATACCCCATCGAGTGGTCAGACATTCCATAATATAGGCCTTTAAGAAAAACACATCTTTTTATGTTGTTTAAAATATTAAAATTAATGATTTTAACGGCGGAGGATTTTAGTATGCATGAGCGTATTGTGTACCGTACCGATCTAGAAATACTAGAAATACATGCGACGGATAATTGCATTATCGTGTATTGTGTATCAAACCAACAACAATGCAAATTTGTAAGTTTAAAACAGATATAAGACAATTTCGTTCTTTATTAGTATATTAACTTGTAATACCAAAGTATACTCATTTCTTTAAAATCCTAGTTGCACATGGCAAACATTGTTCAGTAGATAGATTAACGTTGTGTTGAAAATCAAAATTCTTCATCAAATATACGTGACTTTTTTTTAAGGTATAAATTATGAGTGTACACATTACCTAAAGATAGTTGTTTTTATCTTTTAAACCAAAATCTCATTGAGTGGCAGAAACCAGATTTGAATTTAATAGATTAGTATGAACTACGATACGTGTATAATTGTATTCTACGATCAGTTAATAAAGATTGTAACAGGAACCTGTTGCCTCAACAGCATGAACGGCGTTTATTTCTAAGCAAATTGACCCCACGCGTGAACGATGTATTTTCGGCTTAATGTCAGTGGTCTGTGCTATAAACTAAAGCAATCAATAGGCAAGAAACTTTATTAACGTATCGTTGTCGACGAATTAGCAATATAAAACTCTTAAACCTTAAATAGCATGAGCATGCTTTGGAAAGAAATGCACTAGTACAGCTTGTCGTATATGAATCGATTACCGTACTCGAAGCATTAATTGTCTTATATGCATTATTTTCTGTGCTGCTCTCTTTACACTTATTATTTGTTCTTGGATAATCTTTATTTAAGAATCCAGTAGTAATTGAAAAGCGAACATAGTTATTTTAAATGTTTCAAAAGTAACATAAAGTAATATAACGTACACAATATGTTCATAAAGGGTATAGTGTGATTTAGTATGAATGTAGTGTGTGCCGTACTGATTTAGTCTTAGTTTAAATCCCCAATTCTTTGCATTGACCGTTCCAAAGCGGTGACCCCAGTTGTATTTATGTTTGTTTTGTGTTTGTTATGTTTTTCTTTTGTATCGTGCCGTGTTGTTTTGGCAATTGGTCAGTTGTCGTAAATAAAGGACTTCGTGCTTCTCTCCTGCTGACGCAGTTGGAGTTTCACTTTGTTTATATTTACATGCGACCTAGATAAGTAAATTAGAGGTAGAAATCCACAAATTACACATCCTTACCATGCTACCATGGATGACGAATATTTTTTTTATATTTCTTGTTCGATATGTTTTGTTTTTTTTCGAAACATTTTATTTCTTTATCAATTTATAGGTCCAGAACAAATGGCGCTGCACTCACTATGACATTCAAGACAGTAATGTTTGATATCTTTAGAAATTCAATGTCATATTGACATAATCAATTACATATTAATAGACAATATTGTACTTTCAAGCATTTAACAGATAAAAACGCTTGAGTAACCAAATTATCATAATACGTCATTTAACTAGTACGGCTCTTCCATTCTATACACAAAGGATGACGTCACTCGTCAATCCTCTGTACTTAATCGCATTATTTCGCCACGAGCGGCGAAATGTGCTGACGCATGAAATAATCCCGCGTATGAATTTTGTTTCAAGAAATGACTCCTTTGATCAGTCCAATATTAACTTAATACTGATAGTAGAACATATTTGTGTAAACTAAAATTCCAGTAGTAAGTTTTAAACGCTGTTTACCGTGTTTATTATAAAAGCTACTTTCACTTTCGTGTTGGGGGAACATTTAAGGTTAGATACCAGTAAATCCAATTCCCGTATGGTCCCATTATGAAACAGCAAACTTTCAGATTACAGATTGTGCAAGCTTGGTATCAATTTAATGAAGAATCTTCCCTCTTCCAAGCACCAATGAGATACCAACAAATGTTCCAAACACACATACGATATTAGAAATAACCACAAAATGCATGTTTGACATTGCTAAATGCTTTTTATACCAGGAACCTTATAAGAACTTGCTTGTAACAAAATAGAACTTCGTCGTCTGTTTAGCTCAAAGGAGCTTTTCTAGTAACAAACACGTTTTAGAATTATGCTTTTTAATACACGTCTCCGTGGCCTAGTGGTTAGGGCGTTCGCCTACGGAGCGGGAGGTCGAAGGTTCGAGTCCTACACAGGGCGAGTTCTGATATGGCCGGTTGCCGACCCAGCAGCTAGTTAAATCAAGGGGTACCGATTGCCTTCCTGCCAAGCGCCCGGCATATAGGATAGGAATCGGGAGTAAAGATGTTCATCAGTAAAGGTGTCTCATAAGTCAAAACTGGCTGGCCCTTAATCGCGAGGGGTGACACTATAATAAACAAACACTTTACTTTACTTTACTTTACACGTATAATCAATGTAGATGACGTATTATATAACATAAATGCGATTCATCTAGTATTATATATCTAGTTTTATTGTGGAAGTGCATGTGCATCACTTCCCAATTTGCCTGACCTTTTAATATGTTATTTATGGCTAAGCAATGGCTGACCCAGAGGCAAATTTCAGCCGAGGCAGTCTCAGAGTTCCGGATACACCCTCCCCTATCTTTACATATTTTAACGTCTCTTTTGCGTTTTGAATGATATTTAAACTACGTTTTAACACAAAATAACCCGATTTGACGTTATATAAGTATAACATAGTAATAATACAGTTGTAATTTTACCATACATGTTCGTACGTTATTTGCTGAATTTTACAATTAAACAGCGAGCGATCGAGAAGTAGAATGATCGAGAAACATGATGCTCCGAGTATAGTAACTCAGGATTTTATACACTTTAATGCGTTCAATTCATTATTATGCATATGTGTAAGATGGAATTAAGTTAACAATCACTCTTTAATAAATAACACACATGCTTTATAATGTTGATTCAATATTATCAAAGAAGAGTAAAATGCGACTCTGTGTTTAACATACGACTTTAAAGAACATACAGAATTTATAGGACCGTAATAAATATGGTATAATGTCGGATACATCGTTATGAAGCAAAAATAGTGCCACACATTGCGCGATCAATTTCAGTGAAAATGTGGCAACTGTCATCTATCTGACATTATATCATTTTCAAAGTATTTTATGACTTTATTTGGTCTGCCCATTTTAGCCGAGGCAGCCGCCACGGCGTGCCTCGGCGTGGCTACGACGCTGCTAAGAAATACGATATACTATATTCAACTCGCAATCAAATATCTGTTCTCTTGTGTTCTGTTTTTCAGGCACGTATCATCTATAGATCGGTCCGTCGCTCTTCTCAGTGTGCAGTCACAGACATGGACCTCCAGGACTTCTTCACGACACTGATCGACCTATTGAGCGATTCGAAGTATTTAGCGCACGATGGCAGTGCGCAGGAAGCTGTGAGGAAATTAAGAGATGTAAATGTATACTGAGCTTAAACTGATATGATTCACTATGTTAATGTACATGATATTTTAACAAATCTATTATTATGCAGAAAACGTTATTGCTTTGATTAAATACGTACAGTTTTGCTATATCTTTACAGATCAAACATGACATAATGAAGACTGTCGTAAATGAAATAAATCGTGCAATCATCGCCTCCGCTGAAACCTTAAGAAGTATTAATCAAGAATCCGAAAAATCTTTGAAAATAATAAGGGCGCACATGGCCGACTATCGGAAGAAACTCGATGAACAGATTGGCAAAATGTCTATGGAACTCGCTGCAAATTCTATGAAACTCGCTGAAAAATCTAAGAAAATGGCTGAATATTATAAGGAAAATTCTAAAAATAACAAGAAAATCGATGGAAATTCTATGAAAATTGATGAAAAATCTAAGAATATCAATGAAAAGCCTACGAAAATCGCTGCAAATTCTATGAAACTCTCTACAAATTCTAAGGCAATGGCTGAACATCCTAAGAAAGTGGCTGAATATTGTAAAGAAATCGCTGAAAAATCTAAGATAATCGCTGAAAATTCTAAGACAATTGATGAAAAATCTAATAATATCGATGAAAAGCCTATGAAATTCGCCGAAATTGCGCGCTTGATCGAATTAGCTAAAAACGATCGGAAGATTGCGAACAACCCTAAAACGATGGACATAATTAACAAACAAGCTTCTGAAGGTATGAACCTAATTAAAATTTCAATTTTACTGCGTATTAAAATAGTTTTTGTGTTGTTGGTATGTATGCTTGTCTGATGATTTATTTAAATTTTTAACATAAGTCACATTTGGAATTTTGACATTGCACTTGAATAAATTCCTATTTATTTAATTCCATAAAATAAATAAACTTAAAACTCTGTTCTGACAATTATGGACCAAATGGTGTATTTGTGTAATATTTTACCCGTTTATTAACTCTCAGCAGGTGAATCGCATTGTGCAAGCCTTGAAAAAGCTTGGTTCCAATTTTCTTACAATAACCTCACCCGGAGTAGCTCGATATTATTCACCTTGCAGCTGAGAATTGTGTCCAACTTGTTACAGGCTATGAGACATTTCCAAACTATGTGTCTGATGATATATTCCAGGCTTTAAAATAAACCAGTTTGAAAGAATGATTGAAACATTTAACATAAAAAATGCAAAGTTTTAATTTGCCTGTTGGAACCCAGTACTTGTTTGGTCTTATTGCAGTCTATATCAGTGTGTCTTATTTTACCTTGTCATATCTGGTCAATGATGCCTCGTGCGTTCGTTCATACTCACATACATTGCAATTTACTGGGTTACTGCTGAATATTTGTTTTCTGTAGAACTTATTGGATTGCATGTTGGTGTAACAATTCAATTAACTTAGACTTAACTTTAAAAGAAGGTGCACCACAACGGCTGTCATAAGTGGTTATTGTTGTAGTCTTTAACTTGACATCCCTGCATGCATGAGCTACATCCGCGTAGCAGTTCTGCATGTCATTCGGCGACAAGCCTCTTTATAATAAAGACGCTAAACCTCTTCATTCGTATACTATTTACTAGTTTGTGGTGACATTGGCTGGATATCAGTGGACCTGTAGGAGATGGCTTTCATATGCCCGATGTAGGAACTGGTTTTGATTCCATATACAATTATCTTGGCACTTTGTCGATGCCACAAAGCACCCTTGCAGTTGACATTTGACCGGAGAGTTCCGGCCGAAAGTGTCAAGAAATACGCCGACTACTAGTCTTAAAACCTAAGCGTTAATTGTGAATGTTGTATTTTAACAGTCACATTTAACACGTCCAAATTCTAGACATTAGCCGGCGTGTGCAGGTCTGATACAAATATGGCTACATGTCCTCATTAAAAAGAACTTGCCATCTTCACTATGGAATCCAGCTAGCGAAAGGTCGAATGCCAAGGTATTTGACTAAGTCATATTTGGCTGTTGTCTGCCCGGCACTTTTTCGGTAATTAGCATGGTGCTAAAGTAAATTCATACAGGCATCAGCTTGTGCCTGTCAATAACCGGGCAAACAACGGCCACAGTCCATGTGGTACCAGCCCGTCACTTGGCATGTTTATTTCCATCTTTACTTGAATAAAATTTGATCTGGGTGAAGGAACGCTTGTTTGATGTCTGTGGCATAGAGAGGTAGCTGATGGTATTGAGATGCCCGACAAGTTTACAGATTTACCTCCGTACTTATTTGAAATTGATACCTTCCTGATGTCAAAAAAGTACTTGAATGGTCATTTCCGAAAGTGCCTAATACAACAGAAACATTGAAGGAGAAAATCCAATAAGCAAAAAATTACACTGCAATTAGCGACCGGTGTCACTTAGCTCTTTTGTAAAAACAATTACTGACGATCAAGTCCGATGGTCGTTATTTGATCAATGTCTGTCTACGATGCAACATGTTAATAGTCATTTCATTATGTATGTTTTTTTGAAATCCACACACTCTTCGTTTTCATCAACACATTTCCCGTATCTAACACCCGTGCTAATTCGCATTCACATTCCACATTCACACATTTCCTAAAACACTCAAGAATATTGTATTCGATATTTGCATGTGTCTCACAATGTACATATCGATTATAAGTCCACATCTTCCTCATTTCTCCTGAAGTTATATCTCGCATACACGTTGCACATGAACAGTTCGTACAGTAGGAACATTTATATTGTAATAATACACCTGACACTGCTTACTGACACAATCAAATAGAAATAAGACATGTTCACTTCGAAGTCGTGCATTCCAATAGTAATATCACATGGACTCTATTTACTCGTACATTCTAGTTGTATCAAAATATGGACACTTCTTACTCGTACATTTCTATTGTAATAACAAATGGGCAATTTGCACTTATTCATGTGCATTGCTAGTGTAACGACCCATAGACGCTACTAACTCGTACATCCCTGTTGTAGTACCGTATAATATGTAATTGCGAAAGTGGCATTTAAATTATATATTTTGTATTTTGTCTTTTGAACACGTATTCACACTTGTTCACACTTAAATTCAAACAAACGAAGGGGATATATTGGTTAACGTGTCTAAATGTGTGAAAAACAACTATATATAGCATAATTAAGGTTTAAGTCTTTGTTTAAACTTTTGAAAAGCTACTAGAATTAACAAAAGTATAACAAATGCATTATACTCGACAATTATGCAGTCACTAATGAATTTTCCTGGTATGATTGCATTAAAACTAATGTCTCACCAACAAGTTCAATATGTTCGACTCGCTTTATTATAGTCTATTATAGTGTTAAATCAATCAAGAAATCGACTGAAAACTCTTGCCTTGATAACATTCATAAATGACAGCTTGCATAAAAAAATGTCGCAAAGTGACGATTTTAATTTTCGCGTTTCCATTGTGACCGCAAATGAAGCAATTGTGTTTTGTCAGCGAAAATAACTGGCATTCCTATTGATATAGCAGATGGACACTTCTAACTCGTAAATTTATATTGCAATAACACATGGACACGTCTAACAGCTACATACCTATTGTATTTACAAATGGACACTTTGATTCCTGCATTCCTGTTGTAAAAATACTTGTCAAATTCCGATTAATTCCGAGGCAATTAAATTCAATACATTCTGCTCGTTAATTACTAATTCTTCATTGTGTCATATACTTTGAAATTGCTCTATTCCTTTAAGCGGAATTCTTCATAATTGCATCTGTATTGAGGCACGCGAATTGGACTCTTGCATATTCCGGTGCAACCGACACAATGTTCAAATTGCTCCTAATTTTAATATTTAAGAGAGTGAAAATTCAGCATAAATGTAAAAAAATTATCTACGGAAGTTTCGTGCCAGATTTTTGAATCCCATTTAACATATTTTTTTGCGGACAAAAGCAAGTAAATTCTGGAGGATTTTGCATCGCCCTTATCTGTTTCAATTTTTCTGTAGTTGACTTTTGACAAAGACCTTTGTTTCTGGATAGTAAAATATATGGTATTAAATTAAAAGATACGATTTGAAACCTTTTAAACAAAATTAAAACACTCTAGAAACACTCTAGAGCAATATGAGCTAGAAATCATTTTGTCACAATGTTTTCAATTGGATCTTTTACTATGTCTATAGGTAGGAAAAGGTAACCCCCCAAAATGTTATCTGGATCATGTCATTCTTGCAAAATACGTAATTCATAAAAGAGCAAGCGCATATTCGATTCAACTAGTACAACATTATGCGAAAGGTTCTCTTTCAACAGCCCTTGTTAATTATTTCCGAGCATGTGCGGGTCGTACTTGTGGTTACTTTTAAACGTTTCACTTTTGTATTTATTAATTCAATATATATGTATGCATTATTGTATACAAACTATAAATATTTGTAGCTGTCATTAACAGATAGAACGAGCAAATGAATGTAACAAAAACATTTTTCATCACGTCGTTAATGTGATGCTAGGTACTGTGTTGCTGGTTATAATAAACACAAAAGAGACATGTGTGGTAAATTTGATTGTTCACTGTTTGTGCTTCGAACTACGAGTTTTAGAACATGTATATTTTTATCTTTACATATTCTTACAGTGACACATTTTGAATTATTTTCATTTTCGTTTCAGAACAATTAAAGGAATGGGAAGAATTAAAGGTAAGAATCACAAACAGATGACTGATTGATTTAAATATTGCTTGCCATAAACGAAAACACTATGTATAATATGATTTTCCTCTCTTGTAACTAAACTTTTCACATTTCTTAATGGATTATATCGGTATTGAAAACCTGTCCATATAGCTGCTGACAGGACGCTTTCAATGTGTTTCAAGTCCTTTTAATTTGCATGTTTTACTGTTTAATTCCAGTTTCGCGGGTGTTATTGTGATTTTTGTGTCGTAGTTGCTTTAGACACATTTCGACATCATGCAACCCTCTGAACGTAAAGCTAAATTTCGAACTTAAACTGAACGAGTTATTAGACATCATACGTGGCTTACCCTATAATACCTTAGTCCAATCTTAACAAACTGCAGAGTCTAATTCCAGGGAATGGTGAACGGAATATTTGACAAAATCAATGACAGAATAAGGTCGTTGATACAGGATGTCCACACGACGTTGGAACCACAATCGCAAGAAGAAACAACGAAACATCGGAACGAAATGAAGGTGCTATATGTTGCAACTTATTCGTTCATTGTTACTAGTAAACTCGGACCATACAACTACATAAGCAAGCTATGTAACTATAGTTTTGACAGTCCTTAATCTACAGAATTTAGAAGTATCTATTTGTTTGAACGACAATAATAAACATCATTGTATTCTATTAGTGCGACCGTTTGTTATAGTTTCAATCCTGATTGAAACATAACAAATGGATAATTTCGAATTCTCAGAAAACATTACACTAAACGTTACACTTTCTATAATATATTGAAATTCATTAAACACTAGCATAGTTTCACAGTGTGTATATTTATGTATATTGCGCATATATCTACAGCCTGTAAAAAACACGATGTCACTGAATGAACATCACGGTGCAATTAGCAAACATAGACAGCACTGGACAGTAGACCCGTCCATATCTCCAGAAGATGGTTAGTGAACTTTTGTCAGTGAGATGCATTGTATTTGATTCTTGTATTTATAAAACTGCTGAACTGCATTTTGCTGGTGTATTTCTTACCTATATAACGCTATGCTTAGTCGCCACGTCCACCTTTTTGAACCATGCTTTTCTTGATAAAGATTTAAAAAACATATTGACCTAAGATAGCATTTGTGTCTAAGAATGAATTAGATATGAAAAAGGTTCAGACACAACCATAACCATTAATAAGTATATGATTATTAAAGTGAGCTTGTTTCAGGTACAAACACTCTGACGAGTTTTAAACAATCTGAACAGAAAACCGAAAATCTGTTGATGAGATTAGATTTTACCAAAGAGAGTTTTCAGTTATTGAGATACTTTTGTGAGACAATTAGAGGAATACTCACAATTTATGAGCACGATTTTCCAAAAGCTACTCCGTTGTTAGATGAAAAAATAAACAGTGTCATTTCCTCGAATGTTGTACATGTTTACACAACAGAGCAGTTTCGACGCCACTTTGAAGATCGATCAATTGAGATAACCAATGACATGTCAACACATAGTGTAATTGAAAATATAAAACAAACAAAAGCATTTGCATTGATCGTGATTGATAGTGCAATGCAAGCATCAGTTGCCAGGGCTTTGAAAGAATCAGACATCTGTAACACAGGAGTCTTAATAGTTGGGCAGTCTGAGGAATTGCCACTTATTCCCAACGTTGTCCTTAGCCAAACGGAGTCAAGCAGGATCATGAAGGATGCGGATTCTTTACTGGAACGTTGCGCCTTTGGCATACTGAAAGCAATTTATTCCAATTTACGGTCATACGAGTTACAAAACACATTTTCTGGTAAGCATAACTTCTTGGTTATGTTATTCGTAATTATTTATTTTTGGTTGTATATTGGACATTCATCCTTATTACAGAACCTAAGAAAATCACCAAACTATATAAATATTGTTTAAAATATTGTAAAACCATTTAATTTCGTGGTCGTCTAATTGCGCGTTTTTCGAGGTGCTAAAAGAGCGCGAATATAAGACCGCGCGTACATTTTCATTTTGCATGATTATTTGAAAATGTATACATGTAAATGAATAATGCGCGATTTTAAGCCCACGCAAATAAGCGTTTTTTTAACTTCTTGGTTATGTTATTTTTGATTATTTATTTTTGGTTGTATAGTGGACATTTATCATGATTACAGAACGTGAGAAAATCACCTAACTATATAAAAATTGTTTAAAATACTGTAAATCCATTTAATTTCGTGGTTGTCTAATTGCGCGTTTTTCGATGTGCGAAAAGAGCGCGAATTTAAGACCACCCGTAAATTTTCTTTTTGCATGATTATTTGAAAATGTATACATGTAAATAAATAATGCGCGATTTTAAGCCAACTCAAATAAGCGTTTTTTTACGAATGCGTACAATTTAGACACCGCGAAGCAAAAGTATTTACAGTAAGAGACATCAAGGGCATCGACAGTAATTATGCTTGCTACACATATTTGATAACAAATCGTTGAGAAACTAACACAAACATATCGTTGAATTGGTTTCCAGAAAATGATAAGGCCAACCTTGAAGGCGTGTTCGACCTTATAAAGCCAGCTTTCGAAAGCAGTGACGTCCCCGCAGAGGAATGTCCAGTGAAAGACACTTCAAACCCCGTCGAATATCCTTTAAATATTGAGAAGGTATTTATTTTCTCTAAACCAATTGAGAGTGTTGCTGCATTTACACATTGAAGCGTTAGCATACTGTTACTCGTAGATGGCACTTTTTATTAGTTTCGGTTATTCAGTTTATGGTCGTTTGTTTCGTTATATCATTATTATTGAAAATTTTAACGCCTTCTATCGCAAGATCGTTCATGTATTGTTTTACGGTTATGGTCGTTTTGTTTTCTCTTAAAGGTCATTGAAACAATAATTGGCATACCAGGTCTCATTATGTGCTTTAAAAGTCGCGGCAAGCTTCAAATTTATGTTGATTCATCAACAGCAAGTTCTGATGTTGAAGCAATTCTTAAAAAGGAGTTAGATCGAAACGATGTCAAAGAATACAACATTTCGTACGGAAGAGCGCAGCAATTGTCACAATGTTCGTCGGGTGATTCAGTTTTTCAATCTATTGGAACGCTAGGTGGGTTTGTTAAGAAAGTTCAATTGCCAAGTATCTCAGTGAGAGATGAAACCAGTGTTCCAATACAGGACACTGCTTGTTCTTCACGCACAAACGAACCCAGTACTGAAAGCACAAATGAACCTAGCACTGCAGCGCTCGTCTCCAGACACGTCGTTCAACAAACGAACTTACCTGTGCTTATTGTCGACAAAGTTTTAACGCCAATAGGTCGTATTGCTGGCGTACATCAAACTGATGAAATAGACATAATGCCGGTAGATGTTGATGAGGCCTGTAAACATCTTTGCGACCCAAGATTCAGGACTGAACTCAATGTTAACATGTACTCTAAACTAAGAAAATCTGGCGATATCAGGGCTTTGAGGGGAAAGCCTGTGCACATATGGGGCGCAACGTCTTCCCCTGGTTACGGCATTCTTGTCGAGCATGATGCTACAACCGCCAATGGTCTGAGAATAATTGTTCGTGACCGCCGAACAGATGAGCCGTTCGCACAACAAGGAGACAGCGGGGCCATGATTTGCTACTTCGACCCACGCCACGAAGTGTTATACGCAGTTGCTATGCTAATCAGTTCGGTTCAGCTTGACGGCGAGTCAACTCATAGACGATACACAGCTCAGATACTTGATGATGGACTTCAAAAACTTTCAGTTATGAATGATTGTCAGTTTTTAATCTTTGAGGAAGAAAGCGTAAGCGACGACAATGCCTAAGGTGCATTAACATAAACTACAGGAAAAAACATAAATATAAAAATACAGGATGTCTGAACATCAATGTGTTTACATTCACCTTGTAGTAGTTGAAAAACAGAGAACCTGTTAAAGACATAGTTTAACCCTTCTTTATATGAACCCCTAAAATCTGTACTCGTGTATATTGTCACCCGTCTGAGATAAATTCGCTGCTGAAGTAACGGGATAATTAGATAACCGTTTGATTATCACCAAAGTGTGACTGACAGCACGTTACGTATTTTATATCGCATTGTTGTTGAATTCCATATATTTTATTGTAATTTATCTATTTAATGCGATACACTGCGATATATAATACTATGCTATTTTTGTATTTTTGTTTGATTACGATACAATGGGATAAATGATGTTGACATGTTTTATTTTTAATTTGCAAACACATACTTTTATATTAAATATTTGCTTGTTTAGTGAGTGCACCAGTTTTATATGTCAAAGATTTACATTGAACACCAGATGGTTTATTAGGTATTATGTACATGTTTATCATTACTTATATGCTTTTCAGTGAAATATCGAATTTTACTGGTGAAATAAAATTTTATATTTTCACTGTTGATGCAGCGAAAAAATAAAATTTTATGTCTTCACTGCAGTAAAAATATAACATAAAACGGACTATGTTTTTATAAACAGCATCGTTTTCATTAAACACAATATACAATTCGACAAAATTATGATTTAGCGACAATGATTGACAAAACATGGCACTTTTGTCGACCATATTAACGAGTGGCAGTTTTGGAATCATTTATGACGTCATTTTTATGACGTCATAATACACGAACTTGTGACGTTTAAGCATACCTCGCACAATTTTATTTATTTATTGCCCAAAAGCATAAAATAAAAAGAAAATTTGTTGATTTCGGTGTAAGATTGTATTTTATTTCACTCGTGATCGTAGGCAATCGTGAAAATATCATTTTCTATGAACACTCCTAAAGTAAAATACGATCTTAAACCAAAATCAACAAATATCTTCTATATATATATTTGGGCCAATTGTATATTGCTTCAAATAAAAAGACGCAAATTAGTGTGTGAAACATTAGTGAAGATTTTGTTGGTGTTTTATTATCGGTAATAGTTTTATTGGATGTGTTTGTAATTTGGATTTTTATTTTATTTTATACAAGGTCCGTATTCACCAACCCATTCTTACTTGGTATTCGCCATGTATAAGTATAGCACTCTTTATTAAGAAAGATTTGTTTATAAAATATACGATATCGTTACTAACAATTGTGCGGGCACACAAGTATTTTTCTGCTGTCTAGTTCTATTCTTAATTCTGAAATCTAGGAGTTGTACGAATACGGCGAATCTTAATAGTTGGGCAGTCTGAGGAATTACCACGAATACGGGCTCGCTATTCCCAATGATAACGTGTTTGACTCTTTGCGCAAGTGTTTAACTACAAGTACTGATATATATTTTTAACTGACAATTGAACGTATTATTCCCAGTTCCCAAACTGGATGGTGACTTTGATCAATCACGTCAACATTTTTTTTATTTGTTTCATGTTTTGTCTTATGTTTTGTATTTTGTTTACTAGTTGTACTACGTGGATAACACATAATTGTAAAGATACATTGAACGTATCAGAATTGTAACAATATATTAATTACGTTATATGCATTAATTTACTATGAATTGGATAACATACTGCGCAGTGCTTTGCTGCCCATTATCTCGAATTCATAACTATGATTATTGTAAAAATGTTTCTCTATATATGGCGGAGGGTGATCTATATTGTCATTGTTTTCATGAAATATTTGGTGAATATATTTGAAGGTTTAATAAACACATCTGTAAATGTTAAGTTTGACATAAGGCAATGATCATTTTGTTCCAACAAAAGCTGTATATACATTGTACATCGTCACTTGAAAGGCAGAAGGTTCTATCAACATATGTACAAAACAGGCTAATAGCACCTTCTGCCTCTCTCAAACAGGCTAATAGCACCTTCTGCCTCTCTCAAACAGGCTAATAGCACCTTCTGCCTCTCTCAAACAGGCTAATAGCACCTTCTGTCTCTCTCAAACAGGCTAATAGCACCTTCTGCCTCTCTCAAACAGGTTAATAGCACCTTCTGCCTCTCTCAAAGCACGATATGTGCTGCCTAAATGCATATTTTTATAAAGTTTATACCAAGCCTAAGGTTAAGAATGTGGCGTGCCTTCAGACTGGTTTAAACCACATCGACTTGCATTAAGAAGTGTTTTGGCCTTGATATTTTTATTGTTGCCTTTTTAAGTTAATCAATTTTAATATTTGTGTTTATTGTATATTGTATTTTCACTTATCATAAACTGTTATCTTTTTATTTACTTAATCGATCTAGCATTGCCCTCTTACATTGACATTGTTAGGTAAACCTAATTAACTGTGTATTCACGGTTTTTTTCATCTCAAAAAGGCGAGCTCACCAAATTAACATCGTCAACTACATGTTATTGCGACATATAAAATTGCGAACTGGAATACATTCTGATTGATAGTTTTACCAACAATTAAATGTAATGTAGATTATTTGTTAAAAACTTAATGTCGGGTTGAAATGTATTGCGAAACTTAAAACACATACCCAAACTGTGTTCTGATCTAGTTTGTCACACATCTACATATTCATTTTGATTGATATATTTTCTGCTTGTGTTATTGATACTATTTTCTATTTCATTCTGTGTATATGTAATCAGATTATATTTTATGATATCATAGTGTGAAATTTTATTAATATTTTATACCGTAGAATTCTGCATTGTTTTGAACTGTAATGAAGAAAAAAAAAATTGGGCAAAATATATTCATTGTTGAAAATAGTCTATGAAAGTTGACGTCAACACACACATCTATTAATTGATAATATTTTTAACTTCATTTAATCACATTATATTGTATAATTGTTGTACATAATATAAACTCTGCCAAAGTTAAAATAACGTAATGTGTGTGGATGTGTAAACATGCTAATTTCCAATGAAAATACTACGATACCTAATGCAGAGTAATAAATACAACATATAAGAATGTGATTTGTATAAATAAACTGTGCCGAAGCTTATTTGTGCAGGCGTGTATGGATTTATGAATGGTATTCTTGTTCGTGTGTTAATTTCATAATAGCACATGCGTGTAACCTTGAAGTTTTTAAATGGTTATTTTGGAATTTAATTTCTACGTTATTTTAACTTTTTAAGTGTATGATTTCTGAGTTGCGTTTGCCGTGATGAAATATTTTGTAATGACCACCAATAATTTGCCTCAAAATGATGTTATGACTTTTCAATTAAGCGTTAATAGATTGAGGATGTTGTTAAAATTGCATTCATTTTGTGTTTCTTTAATGATACATGATACATTTGAACATATTTTGTTTGTTTGTGAGAGTTTTACTTTTAAACTTGATTGTATGTACTTTTCTATTATCGTACATTCTGTGTACACAATTACTCAACACAATTATGTACATCATGTTTAAATGTGTTTGTAGACGTATCAGTGCCTAGAAACATTTTACAGATCAGGGCCCGTATTCATAAAGCTCCTTAGAGAAAACCTGAGTACATTTCTTAAATTCAGAAAATTCCTTAATTCTCTGCCTGTTTTATGAATATGTCTATTTACATTGAAATGTTTTTAACTAGTTAAAATTGCTTAGATGTTTGGTATTATCCCATTTTGTCATTTTAAATCATCGGATTTCACGTAGAAAATTTAATATAAATTTTCACTTAATTACAACTTAATTTAAGATTTCCCTTCCGAGCTTTATGAATACCAGCCCAGTGATGTTTTTAAAATGACTTAAAATGCTTATTTTGACTTACAAACTTGTTTTGTTAGTTTAATAGTGTGCGTGATCTTAGAGTTATGGTTAGGCCATAGTCATACTATGGTATGAGACGTAAGAATCAATATGTGTTAATTAAATGTGTTTTATCGTTATTTTACAAGTAACACAAATAATGTGTAGAATATGCATGATTTTGTCGTCAGTTTACATTTGTGAATTGTTTCATTCGATTGGTAGAATGCCACAATTTCGTGATTTCTTTTATTATTGATACAATTGCTGATCCCCAACTTTGGTAAACGTTGACTATTCCAATATTGTCTTTAAATACGAATTACATTTTATGTCGTCTTCACTGATGTCTTGTTTTATATTCGATGTGATATCTAAATTCATGTTAACGTAACACTTGTGAATTATGACATAGTATTCAAAGCACAAAGACAGATGTCTTTACACATAAAACGTTTTACTATGAACTCGTTGAGCAATAAGGTTTTGTTTTCAATTTAAATTTATGAAACCTTGTTTACAAATTTACAGCCACATTTTATTAACTGGGTGTGTGAGTGTAGGAATTTGTAAATTGCGTTATAATTCCTGTGCAAAGTGCACATCATTGCATGCCAATGGCCTTGTAATATTAACCGGTTGATATTTGGAAAGTTTATTTAGTGTCTGCTGTAGTTTAACATGTTCGTTTATATTTTCTGAGTTTTGATTGTCATGCTGATATATATTGTGTGTAAACCAATAATGTGTCTCATTTTAGTTTAATGACGTTTGTGACAAACTTTTATTTTTGTTACGTGTATGATAAATGCTGCTTGAACATATTAAGTGAGCACAGTTGTTACATGTATGTTTATGATACTTGTGTTTTACTTTTATATTTGTATTTATCTAGTTTCACTTGTATTGTGTAATTATCATCATGCACGAAAATTATAATTTGAATCAAACACACGACAACAATCGATTACATTATTTCTTTAATGAGCTGTCGTGATGGAAAATCAATCATTTCCCGATTATAAAATTAGTTTTTCAGCTCTATGGTGCTTCGACATACAATAATATATAATCGTTTAAAGAAGATTATTGTTGTAATGTCAGTGTTAATAGCTCTTGGGTCATATTCCAGAAACATCTTAAGTACAATCCTATCCTTAGCCTTAAATTCGTCATTTTTATCCATGTATACAAACAATTTCGCGGAATGTTCACTAATTATAAACTTATTATTAAATTCGACTTATTAAACTGTAATTGGATTCATTAATTTACATGTAGTTTTAAAATTATAACCTTGCAACAATTTGAACTTAAGTAAAAACAAAATAAAATAAACTTAAGATGTTTCTGGATTATGACTCCTGAATGTTATTTATTGTATGTGAAACAGTAGCCAAAGCACTGTTAACATGTTGTTTTACTGTTATTGCATCTGGCTCATGTAAAATAAATAGCCGTATGTAATGCGATGTAAAAGCAGCAGTCCAAAAATATGTTAATAAAGACAAAACTTTGTAAAAATCGTTTCTAATAGACATCTCACCGATCAATATACAAACAAAGCGCATTGAAATCGGTGCAGTAATAATGTTTTGGTTATTTGTTATCGTTTGTTTTCTATAGGCGATAACTGGTGATGCCTCTGGAGTAAATCAGCATGTACATTATTGTATATTCCGTTCCTACCCAGCGGTTTCGAACATAAAAAATATTATGTCTTTTGTAATTAAGATGCAGATTTCAGACGAATAAACACCATTAACGTTTATAAGAACTTTTGCCAAATTATGGTGTATTGAATTAGATTCCATGGACTGCGGCTTTAAGATGTTTTTATTTATAAATATCGTTTGCCTTTGCTTGTTTTTTACGATGTTTGGTGTTGTGCGCCTTCACATTGGTTTAAATTAAACCATAACGCGTTGCTTTCTTAGGCGATGATGCTTTTATTATTGTATTTTGAGTTATAATTTGTACATTGAAGTTTGTTAGCTCACCTGAGCACAACGTGCTTATGGTGAGCTTGTATAAACGTCTTTTGTCCGTCGTCCGTCGTGCGTCGTCAACATTTTGTCTTGTGAACACTCTATAGACCAAATTTATTGCCCAATCATCATAAAAAGTGCCCACAACATTTGATCCAATGATATATCGGACGACTTCGAAACTGGGTTGTGTGGTTTCAAAAACTAGGTCTCTAGATCAAATTGAAGCACAAAGCTTGTTAACATTCTAGAGGCCACATCTTTTCCTTATATGGTTATATTGAAAACTTTAAAAACATTTTTGTCTGTAACCACTGGCTTAATTTCGCAATAATTTCATATAAATGGTCATTGAATGACCATCTTTCAAAGTCCTTCAAATCGTTTCGATTCTTGAAAAAACATTAGCGCAAGGGGGCCGGGCAGTTTTTCTTATATGGCTACATAAACAAATTTGAAAATCTTCTTGATCAAAACCACTTTCTAGATTTCAAATTTACTTAAAAGATTTGGTACTAAGATGACAACTTTACCAAATTCCTTCGATTCATTTTGATTTGTTAAACCAACATGTCTGCTGCGTTGTGCGTCGTACGTCGTCTTGTGCTCGTGGTCAACTTTTAAAAAAGCTTGTGAACACTCTCGAGGCCACATGTTTTGCCCAGTCAACATGACATTTGCTCAGAACATTTGTCCTTATGATATCTCGGTTGATTTAAAAAATCGTTCAAAAATGGCTCTTCTCTGTTGAAAGTCAGGGCCACTCGGGGGACGAGCAGCTCCCGTTATATGGCTATATTGAAAACTTTAAAATTCTTCTTGTCTGTAACTATTTTTCTGGATTTTGAAATAATTTCATAGAAATGTTTCTTGGCGGACCATCTATCTTATTCCATCCAATCGTTTTGATTCGATTACAAACATGGCCGCCAGGGCGCGGGGCAGTATTTCTTAAACCGCTGGCTGGATTTTAAATGAATTTCACAGAAATAGTCCTTGTCTGACATTCTATCTAATCCCTTCAAATCTTTTTTATTCGTTATAAACATGGCCCCGCATCAATTTTTTCTTTTTATGGCAATATGGAGTATAGGTAATAATGAAACTCTAGAGACATCATCAGGAGAAAAACTGATCCTTTATTTGAGGCAAGTGACCATTTGCCTCAAACATTCCGTTTGTCAGAATTCGCACGCTTGATCTCAAACTTATTTCGCAGAAATGCTCCTTGTATGACATTCTACTAAACCCCTCTGTTGTCCGTCGTGCGTCGTCCTTCGTCAACATTTACATTGTCAGCACTCTATAAACCACAATCATTGCCAAATCTTTAAGAAATTTGCCCAGAAGTTTTACTCCGATGATATATCGGAGAAGTTCGAAACTGTGCCATGTGGTGTCAAAAACTAAATCACTAGGGCAAATGAAGAAAAAGCTTGCGTACACTCTGGATGCAACATTTTTTGCACAGCCAACATAAAACTTGCTTAGCCCCTCAGGTGAGCGAGCAAGGGCCTTACGGTCTTCTTGTGTTTTTTTTGCTTGCATGTTTTACACGTCTATACTATAGGAAAAGCTTTTCTTTAACTAATAATGCAGTTGCCTATTGTTTTTATTAATTTCTGTACTAGTTTTGTTCAGTGAATGCATACGCATACTGTTATGATCGGTTGAAACATCCTAGGGTGAGCCTCTACAACAGTTTCATTTCTGTATGTGTTTAAACGATAGTCAACATATATATTGAACTATCAAAATCTCTGAAACAATTTGCTTGTTTTTCGCCGTCTACTTTAGGAATATGAACACATTTGTAATTATATGTAGAATTACAATTACAATTTATACTACATATTAATACTCAATATTTCTCAATTAATTGAATCAAAATCAAGATGGTGCATGTATAAGTTTAAATGTTCGTATACGTGTGTGAAAATATGTAGCAATGTACATTTATTGATTAGACCATACACATTTGATTATATGTTTAGAGTCCCCATGATTTTTCAAAACCTATCAGCCAGGCAGGAAAAGATAACCAATGAGTCGATAAAAAAAACATTTGTTATTCACAACTTATTTATGGCAGTGATACAAGCTAAAGCAAATGTTAACTTGAAAACTGATACATCTAACGTAGGAACCTACTTTAACAGAGTATTTTAACGGTGTATATTGACTACTTGCACACCTTTTTTTACAAATATTGGTAAAGCAGATACAAGTCTTTTTTCGAAGTTAAGTCTGAATTCATATTATATAATATAGGTATCGAAAAATCCTGACATTTACAAAGAATACATGTATAATAACATCGTCATGATCTCATAATTGTTTTCACATATTTTAAATCGAATATATATAAATTAAAAATAATATCCTAAAATGGGCAATACAAAATAGTAATAAGACAAAGCATACAATTTTAAGGTGTTTCGATCTATAAAACTGTGGGGAAGTTATTCAAAAATGCAAGATTCCAAGTCAGAACTTTGTATTATCATCAACTTATTTTAAGTGATACACATTCGCAAAATGCAAGATTTCCAACAAAAATATATATTCAAAACTTAAAAATAACATTAACTGAGATGCATGACTTGTATAATTTACAATATCATTCATCGACTGAGATAATAATATAACGAAATAACACAAAGTGTATCATTATATGCATTATTTATACGCTTTATATGCTTACAACTTTCTCAATATTTCACATTGTCAAACATGTTTGTGTTTTTTTGTTCAGGCATCTGAAAACCTACCAGCCCGAGGACTCTAAACATGAAATCAAATTAGTTTGGCCTTACTGTGATCTTGTTGCTAGGTAATCGGATACGAATATGAGTGTGATCTTGTTGTTAGGTAAACGGATACGAATATGGGTGTGATCTTGTTGTTAGGTAATCGGATACGAATATGAGTGTGATCTTGTTGTTAGGTAAACGGATACGAGTATGATTTTTTACTGCGATATGCAAACACAAGTAAGATCCTATTGATAATTTGATTCAGAGTGTTGGTTATTTGCCATGTATTTACTTTTATTGTAATTATTGTTCTGCCAGCATGTTGATTTAAGGTAGGATTAACGATCGTCTCATCCGGTATTTGAGCTTCGCATAGCAAACTAAGTAAATAATATATTGGTAAACAATTTATTTTGAGGTAAGGAAATGTACATTGATGTTAAGATTTTAATACGAGCTGCAGATTCATTTCGCTTGTCGAACAATTAATTGTGATATATATTTAACATCAATTATTTTACATCTATTACTGCTAAATATAGAATTGTATTATCATTTAGGTACAAGTTTATTTTGAAAGCCTACAGTTACACCAAATCTAAAATTCTAGACCTGTAGGACCTGTAGGACTAAGCATTTAAATTTCATTTTTCTTTAACAAGTAACACAGTCACTGCTTGTGAAGTTATTCCTATACTGGTTACGTTACCCTCCTTCCATCTGTTCGTACGTACGACCTTTCTTCTGTTCAAGAAAATATGGATCCTATGATAACTCAACAAAAATAAATTACGATTACTAGAGAGGACTATGAGTATACATGTCGCTCTATTGTTGTCGCAGTACAAATTGTGGTTTCTTTGGCAACATTCTTCGAACATATTGATTTCTGGTCTGATTAGGATGGAGTAACAATCATGAAGAAATTAGACATTGTAGAAACAACAGAAATTATAATTGACCTTCATCCGTCTGCGCGAGAACATTTGGATCCCGTGACAAATCAACAAGTTCAGAAGCAAATTGTGTACGTATAAATGTCTAATGCAGATGATGCACATTGTTTTTGTTTATGTAACCGGATGTTATTATATTATTGTAGAATTATTAACACGTGTGTGTAATAAAATTATTTGTTTCTTTTTTTTTGTTATTAACTTTAGTTCATTGACCCGTGTTGAGAAGTAAAAACTAGTTGTTACTTCTAAAACATAAATACAATCGTAAACTGTAAACTTAAACATGTAGGAAATGTAAAAGCATTTATTTAATAGTTACATGAAGGACATATCAGTCTCTTTCTTATAAAAAAAATAGTTTTCAATTTATCGTTGTTTATTGGCTGATGAATAACGATAATGCAAACATTATTTCGATTATAACATGTTTTGACAAGCATGTTTGCAATTGATATGAGAACTATATTTTATTATGCTTCGCTCAGAATCGGGAATCCTTCCTGCGTTGTTTATTGGGTAGTTTAACAACGATAAGTGTGCTCTTTGTCAATAGAAACATTAACAAGTATCATGTTAGAATCAAGGTTTTCCGCTTTTGAAAATAATTGTTCCTATTAAGATGTGATTCCAAACAATGGTTTTTCTTTCATGTAATACTTTTCAGTGATATAAACCGTTTAAAAACGCTAAATAATTATTCCACATAATAATGATGCTGAAAATAAGCAGTTACAAAAAAAAAACATGATAATATATTCACATTTCTTCGGCTTGCTTCCCAGTTGTTTGTCATTTGTAAAAAGAATTGTAAAATTGTTATTTTGCGAACTGTGGGATAGTAAACATTAGGCAAAACACACCATTTACATAGAAACATCAGTATTAACGCAAAAACCGAATGTTGTTGTTGTTTCAAGTTGCATTTTTATTATAAAAGGAAGCAACATTGATCTAAAAGTAACTACTGTTTGCTTGCACATCGTTCAATGCTGAACAATTCTATATTGTATTATTCTATTGCAATTCATACGTGTATGCTCAACCCAGTTTGACCTGCTCGCAGATTAACTAGTCATAACGCTTTTCGAAGCAAAGAAAAATAATCATTCTTAAATGTCCGTTGAAATACCGTGTGTAATGTGAGAGAAAATATAATAAAGTTATAGTTTACTTATTACACGTTTTATTTGAAAAAATAATGTTACAAAGTTTACTTTCTAAGTTGATGTTTGCGCAAGAATAAGATAGTGTCGTGCGTTTAGTTGAGAATTGTTTTAACATAAGAACACCACGTTATGATTTTCAAATCAAACGCCGAAACACCAATTCAATGAAGCGAATAGTTAATATAAAGCAAACTGCAATACACAATTAAGTTACGCAGTACAAATAATAGATATAACCAGTCATGATTGGATTTAGCCTCTTTATAGTGACTGCCGATTCTATAAATAGCGGTCACGTCACATACACTGTAAAGATCACGACAACCAGACATTCTATAAATAGCGATTACAGCTAAATACCACTTTATTAGCACGGTTAAGTAGCAAACATCTTCGACGGAATTGAGTGAAATATAGTTCCCAGATAGATAAAAAATAAAAGCTTTTTTTAAGGTTATCATTCAAGCTAACGTAACATGGTTTAACGGTATTAAAAGAACATGCAAACCAACAATTAAACCTCCACTGGGTATCGAACTCGAGACTTTGTAGCGATAACAATAAGAAAAGAAAATTATGTGGACGGAAATGACCACCGTTAAAACGGCGTTATAAAACTGTCGACAGTAATCGTTCATTAGACACGCGATCATTCTATAAATAGAGTTCGAGCAACAGAGCATATCATGGGAGATCACCGTTACAATATGCGTTACACAAATTGCCGAGAGTAGTCGTTCTTCAGACTCGTGATCTTTCTATAAATATCAATCGAGTAACAGACAATATCAGGAGAGATCACTGTTAATAATGTCTGATTGTCTTATTCTGGGCTTAGAGTGAGGTTTGGCGCCCATGAAACCGGTTTAAACCACCAATGCTTTGCATTGACCCGTTCAAGGCGGTGACCCCAGGTTTATTCATGTGTGTTTTGTGTTTGTTATGTGTTTTTGTGATTTGCTGATTGGTTTTTGGCAATCGATTACTTGCCATATATAAAGGCCATCGGAGTTATGTCCTGCTGTCGCAGCTGGAGTTTCACTTTGTTTATATGTATTGAAATTGTCGATATTTGTCGTTCCTAAGCCAGCGGTAATGCTACAAACAGCGCTAAAATCACATACAATGTCAAGAGAGATCACCATAAAAACAGCGATATAAATTTTTTAAATAGTTGTCGTTCTTGAGACATATGGTTATTCTATAGATATCGATCGCGCCACAGACAAAATGCTAAATACTTGCACAGATCACTAACAAATTGCGCCATTTGTCCACATACGTCTCGTAATTAAGTGTAAATATAGTTCCGAATAGAGTAAATGAACATGCTTTTACTATACCTTAAACTGACAGGGAACCGATTTGAAAGTTTTACGTTTTTACTAACCTTAACACTAACCCTTTTAAAGTTAAAACATATCCACAAGCGCGTCATAATACTAGTAGTTGAACTGTTTACGTTACATGAGCATAAATCATTAAATGTAAAAAAAAAAAATATTTGATTTCATTCGCGTTTTGTAGAATTAAACATTTGTTTTTCATTTTATGCCTGCATGAATATTAATGGCTAGTTTTCATTTAATATTAAACTATCGATTTCCATAAAATTAATTACACAAGTTTAGCATATACAACCAAGCTATGTAATCAGGCCTTTTACACAACTGTTACTATTACGGCTTCTTCCTGAAATGCACGACGACGATCTGTAATATGTATTTTATGATGCTAGGTCTTGAACAAGCAGAGATTTAGCTGAAACTTGTATCGACTTCATTTCACCGTGCCTCAGAAAGTTGCAGATGTGTTGCTCTAATAAACATTAAATAATTGAGTAATTAAATTGTAATTCAATTGTATTAATATTCTCTTTTATTGCTTCCTAATTTGAATCGCAATTCTTTGAGTTTATATGTATTTATAAGTGTGTGCCTTTTGATTAATTCTGGGCTAAGTGTGATGTTCAGCCAGCTTTTAAACAGGTTTAAACTACAAATGCTTAGCATTGACCTTTCCAAGGTGACCCCATGTTTGTATACCATTGTGATTTGCGTATTGTCCGGTATGGTATAGGCAATTAGTAACTGGATGATAATAAGGGTTTATCTCCTTGTGATGTCTCTGGAGTTTTATTATTCTTATATGTTTTTAGTTATATTGTCTTTGAAATTTAAATCTTTTGAGAAGTATATTGATATGGCTCGATACACCAACTACATTTTAGAAGACGAAAAACGGGGCAGTTTCATGTATGAATATTAAGCGATACTCTGAATTCGCTATTAAAACTTTATAACATTATATACCTATAGATTGACAAATATAAACATTTGTAAGGTGTATAGGTAATTCAGTGCGCTGTTTTCATGTGACGGTCACGGACTGATTGTTATCAAAAGGCGCTTGGTCCAATATATTGATTATCGGTTAGATTAAGCGTCAACATTTGTTTTCAACCAATGCATTTGTGGTGGCTTACAACTCGGGTAAGTGTATTTTATTTATATTAACCAATAAATCGTAACAAAAGGTTTCTACTCCTTTATAACATTTCGTTTTATGTCTAATAACGAACCATATTATATAAAAATATAAAACAAACGAAACGCATTCAAGAATAAACCTTTATATATTGTTGTAAGTAAACTAATTAATTTAAGTTGTTCTATTCTAAATGATAAATCATAAAAATATATTGCAATTCCATGTGATAGAATATATATTATTGTGGGTGTGTAAGCTTTGCACTTCATATACATGTACAATATACAATTAATCGGTTATTAATGCACTGTTAATTCTTCTCAGACATTTGCAATTCTGTTGCTCTTGTAAACGTTAATCCATTACGTAATAAAATTGTGATTCGAAAAAAAACGTCGACTATGTAATTTAATTAAAATTCTATTGTATCACTATTTAATTTCAATTGAAATGCTATGAGGTTAAAATGTTTTTACATTTATGCATATTGTGATTAATTCTGTGCCATGTGTGAGGTTCGGCAAGTCTTTAAAGCAATAAGAAATCCAATGCTTCGGTGACGCAAGTTTTAAATATGTTACGGTATGTCTTGTGTAGTGCGTAGTGTCATGTGTTGTATTGGCAATATGCATATTTCCTAAATAAAGAGCAATATGATCTTAATAAGGGTTTCGCTACTGCTGGTGTTGCTGGCGTTTTATTTATCTTATATATTCACAAATGCATCATTGTTTATTGTTTTTGTGTCTGTACCCAGAACCACGAATACCATATATGGATAAAGATATAGTTCGTTGTGGAACCAGTAAATTATTTGGCATATTTTATTAATAGCACCTTTAAATGGCCCGATGAAAATATCGCAGAGTTAGACATTATACATGCCTATGGAATAAATATTTTCTTTTTGCAGAAGTAAACTTTCTAATTGTCAGGACATTTTTGCGGACATGAAGTGGGCTCAGTTGACAGGTCAAAATGGCAACAGACGTACAACGTAGAGGTAATTAAATTTGCTACATGAGGCAATACAAGCAACTCATGATTCGCAAAAAGAAAAAATAATTTGCTAAATCATTAAATTAAGTTCAGTTCGTTAACTCACTTATAATGATTCAATTTAACATTCAGCTATATTATTATATGCATGTGCCAACTGAACAACGCGTGTATAATAATCAATTCACAGCATGAAAATGTAACGCCATTTATATTAAACCAAACATTATTGAATTAAAATTGTGTTGACGTTTTCCATTGTTTCATCATGTGTTTTCAAGCTTTGCTGGTCTTTTCTTTCAGAATTTGAAGCCTTGGTAAATGTATTTACATTTAAATGGTCAAATGTATTGATATCAAATGCATTAGTTTAATTATTACGTTATTTATCCCGTCAACAAGCCGACATTGACGAAATAACACTCCTTGGGATAAACATAGCAGTATTTCCTTACTGGAAGATAAAGGCCAAATGCCAATGAGGTCATTTGGTTGATTCGCGTGACGTACAGTCTGTACAGTCTTTTCGTCGTGTGATTTAGTACGTTTTCTTTTGTTTATTCTCAAAATAATTACAGCAAATTATATATATATATATTTATTTCAACATAAATGTGCAATTTGCATGGCACGTATAATCTTAAAACAAAGAACACCTGACACATGTGTATGAATTAATGTAACCATGGCAATCCACCTCATATGTCAAGCATAACGCAAAAACGAGTGAAAACAAAACTTTTATTTCCATTGTGGTCCTTGCATATCCAGATGGAATAGTGAAGAAATACAACGTGAACATGGCATGGCAGCTAACATACATGTATTATTGGCAAATTCAAGGCTGAATGTTCAGCTTTTCCAAGCCTCGCTAAATAGACTTATCTTTAATCAACACTTACCTCGTAACTATTCCCTTTATATATAAACAAAATCAGGGTCGGTATCCGTACCAGTCGTGCTTATGTGCCTGTATTTACAAACGCCTCAGGGAAAAAATAACTAAATTTCTGAAATTAATAAAATTTCTTAACACTGTCGCTGTTTAATATGCAGGTTTTTTTTTTTACATTAAAATGGTTCCAACTAGTACATAGTGCTTTCATGTTTAGTATTTTACCAGTTTGGTAACAGAAATCATTCGATTTCAAATAGAAAACCTGACTTGTACTTTTCATTAAAAATGTCCCGTAGAAACTTTGTGAATACCGACTCCGGACATTTTTGCTGCTCATTATTTTTCGGCATCTTTCAGAGGGATGTTAGCTAATCATAGATAATAAGAGTCAGTGCTGCGATGAAATTTATTGAAAACAAAAAAGAGCCTTCAAACGAACAATCATTATGTGCATTTTAAATGAGAGTATAGTCCATACAAAACAATCTGCTATTTTAATACATTGTAAAAATGTATATTCTTTAAAATGTGCATAGTGTTAATTTGCCTTAGTTGTGTAAACCAGGAATTGTTTATATCTGAAAATAACTTAATTTTCAAACCATACATGGAAAATGCGTATAATGGGTTTCTTCGTACAGAGTAAGATAGATAGGATCTGACACGAGTTGTCATTTCATACCATATTTTATTAAACGAGTTCAGGTATTTTGTTAGTAAGCGAGCCTTTGAATATATGTTTTTAAAGCAAATAAAACCCTTCAATTTTTACCAAAATAAGTTGGTAAATTCTCAAAATTGTGTACTGACGTGACGTCATTTCATTTTGAGGAAGACATTTCACCCAAATACTGTCATGCGATTGGTCAGTCAAAGAACTTGTAGCCAATGAAGCGCTCAAAATGTTATCTTACACATGTGTAAGATAAAAATATATGTAATGGCTGTATTACACGGAAAACAAGGTATATGATAAATAGAAAAGACTAGGCTTGTGTTGAATAAAGATCAGTTTTTTTAGCGAGGCTTAGAATAAGTTTTTGTGCCGAGCAAATAAACTTATCAATAATCAACACTTACATAGTATTATATTTATCCCATCATTATCTGTCTTCATGTTAAAAAATAAAGAAAGACAACTACTAATTAGGCAGAAAAAAACATAAAAAGACGTCACGAAAATCAGCAAAATGACGTCGTCATCCTGCGCGTGGTTGCTTTATTCCACAGTGTGAACAAACCATGTAAGTTTTTCCCACGGGCTGTTATTTCGTTATGCCGGAGTGATGATAAGCTACAAAATATCTCAGCCACGAAGAAGTGCAGACAATCGTGTATTAGGACTAACAATAAGGAACTACTTTCTTAAACAAATTCCAAAATTTGTGTCAAAGTAATACACATGGTGATCACACATTGCATCTTTCTAATATGTAAACTACATATTGTTTTTAAGTAAGATATGGCGTCCGCAACAATGTGTTTAAATCTGCCACTTATATAATTCCAATTTTTGTATCTATTCAATCAATTCTGTTTCGGTTTGCTCTATTAAAGCTTAGGTACGCCGAGTCCGGCTAGCTCAGTTGGTAGAGCGCTAGACTGTCAATCCGGGGATTGTGAGTTCGAACCCCAGCCCGGCCACATAACTTGTGTGGGGATTGGTCATGAAATTATTTCTACGGACATTCCCCCCCTACCTCTAATTCAAGTAGGGCAGTTGTCAGTTACTGACATAGGCATATGCACTTAGATCGGCTAAGCTTTCCCAGGAAAAGTGTGAGTAGGTTAACTGACCGCCGTGATATGACTGAAATACTGTTAAAACGGTGAAAAATCCAAACAAAACAAACAAACAATTTAAGCTTAGGTTTAAATGGTTGATTAGGAAGATAAAAGGAGGAAGATGTCGAGCGTCATTAAGAGAAGATGACGTTGATAAATGTGATTCAGGCATATCTGAATGTCAAGACATTGTGTCGGAAAAAACGTTGAAATGATAATAAAAATGAAAGACTATGATAACATTAAACAACCTCTGGTGATAAAAACGATATTCAGGCGGAAAATAGGAAAAGGTAATGATATTTTAGATAGGCATTATAACTATAAATTATTATTTATTTATTTGACTCGAATAACATCCCTTTATTCTTTTGCAGCAATTAAATACATTAAAATTGATATTTATATTAAAACTTGAAATTTAAAACAATCCTTTAAATCAACCACAACAATTTAAAAAGGGTAATATTAAGAAATGTATTCAGTGTATATATGAAGCAATACAAACAAAAAACGCTACACTAGTACGGCTGATTTTGATTGTTTCTATGCCGAAATACTTGTGTGAGTATCCTCGTAGACGTGTCGCAATATTAAACGATTAATGTTTCAATATTGAATTCCGTGCCTATTTACTTGAATGCACATGTGTAGATGAAAGAAAACGTGAGAAAACTGGCGAAACTGTCATGCGGTACAAAGTCCGCTGGATATATTTTTGTTTTATGTGGAACAGTATTATCGTTGGTACTGGCTCCCCGAGAAAGTAAGTATACTACAACTGCTACTACTTCATCAAATTAACGCGTGTGCCTTGTTTTCAAATACATAACTGAGATATGATCGTATATCTTCTCTGGGATACTGGCCGTCCAAGAATAAAAATGTATGAGTCTTATGTTTTTAACAAATGAAATATAAGAGAACAAACATATCGGGGCATGACCTTTTTTGGAACAAACTATAAACATACACCGACATAGTTGTATAGTGTTTATAACGATTATAAATAAAGTAAATCGAATTGTAATGCAAACTACGTCGGTGGCTGTCGTATAAACGACGACAGTCTACTGACCACTATAGAAAACTCCAATCTATTCAAACTGACTAATCAAGTTGTGTATAGATAAAACAACTGTTCTCCACTATACGTTGTAACGCGGAGAACACAATTTCTCATCATCGATAGATACAGGTTATTGTACCTTCAGCTAGTAATTGTTTTGTTTTACATTTATTGCCAAGATTATTTACTTTGTAACAGATCCAAGCGCTGGATTTTGATGGGACTACTCGAGTGTGTTTTTTTAGCCATGTGTTATGTCCTCTTCTCTAAGACATGTTTCGGAAAACGCAAAGCTTTAAGTAGACCTCAAGACTACCATAAGCCACGAAAATGAACTTCATTTGGAAACACGTAAGTTCATCAATAACAATTGATATTCTCTTCTGCAAATATAGTTAAAGTTAAAGGTTACGGTTCGGTTTATAGTCTGCTTCGATATACATCTTTAGCCGACTTTCATATTTACCCCTACCCCCTTCCGATCACTGGGTCATAAGTCGTCCGTTAACACACGGCGTAATATGCAGCCACAGTACATTGGCTTATTTCCCATACAGGTACCCATTTATACATCTGGGTGGAGAGGAACTATTGAGGAATAAATGTTTTGCTCAGAAAAATTCCAATGGTCTGGGCGGGATCTGAACCAGGGACTTCACGATCCCCAAGCCAGCGTCCTACCATTAGACCTTTAGTTTACATTGTTATTTATTTCAATCAACATCTGATTAATTAAACCGCTCATTGTAAACACATTGTTTTATTCGCACAGAAATTCTCCAAATAAAGATTGATTGGCTGGAAATTCTGCAATGCAACTTTTTGGCACTCGAATACTTAGTTGCCATTGAAATGGAGCAATCAAATGTAAGATACAAATATTTTGCAAGTAAATGTCAATTTTACATATTTAATTACATGTTAATTTAAGTATTTAATACAAAGTTCTACATCTACATTCAGCCGAGTGTTAACAGTCAAATAATCGCGTTAAATATAAATTAAGATGTTGCATAACGAATGATCAAAGAAGTGAACTAACGCAAGTTTTAATTAAATTTTAGGCACATCGCAACAGGTAATATGACAATAATTTGAATAATGACATTTTGGTGATAATATATTGTAATTTTGTATTTGGCTACATTGCCAATTTTGCATATTTAATTTGAATAAAAATAAAATTACAATCAATTGCTGATAAATGTACTCACCTTTCAGACTGTTTGGGAACAGAACACGCACTACATCACAATTTATTGACTGTTCTATTGTAGGTATGTAAAGTTGTATTAAAATGTTGAATACGGTCTTAATTTAAATTTCATATTCGATAATACTGCCATTGTAAATTTATATAATTTTAGGGTAAATCTTTATGCCATTTATGCACCACAAGAACTCTATTTGTTAGAAAAGGTCAAAATTCCTTGACATTTACATGGTCTGATTCCATGTGAATTATAATATCTTTATTGAACCAAGCGGCATCTATACGTATAGACTTTTAAAGAAAGCACACGAATAGAGCGTTGTTATACATGTATTATACTATAACAATTATACCTAAATGCAAGATATTTATGAAACTATTAAGACAAAACGTGTGTTAAACTTTTATTTTCAAAATGTGACTTACTTTTTTCTACTATGGGCCTGTAATTCACGTTAAGGATACGTTTTCTCAGCTCGTCCAAAGGAGGTAATTTAGTGATGTTCGCCGTTGTTTTGACTTTGCCAAGAAACAAACATGAGACAAATTATTGCTACTCCCAAAAAGCCTCAAAACAAAAATGTTAATTTTATCAATAGCACGTTCTCTGCTACCTTACATTTTTGCATCAAGGGCGCTTGAATTATATATTTCAATGCACGGTTGTATACAATGGCAGCTAACGTTCAGTGATAGTTTTGGCAGAGCCAGATTGAGCATTAAAATATATAAAAAGCTGCACTAGAAGACCATTTTCAACGTCGTGATGTGTATATTCTGGCGCGATTACATGTTTTTTAGTATTTAAAACGTTACGTCTTTAAAACTTTCCAATTATTATTTATTATTTAAAACGTTAAAATGAAAAGTCGTTCTTTGTATAATAAAACTAATGTATAATTATGTATAATATCTACCGTATTATTTAACCAATAATTATGTTTCATTCGTGAATCTGATTATGTTAAAGTGTATTTGGTTAAAATCGCATTACACTATTTATATGTTTCTTATTTGTTTTCAGATAATTTCGACCAGGTATGTCCTTTGTTTTATATTATTAATGGCGATAAAACGTGTGATATCAGCATGGTTATTGTGATATTACACCAATCTACAGAAACAATACAATGTAAGTTTAGTTTACCGCTGTGTTTCTTTAAAGGTGAACACTAACGGTTTTTGTTACATGTGCACAGATGGGTAAAGCAGGTATGCCGTCATTAGTAAATATACTTTGATGGAAAAGGTGAGAACAAACAGCACTTAAAAGTAGTTGCGTATCGTTTAAACTAAGTGGCAAACATGGAATGCATGATAGTTAAATGTATTTGTTGTTTTCTGTGTTTTGAATGCTTCTTAGTTAGAAATTGGGTAACATCATGGACGGTTTAGAATGTCGCAAAAAGAACGTGACTACCGCAAAACAAGAACACATGCTCTCCCAATCTATAAACATCGTGAAAACGTTTAAGGGTACACTTGTAGGTCACTTCAGACAGGGAGTGACTAATGATATTGTGGATTTAAGTGAATGTGAACGAAGTGAAATGTTTGGTTACTGTGTATCATTGAGCACGTGTGTGACGGAAATGCAGTTTAACATCGGCATACACATGATTCGTTGCATTGCCAAATATATGGACAGTCAGCTAACAGATCTAACAGATCTGAAAGCAGCGCATTTTGAGGTTTAAACGTACAGTTGGATAACATACCATATGCAGTCACGAACATCTAGAGTATAGGGCAAAATTGAAGCAATCTTTCAGGATTATGGAAAATCAATATTGACGACAACTAACAGGGAAAATCGGCAGAGGCTTACAAATAGTAAGGACAGCTTGACATTTACCAGAGTTTACGCTGTTGTAGGTAATACATATCTTCGGATGTTTGCTTATTGACGTGTTCAGGTTGTGTGAATGCATATATCTTTACAGTACAGCTTGACATTTACCAGGGTGAACTCTGTTGTAGGTAATACATTTCTTCTGAAATATGACGTGTTCATGTTGTATGAATGCATAAGATCTTGACAGTACAACTTGACCTTTACCAGGGTGAATTTGTTGTAGGCAATACATTTCTTCTGATGTATGACGTTTTCTGGTTGACAATGTGTGATTGCATAGATCTTGACAGTAATGCAGTAGCACTTGAATCATAATGATAGCATACCTTTGCTGTTTAATACAGATAGAGAATTCCGCGCAATTGGTCGTAAAAACGAAACACGCTGCAGTATATTAATAAATGCTATAATACCGTCTGACCATCGCAGTATTGACTGATTGATCAAATGTAAATAAACGAGACTACAATAATGCCTTACTAGCCAATAATTGAAAAATACAAGACCTCCTTTCATGTCCATCATTAATGACTACAATAGCGTTTACCTGTCAATTAGAAACAATGTTATAGATAGACTTAGCTAAACAGGATACATGACTATTCAATTTTGATTTTAAAAGGAAACAGGCAAACACGTAGTGTACATACAAACCACGACACATAGAAAAGTTACAAAACCTGGTTTTCAATTTCCAACAGCTGGAAGATTGTTAAAACATGCACATATTTGGTTCAACTGACGGTCATATGATTACAGTAGTGAAATTCTGGTCGAAATCCCTTAAGAATTGTAGGAAGAGTTGCGCTCGAAAGAGACTGTTCACTATATATTACATATGTGCACAATAAAAAAAGGGACATGATTCCGCACAAAATGATCAAATCACGAACGCCTGACAATATAATCTGGGGCACTTGGTGATAATAGTTCTGTGAAAGTATGGTCGAAATCCCTCGAAAGATATAGGAGAAGTTGCGCTCTGAAGAGATTGTTCACAACCGACCGCCCAATCGCCCACCCGCCGACATTCGCCAATCCAATAACTAGACATTTTATTCGGAAAACCTGGTTAACAACACACACAAAAAAAAAACAACAACATTTTCTCTCCCCGTTATACCTTTAATGCGGGCAACGTGCCTTTAATAATATAAATGAAGAGGGAGAGAGAGCGCGAATATATACATGCATTTTCTCAGTTCACCTTAAGCAATGCCATCACGCATACAAAATGAGAGGAAATTGAGAAAGATGAAGATACCGACTGTGCAAGAGCACATTGGTAAGATACGCTTTTGATTGTCTAATGTACATGTATACATATATTCGTAAATAATCAAAAATGAAGAGTTAACACTATGTCGAGTACGGTAATTAATTTTGACTTAGTTAAGGCCCCTTTTTTACTTAAATTACCGCAAACATGGTTTCCGGACAATAAATAATGAAAGGCTTTTCACATATTTAAATTATCACATAGTTATGGCTCGTATCCAAATATACTGTTGAACATTAAGAAATTAAAGCATTCTCTCTGTGTTCATTGGATGCCACAGTTTTGTGACAAGGCCATATTGTGGAGGTATATCCGTCACTCCTGTGGCAATTCTAGTTGATTCTACACGTATAGAACCTTTGAAAGCAGCTACATACTTTTTCAAGGGTGTCCTTACTCAACTGGGAAAATGTGCAGCCATAATTTACAGAATTCACACCGACTTGCAGGTTTGTTTCGTCATTTTAACGACTTTAGCATAAATACAAACCTATAACGCAAACTTCATTGCATATTTCTACAAAGGCAAATAAAACATTCCGATCGAGACCCATATTTTTGTGTTCATTTTGTTAATGCACTTGACATCATTTCATAGGTATTTTTTGGAGTAAATTTGTCATTACTCTATTGATGATAAATATATAGCATAGTCATTAATACATAAACATGAATGTGTGATTAGAATTATCGTTCGCCAAACTGCCAGTAAGTACATGCCTGAAACCTTTGTGTTGGGAAAGGTCACCTTTTTTCGACTCGAAGGCGTTAATCAATGGAAAACACTAGCGTTGTTCCAAAGGACGGCTAAAGATGAATTCAAACGATTGCATTAGGCGACCTAACGTTTTGATGGGCAATTAGAATCCTCTAGCTTAGTAAGGAAATAGCATACAATTATCTAGACAGCCTTGAACACATGAGGCTCCAAAAGATTCAGATATTCGGAATACAAAAAGAGATTATAAAAGATGCGGATTGTTTATTGGAACGCTTCGCATTATCAATCTTGAAATCGTGAAATATATTCATCGGAATTTGCAACAATATGATTCGTCCACAATTTCCGGTAAGCGTTTTCTAAATATCGTGACTGTTGTTTGTTCGTTTTAATAATTGACCCAGCTATTGTATTAAATCGCCGAGTTTTACAAGCAATTTACCTCGAAATATGTTTATGCAAATTAGGTAACCGTTACATGTGGCATCTGATTGCAACCACCCGATCACGCACTACATTAATTTGCATATGCTTGACATGTTTGGACACGTCTATTGCTTTTAGAACAAGCGAGGGCCAGTCTGCGAGACGTTTATATGCTCATTGAGACAACGTTTAAACGGAGCACTATCCCAAGAACTGAATGGCCAGACATACCGACAGAAAAATTCGTATATTCAATAATTATCGACAAGGTATATCATTATTGCGCTGGAAAGCAGTGCATGCATTATTCATATTACATATTTTGCTCAGTAGTGGAAACGTGAGTGGTGCCATGGAAGATACTAGTGCATCCAACGGTGTTGTATACATAATATGTTTGCGGTAGTGAACATGGAAGCGCCTAAACATTTGTAAAGGTATACATCTGTAAACACTTTAGTTGTTTATAAATAAATATAATTTTATTTTTAATTGCAGATGTGCAAACTTACGTGCATCTGTAGTTTTTTTTGTATGTTACAATTTCAACATTTACGTCAACATGTGCTAGTCGTGGAACACATGGTTTTATAAAGAAGGTAAATTTACCATCCGTTTCAGTTCATGGTTCTGCTTTAGTATTAATGGCGAGTGCAGCTACAGAATCTTCAATGGTAGATTACACATTAGTAGTTATTGTTTCGCGTCACGTGGCACAAGAAACTGTGCAGCATATCTAACCGTGGGCAACCGCCGGCTACCAATTGGCCGTATTGCTCCAATAAATGCAAATGGAGCAATATACATTTAGCCAGTTGATGTGTACAATGAGTGTAGACATATCTGTGTCACAAAATTCAGGACTGAATTTGATGTTGAGATGACGGTTACCAAATAAAGAAAAAAAAGACGAAATAGAGGATTTATTAGGATCACCTGTGCACATTTAGAGTGAACAATATTTGCCAGGTTAAGGCATACTGGTCAGACATGACTTCGGAACTCCTGGATGGCTGACAATAATTGAATGTGACCGACACTCCAGAGCCACCTTTGCACCGGAAGGGAATAGGGGGCCCATGGTGTGTTACTACGATCCACGCAGATCTTCACGCGATTGCAATGGTTGTGGAAACTTTGTCGGGGTAAAGCGAAAGGCCTGCAAGAGAGTACACAGCTCAGATATTGGACGATGCGCTGCAAAAACTTTCAATAATGTATGGGTGTGAGTTTGCGTTCATTGAGGATGACAATCACTGACACAATGACCCATGTTCACTGTACAATTAGGTTGTTGACATACTCGTTATTAATGTACGGTGTATCAGTTTACATTCATATCATCATCATTGACGTTTGCTATGCTACATAGCATGTTCAATGTACAATAAGGCTGTTGAAATACTTTTTATTAATTTACGGTGCACTAGTAAACGTTGAAATCATTATCATTGACGTTCGCTATGATAGATAATATGTATATTGCACAATAAGGCTGTTGACATACTCGTTATTTATGTACGGTGTATTAGTTTACTTTGAAATCATGATCACTAACGTTCGCTATGCTACACAACATGTTCATTGTACAAATAGGCTGTTGACATACTCGTTATTTATGTACGGTGTATTAGTTTACGTTGAAATCATATTCACTAACGTTCGCTATACCATGCAACATGTACATTGTACAATAAGGCTGTTGACATACTCGTTATTAATGTATGGTGTGTTAGTTTAGGTTGAAATCATGATCACTAACGTTCGCTATGCCATGCAACATGTTCATTGTACAATTAGGCTGTTGACATACTCGTTATTTATGTACGGTGTATTAGTTCACGTTGAAATCATGACCACTAACGTTCGCTATGCCATGCAACATGTATAGCTGTTGACATACTCGTTATTAATGTACGGTATATTAGTTTACGTTGAAATCATAATCACTAACGCTCGCTATGCCATGCAACATGTACATTATACAATAAGGCTGTTGACATACTCGTTATTTATGTACGGTGTATTAGTTTACTTTGAAATCAGCATCACTAACATTCGCTATGCTACACAACATGTTCATTGTACAAATAGGCTCTTGACATGCTTGTTATTAATGTACGGTTTATTAGTTTACGTTGAAATCATGACCACTAACGTTCGCTATGCTATGCAACATGTATAGCTGTTGACATACTCGTTATTAATGTACGGTATATTAGTTTACGTTGAAATCATTATCACTAACGTTTGCTGTGCTATGCAACACGTACATTGTACAATTAAGCTGTTGACTTACTCGCTATTAAAGTGCGGTATATTAGTTTACTTTGAAATCATCATCACTAACATTCGCTATGCTATGCAACACGTTCATTGTACAATTAAGCTGTTGACTTACTCGTTATTAAAGTGCGGTATATTAGTTTACGTTGAAATCATCATCACTAACATTCGCTATGCTATGCAACACGTACATTGTACAATTAAGCTGTTGACTTACTCGCTATTAAAGTGCGGTATATTAGTTTACGTTGAAATCATCATCACTAACATTCGCTATGCTATGCAACACGTACAGTGTACAATTAAGCTGTTGACTTGCTCGTTATTAAAGTGCGGTATAGTAGTTATCGTTGAAATCATCATCACTAACATTCGCTATGCTATGCATCACGTACATTGTACATTTAGTCTGTTGACATACTCGTTATTTATGTACGGTGAGTTAGTTTACGTTGACATCATCATATTCACTAAAGTTCGCTATGTTATGCATCATGTACATTGCACACAGATGCTTTGGAAGTACAATGTTATTGGTAGTCGGTGTTATTAGTTTACGATGAAGTCATCCACTAACTAATACATGTATCTCTATTTTGATTTATGTTGATTGTTTAGTGCTACGTTATCCCGAACAAAACTTGAGATTGTTTGAACAACTATTTAATATTGATTAATAATAGGTATTTGACAGTGTTGTTTATTTATTTATTTTTTACAAGAAGTTCCATACTGTGTTGATGTATATAGTGAATGTGATCAGTAATTATTGCTATGAGTAGGACATTAAAAAAAAATGTTGTACATGGTTGGCGTATTTACGCTTTTTTAAAATCAATATTTTAATTTTGTGTGGAATATGCATCATATTAATGTTTACAGTAGTGGGATTTGTAAATTATCACAGTTTAATTATTGATCTACATTGCTGGTAATTTTTATTGTCTGCATATTGTCTTAAAGTCTGATTATACAATGTTAATTTAACTTATTTTCTAGAGTAGCATAGCAATTGACGTAAGGACATCAAAGTCGATGGTAATAGTTGAAGTTAAAGTGTGTTGTGTACAATGAATTAGGTGTCTATTTAAATGTGTTTAAGTGTATGTTGTCTGAGTTGTGTTGCATGTGATATAATTGGATGTGTGACCTCAAATAGTGTCCACTCTAATCCGCTTAGGATGTGGCTAAACTTATATTTACCTAAATGAATATTTGTTATGTATTTTAATACATTTTATTAGAAAACGTATGTATATGTATGTATTATTTTTTAGAGTAATTTAATTAATATATCACTATAGTTTAACCTTTTTTATAATTGACTTAAAAAAACTCAAAATAAAATGAAATTAAATTAGGTAAATCAAAATATATAATGTAAAGTTTGCAAATACCTGTGTGCAAAGATAAAATGCTCTTAATGTCTATATAATTAAAATAAAACGCTAATGTCCTATTAATTACACTGTTAGTAACTTAGGGTGTACTGAATATATACCCAATGGTTTCATACCATACGAGAGCGAATAAAGCCACGGAGGGTATATGCCCCATATACCATCCGTAACTAACACTATTAAGAATATATCTCGCCAACTACCCTTTACTGGCTTCTTTTAAGTGGTATCACGAAAGCAACATTAACGAAAGCAAAACTTATAAAATAACACGAAACACATAAAATGACGTCACGAACATAAACAAAATGACGACATTATAATGCGTTATTAGACTTCTATGGGGTATTGAAATAAACTCATGGTGTATAGAATATACCCCATGGTCATGTGACCGCTCTTAGCTAATCGGATTGCGTCATTCATGTAGGAGGTGAGATATATAGAGGATATTTGTTTGTTTTCGGTGTGATAACGCGTGATATCGTCACCGGAAAGGGAGACAATTAATATTTTTACAAGCGCTTGCGCGAGTGAAAATATGTAGATTGTCTCCCCTACCGGTGACGATATCACGCGTTATTACACCGAAAACAAACACATGTTCTTTTTATTTAAATGCTATTTGAATATTCTTTGAGTTTGATTTTTATTTAGGGGATTTTCAATTCGATATTTTCAATATAACGTCCACACCTTTTTCTCTATAATGCGTAGTAATCGGGATAAGTAATAAACATTCCAGCGCCATCTTGGATTACGATCAAATATGCCGTGGATTAGATCTTGTTAAGCAACTTTAATCGCAAAAAAAATTGTACTCAAGGCATTGTCATGGCAGCGTGTTTACAGTACGACAGTCTACTATGCTACTCGGTACATTCATAGACAACGCAGAATCCGTATATTTAGTTAAGTTTAAATACAATTGGATACACGTAGTCGTTGAATAATGGTCAGCTTTTAAATAAAGAAATTAACACACACTGCTAACTTTAAATATAATTATGATAAAAGTACATATTAAAAGTGAAAGTGCTTTCAGTTCTCCGAAATTTAGTTTTCTAAAAATAGCGTGTGCATAGGTGTTATTATGTAAACAATAGTTAACACAATCATGTGTTTTCGCAAGCAATTTAAGCTGATTAAACTCGTAGATGCGCGTTAACATGTAAAACAACAAAATATGTACTGTTAGGAGTGTTTTGAAATTGAATACTAATACGTAAAAAGTGTTTTCTATATTAATTATTCGGACTTAACAACATAATTGGATTACAAATTGGTTAAGAATTTGAAGAAAACAAGATGGCGGAAAATTAAACGCTGAACACTAGTTACAAGAACACACATTGGATACTTAAATACTTAAGAGTGGTTATTGGATATAAAAACTGTATACACACAAAACAATATAATTGTGTGCTTAATGAACACAATTTATTACTTAAGAGTACACTGGATTCTTGTTATATTTTGGAATTAGAGAACGGGCAATACAACAATTACGTAAACAAAGGGAGACTACTGTTCATAGCAACAGTAAACAACAAGTGCAAGTGTAATATGCTGGGATGAATACATTGCAAAGGATAAAATCAATACTTCGGATGCTAAAATTAAATTTGGACCAAGATGACGAGCTCCAATGCATTGTGGGTAAAACTTATACCTGCAAGGCATTGTATGTTCTAGTCTCCTTGGCTCAATACGACTGAGGAAAGTCCAAGAGAAAATAAGAGGAAAGACACTTCAATATATCAGAGAGGTATTCTTAACATTTGGTGTTATTAATCTTAACTACTTTTCTTTTTTGGTAATTCTGTATGATAAATGGTGACAACACCGACAATTAAATATTGTTCAAATCAAATACAACTAAAAACAGTAGTCCATCACTGTGAGTGATATAGAGATATATCTCACTGATATTTTGCTATATTTCACTACTTAGCATTAAATAAAGTGTTAGACTTATCATCAGCATATTATTTACCGTGGTCGTTTCCGTTAAAGGGACTGTGTCAACGAACATTTGGCTTCCTATTGGATAATAAATGATATTTTATGATAGAAATGCTCTATACTAAGACATGTGCAATAGATTATAAATAATATAATACACAATGAGATATGGAACTGTAACCGTGGCAACTATACATAACACGAACAGATGTGAACTGAATGATCTTTCCTATTAAACCTTGACAAATACTAAACTTGATAATTATGAATTGCAAATAACAAGTTCATACAGTTAAGTCCATATTAAATAAACAAATTCAGACAGAGAATGTAACCCTAAAAGTAACTATTGATGTGAAAGTACTACTTTCTCAAGTTTTCTTCCAATAAGTGACTTAAACCGACTGTCATTAGATGTTCAATTCAATGATATTTATTTCCATCCTCCAACCTGTATAATTTCATGAAAGGTAGGAATAATTAATTTCAATTTCACACAGAAGTAGTTGGGTATATGGCAATAACAGAAAAGTGACATAGATTATAATTAACAGAGTTGTTACCATGGCAACCATTTTAAAATGGAAAAAGCATCTATGTGTTTTAGTTCTTAGTAGACATCGTGCAATGTGACGTTCTCCATTGTAGAAAAAAATAGAACATTATTTAGATGGAACATAGTGTATTGATATAATGCCTTTTACATTTAGATTGTATCCATTAATCTTCTAAATTCTTGATGCTGTTACATCTTAGTATCACCGTAATACTGGTCATGCAACTTTAAACTGTTAGAACAATAGCTGTTATTAGTATCATTTTGTTGGCTTTGGAACATCTGGCAGTGGGCATGTACTGGCACAGATAGAGTTGCACATTGGTCCAATTTCTTCGTGTAGATTACACAGACGTTCAGCAGATATTCCAAGTGACTCCAATATATGCAAACCTGAAGTGGTGGTATTACAGGAGATTTGGAACGGGTATTTACATTGGAGTGTTTCCAACGCACCTTCAATTATAATGACAAATGTCATTCAGACCCAAAACACACATACATGTATCTATATATTACTTTATATTTGATAAGTAATGAAGTAATTTTAGAAACAATAAACAATAGACTAATGATAATCAATTGTTTTGTTTCAGTGTCAGGGTAAGAATCAAATTCACAATAAAGTAATTTTAGAAATAATAAACAAGAGACTATTGATAATCAATGATTTTTTGTGAGACAGTTTAAGGAAAAAAATCAAATTCACCATCATTATTATCATCTTCATACTCAATAGTTCTCATTTTCAATATTGTCAAAATTATAAAAATAGAGTTTACTGACTATTTCCAATTCATCCAAAAAATCTGGGTCCTTATGGAAGATAAGTTCAGGCGAGACATTACTTCAAATATTAGATGCTAACTGACTGTCAGTCATATCAAAACAGTACCGCTTTACTCAAAATTTTACATTTTATCAAAATGTAAACAAACAAATGCCACTAGAAGGTCACGGCCGCCATTTTTTACTTTCGTTTCAGGTTTGTTCATTTGTCAGTTTTTGGTAACATAAAACAGTAATGGTGATCAAAAGAAAACGCTTACATTGATCGAAGACAGGATAAATCCACAGTGCAATGATACGCTTAAAACCAATATTGATATAAAAATGTGACAGACTTGAATGTGGCTAAATTTGTTGTTTAGGGCAATAAAGTGGAGTGATTAGTTCATAACGCAATCAAAAAGGTCAGAGTCAACAAGTTTAGTAAGAGTATATATTATACCAAACTAGTTAGCTAATAGTGTTAAATCCTTAAAATGATAAACGCTAAAAATTTAAAAAATTAGAGGCAATTAAAAGTAATTTCAGTGCGAATTTTGTGACGTCATTTCAAACGACGTTTTCTCAAAAAGACGCTTTCCGAATTGGGACCAAAAGTCTCAGAACAGGCCACAATTAATTAAAAATATAAAACTATCATATTCTACCGTAAAAATGAAATGTCAGTTATAAATATATGGCAAAGTTGTCCAAATAACACAATACATAACGCAGAAAACAAGAAACGATTAAAACTTTGGTAAACGCAATGGAACTGTCACAGCATATTGACGACTGACCTCGACTGAAAGGCGAACCGATCCTTAATCGATAGTAATGGTTATTCAGAATGGAAAGTGCAAGTTTCATTGCCAACAAAATATGAATTTAAATGTCTCTATGCGAACGTCGTTATTAGTTTAAGAGACAACAGTGTTTCAAACAATAACTAAAATAAAAAACAACAACATTTGTATCGTAAATAAACGCAGACAAAATGGCGACGAACTGTCAAATTGTTTGCATTTGCATTAATTTTCGCCAAACAATCTCATTTTGATAGTAACATTAGAAAATATTTTTTATAAGTATTACCTTTTGACTGGATGCACGTGTACTTATGTATGTGTGTTTTGTTTCAAACATAAACGTTATTAAAAATTCGTACAACTTCCGATTGCAGAGATTTATACCGAAAGTTAGGGGAGATAACTGTACGAAATATGTTATTATCATTTTCCTAGAGTTCTCGTTCTTCAAATTCCTTGTCACGCGGCCATTCTATTAAAAGCGATCGCGTCACGGAGCTCTATCTTCACATAAGTGGCAAACTTCAACATTTATCTGCCTAAGACTTATGTCAATAAATAGCAAGGTAATTTATCATTTGTATTTGATAAGAAATGTGGAAAGAAGGAATGAAATATTAATGAAATATGACAACGTATAATTAATGGAAGAGAGGATAAGATTAGTGTTGTTGACTTGCGTAATAAAAACACACAAGGTAGGGGGCGAAATATAAAGGAACATAAGAAAGAGAAAGGGGGAGCTTCATGTAGACAGGAAGTATTGAATGATGATTGTACGGACACAAACAAAAATGCTGACATGAAGGAAGTAATGTAGGCATACATTAAGGAAATAAGGAAGGACACGTGGCAGAGGGAAAAACAAATGAAATAAAAGAACACGTAACGGAGTTTAATAAACAGCGTCCAGTTCAATTAAACTGTTTATTGTATGTGGATTTGGTGGAAGAGCGTACATACGAAGTTCTGTATGTAAACGAAAACAATTTATAGAAAACGACTACATATAAATTAAAACACTCATTATTACGAATCCATCATAGCCCTTTTAAATGTTTAGTGATAGCCATATGCTATCCCTCATATATGACTATTTTTAATACTTTCAAGGCAAATGAAAGGCTTTGTACCAATGCTTCGGCATCAAACTCTTTCAAGATCACAGAAATGTGTTAGAGGACCTTGGTAGAAACATTGATAACCATGAATGTACATCGTTGTGATTTTATACTTTTATGTCATTTACATATATATATTTATCTTCATCAAATATCAAGATACAGCAAAAAAGCAGAATCAAAATATATGTACTTGCTACATTTTGTCTGTCATTTCATTTGGCCTCATAAAGTTGCAATTCACCTACTATGCTTTACATTGGTTTATGGAAATATCCTTTACATACCCTATTCGTCACTTACAATCAATTTATTTCGTACTGAGATCCTAAAAAGAATGAAGGAAAGTAGTACTTAGTGGTTTGAATATGCAACTCAACGACATGTGGACATTAAAGATAATACTCTATCGAATGAGGTGTCTGCTTGTGATGACCTTTTTTTTTCAATTTCACCCATTTGAATTTCAATACAACAACTGACTTAAATACCTGAACGGTATATCTCTACTGTTCGATGCGTTAAAATGTGTCATACTCGTGTTTTTTTTGTTCTTTTTTAATTACATGACTCGTCCGTTAGGTAGGCATGGTATGTAGTACGTTTTATTTTAGTCGCTCTTTATTTAAAACAAGTTCTCAACAAGTAATTTATGAAATCAATGAACATGGATTATTGCTGTTATTTAACAATGTATTATCTTCAGATTACGGTAACTCAAAATTGTAAAAGTGTATTCAAAATTCTAAAATGAAGTATATGGCACTCGTGGAATTTTCCATGAATGGTATCTATATTCACTGAGTAAGATAATTAAGGTTTTCAAAAACATGTGCAATGCATAAAAATCGTGTTTATATCACAGTCAGTGAACAAACATTACAAGTAAGTTATGTTAAAAGACGCATTGTATCGTAAAATATTAAGGGTTACGAGAAGTATAATAAATATATATGTTATTAAGATTGTTATATAAAATGATATACGTTCCAGATAAGTTTAGGTTATCTTCCTGCAACAGTAATAATCATAAAAAGTAATAATCGGTATTTGTTGAAATGACTAATGGTCTCATGTTAAACGTGTTAAACCATTATTTATTATATCATATACACCTTTATCCAAAATAAATGATATTTTACAGTTGTTTCATGTGATCACTGCAGGTTTGCTGTAATTAATATATTACGTTTTACTACAAAACGTAACGAGCTGTTTCATCGCCAATAGAAAGAGGAATTGAAAATATAATTGGTAATGGCCCTGGTGTTGGCCAGAGTAACAATGGTGAATATGGTGGCAGAGTTGACGACAATAAGGATCACTATGATCTGTTTTTTATTATCGTTTATTATGTAGTTATTAAGTATTTCTTGAAATGAATGAGCATCAATAATAATTTAGTTTGAATATATTCCGCCCCATAATACCAATGTGTTACTGCTAATACCGTTGATCTTATTATACATTTGAAACGTTTATTTGTGCGTTGTATTTATCGGTTTAATACCAATAGTATGAAAGGGGTTTCATACGTTAACTTTGTGGACATCAGGTTTAATGTCGATCCCTACATTAATATGCTTTTCATGCATTATCCAGACTGTTTGAGATACTTTTAAATATTTTCTTTTAAGGATTGATTTTAATTTTGGTTGCGTTCATGCGATTATGAACGCAATGGTCAAACTTGCAAATCCATGATACGGAGAAAAAATTGCAAAACAATCCACAAATGACATCACTAAACAAGCGATGACGTGTTTAAGCTAAGTCATCGATCAATAATGCAGTAGCATCCACACGGGCGTATCTAAGCTCGTTGCTTTGCCTGGCCATAACTTAGAAAGGATAATATGTTCATATAAATCTCAAATTTTTTTCTTATTGTTCATGTTAAGCAAATCATCATTATTATCTGTGATATAAATGCACAATAGATTAGACGATCTACATGCATCTAGCAAATAGACACATCAATATGAAATCAAATCCATTGTAAAGCTTCGTTCCTGAACCGATGTTACGTCATGAAGATTTTCTGTGGTCGCTTCTAAGAAAAGGAGATCTAATGCTTATTTAAAATACATTCACATGTACATATTAGATGCTAGTGAAATGAAAGCGCTTTGTTTAATAATAACACTTGTAGACCCTGCATGATAGAATCCTCTCCAGCAGAAAAAAAAATTGTGAAATTGATTGCGTAGAAGTAAATCTGGAACAAAATGTTCATGTGTATTAATTATAAATAAATATTTAATCGAACGTTAACAATTAATGCAAAAAGCGTAACATATAACAGTATAATACAGCTTAGTTAATGTCGAAATATAATGTGCATAACAGTAGGAAACACAGATATTACTACGCCGGTGATATGGCATTGCGTTAATACGATTATGAATGCATACCACTTCCCTATTAAAATGCCTATGAAATGTAAATATTTTAAATATAAACAATTTTGAAACTCCTCCTGCATCGGCAGGAGATAAATTGGTATAATTTTGTTTGCAACATTTTATATATTTAAATGTATAAATGAAAACAGAGTGCCACACAAAAATATGTTTCAAAATGTCCTCAGAAAACGAATAAAAATTCTAGAAACAATTGCACGCGTACAAAATAAGTATAAATTTTTCCTGTCACTCTGGACTCATTTTATTTCGTTCTAATCTTTTTTACGAACACATCCATAATCAACTTAGCAAAAACTGTTCTTTTTTTCATTTTACAAGGGCATATTATTCAAAGACATTTTTCTTTTTTTTCTTTATGTTATGTATATAAAAAGTTATTTGTGAAACACACTTTGCACTGTAATCTGATTTGATGTAATATGTATATTGTGTTTTGAAAAGAAATACAATTAGAATGACAAACAATTCTTATGAGCAGCACACGGCCCTTTATTTCAAATAAGTGATCAATTTCCACTACGACACTGCACAATACAAACACACGTTACAACCACAACACAAACATATGTATGAAACACTATAATACATATATATTAATACATATTTACATGTATCATACATTGTGAGTGCAATATATACTAGTTTTACCACGTCATTTTGTATTGATTCATTCTATAAAGTTTGCTTTCACTTTCGTATTGAATTATTATTTAGTAGATTGTTATGGTATGCCTTTACAAATTTAGGCTAATAAAATACCTAATATATATTGTCATGTTCAACCCCGAGATGGAGTTATTATTTTCTTCAAACTACTAGAGTATAATAATGGACACACAGTTTCAAGCTTGCTCGGAAGTATGTGACGTTTACACAATAAATGTTGTTGCTTTTGTCGTCGTCTTGTTGAGGGTTTTATAAGCGTATTTTACTCCACGAAACTAAGAGACTAAACAGCTCTGTTTTGCCAGTTTTCTACTGTAGTCTAAAAAAATATATGTATTATGTGCTGATAGTGTATTACAAATACCAATGTAGTCGAATAGTTTATATAATACTTATTTATTTTTACCACATATGCAGAGACGAACATTGTTTAACCACGACAGACTCTACGGTCGTCTGGCATGCGTCTTATCCTCACGCAGGCCTTTAAGTCGCAAGATATTCTTATGAATACCACAATGACTTTTGGGTAACCAAACATACTTATGATCACGACACTAGATTATGATCACCACAGTATGATAACAGATAGGCTGAAGTTTAGTCAGACATCCTTATAATCGCCACACAGTATTTATTGCAGTCAGTTAAGCTTATGGTCACCATGCAGGCTTTAGTGTAGTCATACATGATTTTGGTCACCATACAGGCTTTAATGTTGTCTGACAGGTTTATGGCCACCACACATGTTTTAATGTTGTCTGACATGTTTATGGCCACCACACAGGCTTTAATGTTGTCTGACATGTTTATGGCCACCGCACAGGCTTTAATGTTGTCTGACATGTTTATGGCCACCGCACTGGCTTTAATGTTGTCTGACATGTTTATGGCCACCACACAGGCTTTAGTGTAGTCTGACATGTTTATGGTCACCACACAGGCTTTGATGTTGTCTGACATGTTTATGGCCACCACACAGGCTTTAGTGTTGTCTGACATGTTTATGCCCACCACACAGGCTTTAATGTTGTCTGACATGTTTATGGCCACCACACAGGTTTTAATGGTGTCTGACATGTTTATGGCCACCACACAGACTTTAATGTTGTCTGACATGTTTATGGCCTCCACACATGCTTTAATGTTGTCTGACATGTTTATGGCCACCACACAGGCTTTAATGTTGTCTGACATGTTTATGGCCACCACACAGACTTTAATGTTGTCTGACATGTTTATGGCCACCACACAGGCTTTAATGTTGTCTGACATGTTTATGGCCACCACACAGGCTTTAATGTTGTCTGACATGTTTATGGCCACCACACAGGCTTTAATGTTGTCTGACATGTTTATGGTCACCATACAGGCTTTAGTGTTGTCTGACATGTTTATGGCCACCACACAGGCTTTAATGTTGTCTGACATGTTTATGGCCACCACACAGGCTTTAGTGTTGTCTGACATGTTTATGACCACCTCACAGGCTTTAATGTTGTCTGACATGCTTATGGCCACCACACAGGCTTTAATGTTGTCGGATATGTTTATGGCCACCACACAGGCTTTAATGTTGTCTGACATGTTTATGGCCACCACACAGGCTTTAATGTTGTCTGACATGTTTATGGCCACCACACAGGCTTTAGTGTAGTTAAACATGCTTATGATCAACAGACAGGCTTTAAAGTAACAAGACATGCTTATGATCGCAACAAAGGCTTTAAACTAACAAGACATGCTTATGATCGCAACAAAGGCTTTAAAGTAACAAGACATGCTTATGATCGCAACAAAGGCTTTAAAGTAACAAGACATTCTTATGATCGCAACAAAGGCTTTAAAGTAACCAGACATGCTTATGATCGGTACAAAGGCTTTAAAGTAACAAGACATGCTTACGATCGCAGCAAAGGCTTTAAATTAACAAGACATTCTTATGATCGCAACAAAGGCTTTAAAGTAACAAGACATGCTTATGATCGCAACAAAGGCTTTAAAGTAACAAGACATGCTTATGATCGCAACAAAGGCTTTAAAGTAACAAGTCATGCTTATGATCGCAACAAAGGCTTTAAAGTAACAAGACATGCCTATGATCAGCAGACAGGCTTTAAAGTAACAAGACATGCTTATGATCGCAACAAAGGCTTTAAATTAACCAGACATACTTCTGTGCATCACAAAGACTCGCATGAACTAGTTTTGATTATCACACATGCTTTAAAATCGTCAGATATTTGTATGAGCCTCACTTAGGCTAAATGGTAATTATACATGCTTATGATCAACAAAACCACTATAAATTTGAATAACATACTAAGTGTCACAACACAGGCTTTTAACTAACCAGGCATGCTTATGATCACTACAAAGGCGTTAAAGTAACCAGACATACGTATGATCACCACAAAGGCTTTAAAGTAACCAGACATGTTTATGATCACTACAAAGGCTTTAAGTTAACCAGACATGCTTATGACCACTACAAGTTTTTTAAGTAACCAGTCATGATGATGATCACTACAAGGCTTTAAATTAGCAAGACATGCCTAATATAAACACAGGCTTTAGTAGTCAGTGTAGTCAGACATGCTTATGATAACTTTTCAGGCTTTAGTGGAACCAGCTATATTTATGATCAACACACAGGTGTTTGGTATTGAGACATGCGTATGATCAACACAGAAAAATGCAAACCGTGCAAACCGAGTACCAGAATCTTTTTTTTCATTTACATACCACGTGATTTCGACGCTTGACAAAATAATCCTTATATTCTTCTATACGTTGAGACGTTTGTTATGCAATACAAAAAGTGCAAAACGTGCAGAACGTACAAATATTTTATGGAAGAAGACCACTAAAAATATGTATTTATTCTATATAACGCATTTATATAAAAGGTTTCCACCGAGGTGAATCAATTCCATATTAATTGTAAACGCTCTTTCTTTAACGAAAACGTGTGAAATGCAACATTTTAATGATTTTACAACCCTAACAATGATTAAAATTCCAATTTTGTTCTAATTCAATAAGTATTAATTCATTAACTGCATCAAATACAGCTTGTTTGCACATTTCAGAGACGCCCACGCTCATATTTGAAACAACTATTTGTTCCCACACTGAATGTCGTTGTTATTATTCAATATTGCAGAGTAATCTCTCGTGTCAGCTTGAGCAAACAAAAAGCATGGTTTTATTAATTGCACAAGCCATATTTGATAACCTTATATCTTATTTGATAGATTTTATATGTAGGCCATTAATATCGCGTGTCAAAGTAGATCAGAAAGTCCAGGTTTTTCTAATTCATGTTTTTCTGACATTTTGTTTTCAAAACTGTCGAGTAGGAGGCGGAAATACTAAATATATTACTATAATCAACACATTATTTTGCGAAATTCAATGCAACCTTTGTTTTATAAACATGCAGATAAAGTCGACATGCTTTACGTTGAAATAATATAAATTTCGTTGTGCTTTTACATTATAACCGTGATTGTAAAACTCTTTTTAATACTCATATTAGGGCTACGTCAAACGTGAACATAAACAATTTTCATCAGGTTTATTACTGTTACACTATCGGGTTTGTACCATTTTTTGGTATTTTGAAAGACATCGAGTAGGTAAGCCCGAGAAACTAACCATCAACAAATGCTGGCCTTTGCCGTGTCATTGACGATGTTTTCAAGGATATGTCAGGCATATATGGCATTAAAGGTCTAGATGAAGTAACGTCTTACTCTCCATGGGGTATTCGGCGCTATGTATTGGTCCACTATTAAAGCCCTTGATGATTAAATCCCTTTCTTTGCTTCCAAGCTGACTGCGTAATAGCTGAGTACCGTGTTTAAAATTATCTCTACCTCTGCATCGGTGTTTTGATCTCAGGTGTTAATGGTCGCCTGTGTCAACACTGTGACCACGGCAGGGCGCCAACACACAGGAGTAAAATACCGCAAAGTGTTGTGAAAACGCCGAATGTGCGGCCTATAACGGGACACAACTGTTTGATCTTAAATTTTGAATTTTGCTTTATTTATCGTTTTTAGATCTTATTAAAGTTAACAGTTTGCAATATCTAATATGAGCATTAAATACACTATAATGATTCCCACATGCCAATGTTCTAAATCAAGTAATTTTTTGTTATGATTTTGTTTTATGTGACAATACAACTCTCAGCTAATAGTATAAATTTCACCAGATCAGTACAACGATAATGAATATAAAGTTAACAAATTTAACGATAATACATGTATTGAACATATTCATGTTGTATATATTTTGTTTCATTCTTTTAGGCGTAGCTATGTAACCAAAATTTTGATATTGTAAATTGGCTTATCGAATCGTAGGATACAAGTATGACACTAGTCCCGAATAAATAAATATAATTACATTATTTATTAATGAGATGTCAATAAATAGCGTCGCGGGGACAGGGTTCGATAATAGCCCCGGCAAAACGATATTGGGCTGTGGTACTATTGCCAGTTTCGACTTGTAGGGGCTATTATCGAGCCCTGCCGCCATGCCGCCATTTATTGACCTGTTTAATACATATGTTTTTCATTATCATTTATATTTGTTTCGTTCGACATTTGTATTCTCTACCAATTTATAACATATTTTCTTGTGGAGTTAAACTGTGTATTTCAACATAAAGCATTAAGATTCTTTATATAAAAGTATCAAATAGTCTCCCGGATCTATTAAACTTTCAGCCTAGGAGGTGTAATGTTACTAGAAATCACTTCGAATGCTAAAGTTTTTGTAATGTTTCGTGCTGTTGGATAAATTGGCTGAAAAAACAAAATGTATTATTGATGCCACAGGTATGTTTGCATCTGTTTACTTTCTATTTTAGTGTTGTGGCGATATGATTTATCCAAGGTAAAGAAATGTCCGCCAGTTGTAAGCTTCGTATAGGTGTTTGAGACTGAAATATAAAATACTGCCTGTTTTTTTTGTTTTACGTTTAACCTGTCAGCCATCTGTTGCGTGCAATGACTCAAAAGCTAAAGATCGGCGTGGTGAGTTTCATAATTTGCTCTGCTGTGGCGAGGCACTTTGGATAAAAACATTAGAGGAGCGATAATGGGCTGTATTCTGTACACAAATGTTACAATAAACAGTAATGTATGCATTAAATACTGTTCATCTTTTGTTAAACTGCGATTAAAATAAAACGTTATAATTTGTTACTTTATGTAATTTACATTTAGCTACAGATAAATCGTATGGTCAATTGGTTATTAAAAATAATTAATTTTATTTACATGCTTTTTTTCTGAGAAATACTCAGTCATGAGACGGATCGTTACAAAAATCACCTAACATACAGAAGTATCTGTTTAAATATTTATACAGGGCAACCAATTTACATTCTTTATAAATAATGACCAAAGGCGACGAATATATTAAAGATATGTCGTGTTTATATTATAACGACATGTAATATTGAAATGTGTAAAACAGTAGGAGACTATGTTCGTATTGTGGGGCATTTTTTAAATTCATATTTATATTTTTTTCTGGGGACGAGGTTGGTGTTTAGTTTATTCCTTAAATTTACATTTTGTCTACAGCTGCATACGACAGTTACTGCACGTAGTTTCAAAACAAAATCGTATAATATTCAATTTAAAAATGTTGCAAGAAAAGAACGAGTATTAACATATAATCCCAAAGAACACATCGTTATCTCTAGATCGATAAAGATGACGTGATTATTTTCTGGCACTAAAGATACATGCACATGAGAGATAGAGCCATAAAATGACTTATCTTTGATGACAAACATATATATACTCAACCAAAACAGAAAGTATACACTGATATAGTTTGTAGAGAAAGTAATTATAATCACATTCAAATAAAATGCTTGCATTTATTTCTGAATCATTTCCACATTTATGGTAAAACACAACACACAAACGTAACAAAAATGAAAAACACATAGTGAAAACAAAACCAGAAAGTATCAACTTTATCAACCTGTATATCTTAAAAACATGGATACTTGCAGATTTTATTTGACGATTATCAATTTAAAGAGCGTGTGATTTCATGCTTACTGAATTGTACGTATCTTTCATTACCAAAAAAAACCTCGCCATTAGGAATGCACGTGTGCACACATTTTGTGTAAATCATAACCATCGATATTGTGCTGATAGTAGGTTCGCTAGATCATCCATATTCTGTGAAATTGCCACGTTAATTTAACATACGGACGATCAAAACCAGATTATTAGTATGCTGCGATCAGGACGGATTAAAACTGTCGTAAATCGAACGTGTTATTGCACAAGGGCGACACTTTATTCTACTCTCACAATTAACTACTCATTTTAATACCAGTGTTTGTTGCGTGTTCTATCATAGAATGTATATTGACAATAACGGAAAATAAAGCCCGTAGGTGATGACATTTCTTTCGAGACCGTAATATATCTGCATTACAGCTTAGCGATCATATCTTAATAGATCAGACAAGACAGACAGGTTAGATGTTATACACAAACATTAAAGTCACTCCTTTATCTTTAACGGGCGAATCAGTATTGGACATTAAATCAGCGCATTACTTAACGGATCAATATATCAATATTCTGGACTATTTTGACGGATCAAAATACCAATGCTCTTTACTGTCTTGTCATGTGAATATAACAACCAATCCTGTACACGTCGTATCAATATACCTTGCATGTTTTATCAGTTTTATAGTGCATGGTGCTTTTTTATATATGAACATACCATCCAGTACAATCTGAACGCTACGGATATAGAGATAATTAATTATTACTAGCAAAAGACTGGTATTTCATATTCGTAATATGACATTAATTTAAAAAGTGTCAAACAATCTAAAAATTAAAAACAATCTGGTCTTCCTTACATAGTTTGGCACGCATTATTTATGACATTTACGTTAAAGCAAGAGTTAACTACTGTGGTCATTAATATAGTGTCTACCAGGTAATCATGTAAACTGTTTATCAATTTAGAATCTGCTTTTAGACAGACAGACAGACAGACAGAAATATATTGTATTAACGTCTCACTTTCGTACATGATATTTCATATACATATATAAAATATGGTAATCATAAAGCACATTTACAAAACCGCTCAGATTGAGTTATGAGAGACATATAAATCTGATACAATATTTATACGTTGATAAAACTTACGACACATGCTATGGTTAATAGTATGATAAGAAAGCAGTGTTTAAGATTTCACATAAAACGCACACTGAGTAAAAACTATGATTATCAATTACAATAAAAACTTGTTTATTTTACATGGAAACGTACGCTGAGTAAATACTACGAGTATCGAATATTTACAATACAAACTTTATCTATACACAGTATTTTGTCTCGTGACTAAAATATCATTACAAGCTTTGGCACTGTATTTAACGATTTCGTCATTAGATAAGATGTTAACAGAATTTATCGTGATCACTGTACTCTGAAAAATTTGGATTTATCTCAAACATTTTCGTGAACAAATTCTGTCTAACAGAGTTATAGAGGTTACATGACATTATTACATGGTATTCGTCTTCCACTTAGTTTATACAATTAAAACAGTATCGTTTATTGGGTACAATTCCTTGACATGGCCCGGTTTCTATTTTAAGTGGTGCTTCACCACAACGCAATTTGGCAAAAGCACTTCAATGGGACCTATGGATGATATTATTATTAGCATAAGCCTTGATGTTATGTGTATCCTTAAATAACTTTCTCCGTTCCCACGAACAGCTTGATCTGTGTTTATATTGTTCAACCAGTCAGTCTTATAGTTATCAAATAGTTCATCAACACATTTATTTATAAAAGATTTACGAGCATGTGCCGAATAACTTATACTTATGTCCAGATGTATTTTCATACATATTCTGTAGTACCAGTTCTGTGTGTGGTGTCTTCGCACGAACGACCATTTAAACACTTTGTAGTTTATACGTCTGACATCCATACGATTTAACCGGAACCAGTGTGAGAGAACCGACTGCCATTACCGTGCGTGTGGGGAGGGGGGCGGGGCAACCCATATATCCAGTTATTTCCGCGTTAGGCGTATATTTTCCCACTCCGAGGTAGAATCGACATGCCCTGTGATGAACGGCGTTGATAGCGGCATAGTACTGGGTTCCCCATATTGCCGACCCATAACTTATAGTTGGCCAAACAATACTGTCATATAGTTTTGTATAGACGCTATAAGGCATTCCACCGATTGCTTTAAACTAGGATATAAGCACACCCAAGGCTCGTGTCGCCGACTGGGCGACATACTTGGCTGTTTTGCTGTAGTCTAATGTATCAGACAAAACAAGCCCTAGATATCTATATTCAGCAACACTTTCGAGCTCATTGTTATTACATATAAATTTATAATTAGTTTTAACGTTGGCTTCATTTCTGAAATGCATAATTTTACTTTTGTTTGTATTGATCGACATTTTATTAATGCTACACCATGATCCTAAAATATGTAATAGTTTCTGTAGGTCACTATAAGTCTCAGCAATGAGAACTACGTCATCTGCGTAGAGTAAGTGATTTCCTCAATATGAACGCCTATTCCTGATTGGTTAAGGTGCAGGCTAAAGTCGTTTAGGAACATATTAAACAAAGAAGTTGACAACAAACAGCCTTGTTTAAAACCTATATTTTGATCAAACCCATCGGTCCTTTACGAGTTGACATTTACAGCACACTTCACATTCTCATACAAAGACTGTATAGCTTGAAGAATCTTCCCTTGGATACCGTGTTTTCCAAGTTTTGACCATAGCATGCGCCGCGGGATCCGATCATATGCTTTAGAATAGTCCACGTAGGCTACAAAGGTTGAAAGTTTATTTTTTTTATGGCATGCAATAATATCAGTCAATGTACTGTTATATTGCACTTCGTTTACGCCGGAAACCGATTTGTTCATCGGCAATAACATTATCTTCGGCCCACTTCGTAAGTCTATTGTTTATAACAGCACTATAGGCTTTGTAAATTGATCCCATTACAGCAATACCCCGAAAGTTGGCTGGGTCTCTCTTGTCTGACAACGAGTTCTTTAAAACCGTTGTTATAAAACTGAATAACTTCTACTGGTATTTCATCATAACCCGGGGCCTTATTTTTTGTTAAGGGATCTCACAGCTATTTGTACATCGTAAAGACTAATGTCCTGATTCAACTCTTCGGTATTATGTTGCTCGGAACATACTAATACTTTGTGTACAGCGTTTGTTAAGGAACCATTTTCTTGTACTATTTCCATTGGAATATGTTTAACACGTTCTGAACCTATGCCTATTTTTCCAATCGATATCCAAAACTCGTCTGATTTATTATCATTGCACCATTCTAATAGATTTTCTTGCGTTTCGATCCAATATAGACGTTTGCGTCGCTGTACACTCTTGTCAAATTTTGTTCGTTTACTAACATACATTGATTTAAGCGCCCTCTTAAAATTATTATCCTCACATTTCAGCCAATCGTTTTCACTTGTGCACAAGTTATTCCATAATAAATTTTGTTAGATTTTCGTTCCACCACTGTTTCCGATAACGTCTCTTCTTGTTACTACAACTGTCACGAAGAACAATAACCTTTGTTTTAAGATGTTTGTTCATTTGATTTGTCACAATACATTTAAAATCATTGTCTTAATATTTCTGTATATGTTCATTTGATTCTAATATATTTATTTTCTCATCCAGCATAACAATAATGTCTGGGGAAATCATAAATTCACTCGGTATATTCGTTTTATCGTACTTAGTCATTTTAGTCTGCACGTCGGTTTCTTTACCTTGACATTGAATTGACTCAGGGCAACTTCAGCCTTTCAATTATATAGTCCATGTGATTACAGAATGGTCTGGGATTGAAGTGCAGTCCATAGATTCAATATCAACAGCTTCCGATATTATTTGTTTGGCTCTGATCACGTTAAATGCGTTATATCTGTTCAGTTGCTCGTACGGTACCAAACAGTAGTCAATAACGGAACAACCTCGAATAGATACACTAGTAATGTCTTTTCCGATAGAAATACGACCATTTAAGATGCACACATTCGTACTTAATAAAAAGTCAATAAAGATTTCACAATGTTGGTTTGTACTGATACAGCTGTGACATTAAGGTATCTAAATATTCGTGTTCATTTATCGACCTAGATGAGTTTTCTGTTCGTAATAAGTATATGCTTATAACAAGGGCTTCTGCTGTTTTATTTTCAGTCATTTTAATCCATAAAATACATTCTGTTTCGCAGCTAAACTTGTCAATTAAAATTGATCATACATTGCATTACGAATTAAAACACCGACATCCCCACTTCCCTTATGGGCATTATTATGAGTATGTTGTCTCTTATTTCCCATCCATGTGTAGCCGGTTATGTTTAATACGTCATGGCGCAGTAAATGTGTCTCCGCTAATCTTATTACATCCAGATTTACGTGTTTGAAGATACTCGATCTCAATTGATAACTATCTGATCCCTCATCTTTGTTGAAACCGTTACAGTTCCAAAACCCGCACGAAACCTAGTCTCGGCGGCGGTTGTATCTTGCACGCCTGTGATCTGCGGTAGTCACGTGCTTCGTAGTGACCACGTGAACTGTCTTCATCGTAGCGGTAGCGATTACGTGCGATGGAATATCAATGACGTGGTACACGGTCGCCGCCGCGCTGGTTATGGTCTTGGCCTTGGTCACGGTATCTGTGTCCTGAGGATGTCCGACTCGCGTAGGTGTAGCGGTTTCTACCGTCACGGTATTGTCGCGATGGTGATCTATTGCTATATCCGGTGTTCGCGCATTATCTGCCCCTTCTCGGCGGTCAGTGAATTGCTGCCAATCACTAGCGTTATTTTCTCGCCGGTTTGTCTGGTGACGTACTTGCAGCTTATTCCCACGGACATAGACTTTGTCTTGTCATATCACGTGCGCCAGAGTTCTTAAGTTGGCGATGAAATTTCTGTCTTTTCTGGTCATGTCATGTTCAATATACAAATTGCTAAATGCTCTACTTAGGCGCAATTTCGATTTTTACTCCATAATTATAGCTTTGTCTTCTCTGTTTCTGCATTCGGCTGTTATCACACCGCTTTCGATATCTGATTTGCTCCTTTTCTACTGAGGTTTTCAACATTAACATTTACTTTCAGTACGTCTTTAAGTCGGGAGTTTACTTTTTCTTTAACATTTTCATTGGGGCTTTCGGCTAAGTTTCTGATCACGATATGATTTGCTGAGCTATTCATGGGTGCCATATCCATTGCCTGATTTGTTTCCGCGGCGTCTGGTTTCTGGGAGATAGTATCCTTCATTTGCCTCATTTCATCACGAACCTGTTGTATTTCGTCATTGAAATCCATCTTATTGTCTCTAATGCGGGGTTCATTGTACTTTGCACTTGATTTTTAATTTTTGAATCAATACTGCTTTCGAGTCTTTCAATGCGTTTGGATAGGCAACCTATTTGATCGGTAAGTCCTTGATAGCCATGACAATACAGGTGTTCGTATCCTGGGACTCCTGCGTATTCTGTGATGCATTCTTATCGTAGTCCCCAGACAGAGGGCGTTTCCGCCCCTTTCCCCTCGCTTTTCGAACGCTCCTGGTGTTCCGATTGATGATGCTGAAGTTGCGAATGCCTTAGCACCCGCTTTTGGTTGACGGCCCGCACCCGCCTTACTGACTCGCCGCTTCTTGGTCGATAAAACATAATGTCATTACGTTTTATCGAAATAATAATATGTTTTTACAAAATACGTTTACGTTAAAACAATATGAAATTACATTTTTACGAAAGAGTGTTACGTTTTTACGAAATACTTTTTGATTTTAAAAATACTATGTATCAAATTGAGACGCAGATATAGTTTTACCTTCAGATTTCTTATCAAAATAAAATCAGTCAGTTATACGTGCTTTTTCTAAACTTAAAACGCATTTATAAAGAGGTATTTTAATATTGAACTTTTTTGCTTATCTATGGGGATTTCGCACTGAAACACACAGCTTATGTAAGCAATTAGGACGAACAAGACACGTAACTGTATAAACACCGACGGTTCTGAATCAATACTTCGGGTTGAATTAATTTGCTAACAAGAGTTTATCTTCTTCTGACGCTGCTTTACGTTCACATTGAGATGGTTTGTCAAAATACACCGAGACAGTTAAACAAGCATATTAAATTTAATTGATAAACAGTATGCTAATATCATAGCAATATAAAACGTAGAAACAGCTCATGTCTGAGGTAATTCAATACTTAGCTTTTTTGTCTTATCTATAGTGATTTCGCAAGAGAAAGACACTCACAGGTTATGTAAACAAAGACATTCTGGGGCCTAATCAATACTATTGATTTAACGTTATCAGTGGTAACGTTTTACTTTATGAACCAACAGTCTTCTTTGCGTTTTTCATTTATCGTTAGTTTTTATAAGCATTCTTATTTTATATGCCGGGTCCATTTAAATACATGCATATATACCAGGGGTGATCAAAACGTTCGCGGAAACAATTTCTCATTTTACTATCAATCATAGGTTCTACTATATTATTCATGCGTTTAAACATTGCCATTCAGATAACATAGACGCTGAAAAGCGTAATTAATCAATAATATATTATGTATATTGCAAATAAGCAAATACACATTTCCTTACAAAATGAAAAAAAATGTATAAGTGGTAAAAAAAATTCACTTTCAAACATGGGAAAAAAATCCAGGGGGAAATCTGAAAGAAACAAAAACACTAAGAAAACCAAACAATACTAAAAACTACAAAACAGCATACTGTTTTAATGACACCAACAAATGTATCATAGTTATTCACCAAAATAACATCTTATTTTCACTAGATATTTTTCCCATTGAAAAAGTTGGATTTTTTTTTTGGTACTTATCTTAATTTTCAAACTATAATTAGTGTAGACAGTTTAACAACGCTTAAAATGCGTATCCTTGCATTGGAAGCATATTTGAAAAAGTAAAAATTTTCATGTGATTTTTTCCCATACAAAATGTGGGAAACAATTCACATGGGAACTATGAAAATCCCATAGGAAAAAAAGACCTTAGAAAATTAAAAAATCCTACGAGAAGCCAATTTTGCACATACATTTCATAATAAAAGATATATAATTTTTATGTGAAGATCATAATTACTGATAACAATTAAACACGTAAACGCACATTTTATGTTACATAGTAATATCTGAAAGAAAAATGGTACTTAAGTTTGCGAAATTTTGGTTTCGTAAAGTTTTTTTCCGGTGGTCGTATTTTGAGCGTTTCTGTGTATTCTTATTATGATACGCACATAAAGTCAAAGAAAAAGCATTAAATGTCGACGCATTTCAACGTAATCACCATAGATGCAACATTTATGTCTAGATTTAAAATACTATATGTCATTCCACAACTTTAAAACTACCCCAAAGAACCTATTGCAGACTGTTATATATCTACAAACAATGACGTGATCATTCACTGGTATTCACTGACATTTTGAAATCATATAATGCAATAAAAAGTATATAAACCAGTCGTCTTTGAAGGAAAACAGTATAATTAATATAGCAGTATCCAATACATTGTAAGGTACAAGCAACTTGTCATAGACGAGGTTTAACAAAACATATGCACATGTAATATATAAACATAATATCTCCTAGCTCCTAGTATTAATATTAAATATTCTGGTGTGTATAACCATTTTGGTATGCCAATTTGGACTGAAAGGAAATATGGCCATTATGTTGATGTTGTTTAATATTTGAACTCAAACACATGGAAACTTAGTAAAAGGGTAAATATCGATTTAAAGAATTTTATTGGATATTAAATGCATATGCATTTAATCCATGCCAAAGCATTGTCAATAAAACTAGCTTTTGAGTTAAGATTTATTTTCCATCTTAATATCCTTGTCAGAACTCAAGCAATGCCATTTTCTCAGGTTCATTAAGAATACATAATTTGACGAATAGTAGCAACATGATAGTGACTTTAAACAAATAAAGTATAATGTTTAAATCTAAAAAAACATAATAAAAGTAGAAACCTGTCTACTTATAATAGTACAAAAGGGAATTTGTGTAGTCTAATGTTGTACGTTTTATTTCACAACGGTTTTCATGAATCTACCCGATTCACTTTACTCGCTACTTTTTTGAATGATATATCCGACCCTTTTACTTACCTTCGAGGGACGTTGCCAACAAAAAGGGCTTTAATGGGGTATTGTTTTTAATCTGAAATTAAGTATGAAATAATAAAATAATAACATTTGAAATAATGACATATAATAAATGTCAAAATAAGGAATATATAATCTTGACAAAAGATGTCGCTTTCTAAGATAAACATCTATTTAAAATGTTGATCGTGTTTGCGTAGCCCTTTTGAAATTTACATGTTCACGTCAAAATTGTAAGTAGTTCGTATAACCGTAGTTTAAACTCATTTCATACAAAGTAGAATAGCGCATTTTGTTAAAGCCCTGTCTACTGTCATTTCTTAAAACGGCTCCTAAGTCGTGAGTTCGATACCTATTTGGGTATTAACCTAGCAACTTTTTTGCTGATTTGTTCTATCAAATACCTTTTTATGTTTTATATTATTTATTCTTCATTTAATGTTAATATCTTAGTTTAGCGCCTTTTTATCATCTAATATCAGTTATATTGCAATAGGAAACACTTTTTGTTGACATAAACCCTTTTAACATCACTGAAACATGAATTCTGGCTTATATAATATACAATCCCACATTTAGATACTTTTATTAAAATAAATAAACGTTTGTAATTTCAGATATGGCAATTATGCAAAGGGTAGGATATATACATTTTTTGATGGATTGATGGAAGGTCATAATTGTGTTTCTTAGCACTTAAGATTGATATGCCATCAACTGACCAGTAGGTATTTGTCAACCAAGGATTGAGTTGACCAATTATGGGTTTATATTTCAGTTGTAAATAATAGCACATGTTGCATAATACAATCGATTTACTTAAAAACATTGGACAAACAACCTTGGACAAACAGAAAGGCGGAGCGATTATGTTCGTCCACAGGTTAATTATAATACATACTAAGGATTTAATGGGAAGATAAGCTTTTGGGCTTTCATGGGTCTTCACAGGTTACAACACACCTTTCGCCTATTTAACTTTACTGAACATAAAGTGATTTAAACTTATTTTACTTAATTTGCTTTGAAACAGTTGTATCTATGCATATTCGATAGTATTTGCGTGAATATCAATGTTCATTTTTTGCCATCGATAGTTTGATAAACTGCTTGTACATGTTACATGGAGCTAAACCATTGTTCTAGATGTTTAATACAAACATGCTATGTGTTTTAAAAGTGTGTCCGTCCGTCCGCCCGCCCGCCCGTCCGTCAGTCAATCCGTCGGTCGGTCGGTCGGTCGGTCGGTCGGTCGGTCGGTCGGTCGGTCGGTCGGTCGGTCGGTCGGTCGGTCGGTCGGCCTGCCTGCCTGCCTGCCTGACTGCCTGCGTGCCTGCCTGCCTGCCTGCCTGCCTGCCTGCCTGCCTGCCTGCCTGCCTGCCTGCCTGCCTACCTGCCTGCCTGCCTGCCTGCCTGCCTGCCTGCCTGTATGTCTGTCTGTCTGTCTGTCTGTCTGTCTGTCTGTCTGTCTGTCTGTCTGTCTGTCTGTCTGTCTGTCTGTCTGTCTGTCTGTCTGTCTGTCTGTCTGTCTGTCTGTCTGTCTGTCTGTATGTCTGTCTGTCTGTCTGTCTGTCTGTCTGTCTGTCTGTCTGTCTGACTGTCTGTCTATATATGTGTATGTCTGTCGGTCTATTTGTCTATTTGTCTGTTTGTCTATTTGTCTGTCTGTCTGTCTGTCTGTCTGTCTGTCTGTCTGTCTGTCTGACTGTCTGTATGTCTGTCTGTCTGTCTGTCTGTCTGTCTGACTGTCTGTCTATATATGTGTATGTCTGTCGGTCTATTTGTCTATTTGTCTATTTGTCTATTTGTCTGTCTGTCTGTCTGTCTGTCTGTCTGTCTGTCGATCTGTCGATCTGTCGATCTGTCTGTCGGTCTGTCGGTCTGTCTGTCGGTCTGTCGGTCTGTCGGTCTGTCTGTCGGTCTGTCTCTCTGTCTACTGCAACACAACTTAATCATTGAATGTTTCCATTTCGTTTTAATGCCATTTCACAACACAAATGATATATACGTACGTGTTAACATGTGTCACTTCTTCGAAAACTAAGTTCTGCTAATAAGGTCGAACGCTGAATAAATTAAGAATAGTAATAATGTAATTATTACCCGTGTATATTTATAATATATGTTACTTGAATATTCTTCACTATTTCAACACAAAATATCATAATATCTTCTTGATTAATTAATAACAATGCCACCTTCACGAGCAATTACATTACCAACAGTATTTATCTGTACTCTCAACGTCGCAAGTTAACAAGTTCGTCAGCGCTCTTAAAAGAACCTCCTGCGGTAACACGTGCATTTTACTAGTCAATTATGGAAGCTAAATGACTTGCGTTTGTTTCGGACGTACAGTTTTGATTTTTTTAATGTTTCTTGGCATTAAATAATTAAGGTCGTTATCTTAACGAGTATAATTTTTTGGTGGTTTCTTGCAGAATAACAGCATCGAAGACAAAATGCAAAGTCTGGTATTGTACATGTATTCTAATAAACTGATTTCCAACAGTTAGTACCGAAAGTCGGGTTTCAAAGAATATCGTAACACAATAAATGCAATCCACTTGCCACATCCAATACCGTATTCTATATCCAGCTTAAAATATACAATACAGTGGTACATGTATGCCTTATACATGCATTATTTTGCATACACTAGAGGGAATATACGTTGATTTTAAACTCTTTTCATGCAATCTGTTAGATGGAGGTAACCGAAAATACAAATGCTAGAGTTACTTTTATTGAACTGTCATTGAAGCACGAATAATACAACTGCTATATCCGATAGACATATCAGGCGGTTTGTAAACTGATAAACAAGTCATGCGGTGTGTAAACTGATCTCAACTGAAAGTATTTCATGTTGGCCCACGTTATTCGCTAATGTAATGTGAGGGTTGTACAGAAGTGCGGATATTATGGACTATCTATTGCTTAATGTCATTTGAAAATACTCCAATTTAAATATGTGAAATGTGGCATATCCGCTAATTTTCTTTATAAGCTATGCTGAAGTTAATAAGAATCAAGGGATCAAAATTCCTAATGAGTCATATTTCAACTGCACAATGCGTCACCACACAGGCTGAGGAAGCCCAGTGATAGTTCAATATATATGTAGAGGTCTCAATTTACATTGTTTAAATTAAATAGCCAACCCATCCCTCATGCCTACAGTGATCAATTCACATTATTTATATTCAAAAGCCAACCCATCGCTCATGCCTACAGTGATCAATTCACATTGTATATATTCAATAGCCAACCCGACTCTCATGCCTACAGGTCTCAATTAACGTTGTTTATATTCAATAGCAATCCCATCTCTCATGCCTACAGGTCTCAATTCACGTTGTTTATATTCAATGGCCAATCCATCTCTCATGCCTACAGGTCTCAATTCACATTGTTTATATTCAATAGCCAACCCATCTCTCATGCCAACAGGTCTCAATTCACGTTGTTTATATTCAATAGCTAACCCATCTCTCATGCCTATAGGTCTCAATTCACGTTGTTTATATTCAATAGCCAATCCATCTCTCATGCCTACAGGTCTCAATTCACGTTATTTATATTTCATAGCCAATCCATCTCTCATGACTACAGGTCTCAATTAACATTGTTTATATTCAATAGCCAACCCATCTCTCATGCCTACAGGTCTCAATTCACATTGTTTATATTTAATAACCAAGTCGTCTCTCATGCCGACAGGTCTCAATTGACGTTGTATATATTCAATAGCCAACCCGTCTCTCATGCCTACAGGTCTCAATTGACGTTGTATATATTCAATAGCCAACCCGTCTCTCATGCCTACAGGTCTCAATTCACACTGTTTATATTCAATAGCCAATCCATCTCTCATGCCTACAGGTCTCAATTCACGTTGTTTATATTCAATAGCCAACCCATCCCTCATGCCTACTGGTCTCAATTCACGTTGTTTATATTCAATAGCCAACCCATCTCTCATGCCTACAGGTCTCAATTCACATTGTTTATATTCAATAGCCAACCCATCTCTCATGGCTACAGGTCTCAATTCACATTGTATATATTCAATAGCCAATCCATCTCTCATGCCTACAGGTCTCAATTCACATTGTTTATATTCAATAGCCAATCCATCTCTCATGCCTACATGACCATGTCTTGTTTTCTATTAGTTTTGCCAGCTATTTATCTGCAATTCATTTCAGATTTAAACATATTTTAAGAGTCGAGATAACTTCTAAAATCCTATAGCCCGATGAACAGTATGATTTTCTGAGTACATATGTACGGACAAAGTATAAAATACAAAAATACAGTGGCATTAGCAATACTTTTGCAGTTACTGTTGATGGCATTATACTTTACATTAAAACATAACACAATTTTAAGCTTATTTTGTGGAACTTTATTTGGCTAATATGCGACTAAATGTGATAGTTAGATCATTGACGTCAAACTGGCCATTTGTCCGTGAGGCGATAGCTGTTTAGTATGACGATATGTTTTGTAAATGCTTCTGTTTTGCTCAAAACATTATGTTTGTTATGAAATTTGTAAGACACGTTCCTAATGTTTATTGTGATTTATACTACATTGTCACTACTCTGTGACATCTGATCCAAAAATTATAAATCCAGTCTTTCAATTTATGGAACATAAATAATCGTTACTATTGTTATATTTATTATTATTATTATAACATTGTAACTGCCCGTACAGCATTAATTCAATCGCATGGACTCGTTATTCTCAACTAATTTATCAGAAAAAAAACAAAAAAAAAACATGTCAATCGTGTGTATCTATTTTATAACAAAATATTTTCCTGTCTGGCATAATTCCCGGTGCAAGTGATAGCATTATGATGATGCTGTTGCTGCTCGTTATTATAATAATAATAATAATTATTATTATTATTCTTGTTATTAGTATTATTATTATCATTATTATTACTATTATTATTATTATTATTATTATTTTATTATTATTATTATTATCATTACAATTATTATTATCATTACAATTGTATCATAATATCATATGTGCTTACTAGTTAATGTGATATTCCGATAATATCAAATATGTAGTATTTCACTTTTACAACAGACATACACATTATAATGCATTGTATATTCAATTCTGATATTCAATTCAATTCAGAAACATGATCGCCGAATTGCATAAAATGTATTAGAACCACAAATAGGCCAAATAATTCATTGAATCAGTTCATCAGTTCTACCCCTATTCAGGGAGCGTTCGAATGATCTTTAAACAAATACATCAAGTACTTGTTCTACCCCGGAATCATGTTCGAAGGCGTCTCACGAAAACAATCAAGGTTTAGGCCTAAATTAACATCATTAATCATGGAATAAACTTACATCTAACCTAAGTTGGAGTCATAAACGCGTTATTGCAGGCAGTGTAACATTTGGCCGTTTTGGGGTAATGTTTACAGATAATACTTTCCTTGTATTTTATATAGTTTACTTCTTTGCAAATAGTTTATTCAAAATAATTTCCATTAACTAACAAAGCGAATTTTTCGGGAACATCCATCAGTTTCACTGATTTGGTTTGCGGGTTTCCTTATATATATTACTTTAAATAGCAGCTCTTGACATCTACATAAATTAATCAAAGGCAGAGTTTACAACATTGTTGTCCGGAAACCCAACTTAGATTCTAGTTTCTAGGAATTAATTTATTGTGCAACTGAACGTTGCAAATAACATCTGAACTTGCATTTCTACGTTCTTATTGTTTATCGACATGTACATGTACAATTTAACTTGTATACATGAGCCCGTATTTACCAGACTGGAATATGGAATAGAGAGATTGCACATCCTTAAATGCGATAAAAAAGAATACTAGTACTCAGGATTTTCAAAACGCATATCCGTTGCTAGATGGCCATTTACCCAGTGTCGTTTCCGCGAATTATGTGTAAGTGTTCACAGCTGAGCAGTTTCGACATCACTTGAACATGTTTCTAAGAAGTAAACTAAACACATGTCATCCCATAATGAAGCATCAGTTTTAGGGCCTTTGCACGTATCAGAACTCGACAACGTTGGATTCCTTATAGTCGGCAATACTGAAGAGGTGTCAGATCTTCCAAATGATTTTATTTCAGCCCAATTAATAACATCACAAATGATGCGGATTGTTTATTGTATTGTTGCGGAGTCAGCATACTAAAAGAGGTACATTTGGATTCAGTGAGACACGGAACGCATACTACTATTGCTGGTATGCAATTATATATTTGACATGTTATAGCATTTGACTTTGGCTGCAATATTATACATTTTACAAATTTACAATAATATATTATATTTAATTCAAAAATCAATGCAGAGCATTTGGGGGTTTAAACCGGTTTAAAGGCATGCCGAACCTCACAATTGGCCCGGAATTAATCACATAATACAAGCTTGTAAATACAAGTTAACCTCCAAAAATTGTAATTCAAATTAAAAGGTTATTACAGAGATTGTTAACTCAATTAAATTACAATTTAATTAATTAACGATTAAAGATTGTTTTCGCAAGAGCAACATACTTGCTTCTTTCTGAAGAATTATGAAATAGAGGAAAACGAGTATCAGCTACGTTCCTTTCTGTTCAATGTATTTTAAGACCTAGCATTATATAGTAGATATTCCTGATCATCGTCATGCACTTTTTACGGAAGAAGCCGTTATACGCAGTGTACAAGATTCGATTACACAGATCTGTTGTATATCATGGAAAACAACTCTGTAATTACATTTAATGAATATATTGGCTGATCTCAACCGTTGGTAAACTTGTATTTTTTCGTGCCCTGAAATACTGAAGTTAAATTCTAGAAACAATAAAATACCGTTGCATATTTTTTGCTTGTTGTGTGTTTTGCCTATGAACTTGAGTAATAATGAAACCGTATGCATAAACACAACACGTTTATGAACTGTGTTTGGAAGTGCAATTGATGTATAAATTGTATTATTTGTAATTCGTGAGCAAATTGCACATATTCAAAATACTTAACGTGTTATTATTTTGAAAGAGTATGCATTATCTAATTTATTTGAATGGTTTAAGTGTATGCTTTCTGAGTTTATTTTGTCCGTATACACAATATGTGTTTACAACCAATCATTCGCCGCAAACACGTGTTCAGACTGTTGTGATAAGCGGAGAAAAGATTGGGAATATTGTTATAATTGCATTCATATTTTGATTATTTTTATTGACATTTGAAAATATTTAGTGAACGCATTTGTTAAATGTAATTATAAAATGTTTGTTTTATTTGTATATTTGTATTTATCTATTACCCCTTGCTTTGTAAACCTATCATCGTACTTGAAGACGATTCATATTACCAAAGCACTTAATAAAATGAATTTAATTATTTCTTTAGAGAGCTAACATGTTTGCACATTTTTTATTAACCTTTTACATAACTATGGTGTCTTAACATGAGTATTGTCATTTGCAAACTTGTTTTATTGATGTAATAGTGGCATGCCATGGGACAAGACGTACATAATATTAAGAATGTGTTTTTGTATTCAAGTGTGTTGTCCGTTATTTTCATATTAAAAATATTATGTAGAATATGCATGATTATGTTGGCTATTCATATATATGAAAACTTCAGTTTTATTTGTCGCAAAAAACACCTGCGTGATTTTTTTTACAACATATATTTCAGATAACATTCGAAAATTATTGAATGCATTTGTTAAATGCACTTTCCGGACTCTGTTTGACTTGTGTACTTGTATTTGTCTAGCTCTTCTTCTTTATGATCTTACATGTACTTGAAGACGAATCAATCAAAATCTCAAAAAATGAGATACTTTGTTTTACTTAATTAAGCTAACAGGGATGAAACGTATTTGCCTGCTTATAATATTTTTTTTTATATTACCTTTGGTGATTTTGTAGCATAAATCACAGAAGAATATTTATATAGACATCAGCGTTTATGTTATTTTATGTAAAAAAGTTCACCATATCTTTGTTTAATTCATTTGTGCTCGTGTAAAACAATTGGACGCCTATATGTGTCGAATGAAAAGTTTCTGTCAATCGATAAAGGTGATTGAACACTTAAGTTTGGTCAATTATCAGATTAGAGTGCATGGTCCTAGTGAAATTTATTTTAGTGAGTAGTGAGATTTAGTCATTGATCTATTGAGCTTAATTATAACATTCACAGTTAAAACTACTTAAATGAACATACTATATTAACTATCTACCCAAACAAACTATTATTATAATTCTAAATTAAAGTACATATTATTCTAAATTTACCAATTCATATGCCCAGTATGTAATTATTAATATACTAATATAATAATATAAGGGTTTAAAGGCAAATAAGATAGCACATATATGTTCAATATTAACTGTATCAAATCGAAATAAAAACAACCAGGTGAGTAATAATCTATCGATCAGGGCTGGTATTTATTAAGAATCTTTGTCGAAAATCTTTGTCTAAAAAAGTCATTGTTTGAGTACGTTGACATTGATGTTTATATATATCACCAATCATAAAAGATGTAATATTTGCCATGCTTTGTTTTCCTAGCACAGTGTATCAAAAGAGTTATGGCCCTTGACTTAATATCATAAATTTGACTCTTTAGCCGTTTCCGCTCTCCAAGTCCAACATTTTTTACCCGATCTTCAACAAACGTGGTGAAAATCTTTGTTGGTATAAAATCTTGGTAAAGTTCGATAATCAACCAAAATCGCCGACTGTAACGATATGGCCCTTGAATTATCTACAGTCAGCCTGTTTAGCCGTTTCCGCTTTCTATGTCCAACAGTTTTTCTCGAATTTACACTACACGTAACCAAATGTAAGTGGGACTAAGAGTTTTCCTTGCGTGATTGATACGCTCCCCTAGTTGGAAATATGTCTTACTATGCTTTAAACCTTTTCTTTCAGTAGTTTTTTGTTTTGTATTCGTTATATGATTTTGTGTTGTGCTGTGTTGTTTTTGGCAATTAGTCACTTGCCATAAATAAAGGACATCGCGCTGCTAAAAAAAGCTCTCTACTGCTGACGCAGCTGCAGTTTCAATTTATCTATTCGTTAATGAAGTCTACAATAGTGTCTTACCTGTCCATTAATAAAAAATAAAATACTGTCTTACATGGCCGTTAATGAAGACTTCAATGATATCTTACCTGTCCGTTAATGAAGACTACAATAATGCCTTACATGGCCGTTTATGAAGACTACAATGATGTCTTATCTGTCCGTCAATGAAGTCTAAAATAGTGTCTTACTTGTCCGTTGATGAATACTACAATTGTGTCTTACAAGGCCGCTAATGACGACTACACTAGTGTCTTGCCTGTCCGTTAATGAAAACTACAATACTGTCGTACGTGGCCGTTAATGAAGACTACAATGATGTCTTATCTGTCCGTTAATGAATACTACAATAATGTCTTATATGGCCGTTAAGAAGACTACAATAATGTCTTATATGGTCGTTAACGAAGACTACAATAGTAACTTACCTGTCCGTTTATGAAGACTACTAAAGTTGCCTACCTGTCAGTTAATTAACCTACAATATTGATTTACCTGTCAGTTATTGAAGTTTACAATAATGTCTTACCTAAGCATAAATAAGAACTATGATAATTTCTTTCTTAAAAATAAAACATCAATCTTGAAAATATTTCTTCTGACGATGTACCTTCAATTAACCCTTTTTTTGTCAAATACAAACAACAACAAAAAATATATTTTTTGTCAGTATTCACTGGGGACCAGGGGACCCAATGTGCACTCATTCATACATGTTTTCATTGTTTGCCATTAGGACAGTGAAAAAGAAATTATACAAAGCACTATTGAACGTGTAAGATTTAATATAGTACTTGTTAACGTAAGACTGTGTTAAACACACCGTTAATTGAACATGCTAATTGAAATAACAAACACAGCAACACACAAGCTTTAACAATAAAAAGCTACACAAAACTACATTTATCTCATGTTCAATGTGGAGATATGTATGAAATGCCTCTTTTTATTTGTTCGCAGAACAACTATATGTACCACACCAAAATTTCGACCCTTTTAAAGAACTATGATCTTAACCAATTTACTATATATACCGATTCACGTACGCGAAAGTAAGAAGTACCGTGTAAACTAGCGGTAACGTTTGTCAGATGCATATATTTTGTTGAAATGAAATGTCTGGAAGACTCAAATTGGAAGACTCGAGTGTATTGAGCTGATAAACCGTATTCTACGCAATAACAAATTTTTTATTAAATCGCGGAAGAATTAATTTATGCAAAGTAGTGCGAAATTCTACTTCATAGTCACCTGGTCAATTTCGCGGTTTTTAGATGAAATAGTTCATTCCAGTCACGTGGTCATCAACCTATACTCCGAAAGAAAATAGTTTTTTGTAATTTATACATAAGTCAATCTACTGTATGCAAATTAGGTTTTCTTTTAAACATGTTTAATGTTCAAAACGTTTATTGTTAAATATTAAACTACATTCACACAAAAAACACACAAAATAAGCACATGCTTATAAATCGACGGCTCACTGATACATTGTTCACAACGTCACGTGACCGCGCAGAGCCAACAAAGGATCATTACATTCGCTTCGGTTGAGAGAGAAAGACGCTATTTTGAATATTCGATCGTTCTGCTGTTCAACAGACTAAAACGTGAGTACAAATTGTTTTATAATGTTCTGTTCATCATATTTGTTTTATTGTATTATGCATCAGGTTTGTGTAGAGGTGTTATAGAATAAGCACGAATAAAAGATAAATACTATTACCAAAGAACATCAACAGGGTCAGGGGGTCAACAGGGTCAGGGGTCAGTTGATAAAAAGCCAACAACAAATAATGAAACTTAAAGATATCTCTTAATTCGTATGGGACATACATACAGTTTAAACAAAGGCTAGACTAAGGCCGAAGCATTGCATTTGCAGGCAGGTAGACTGTGTGATTATTTCTTGTTGGCTGGTTAAATATTTAGAACTTACAGAGGTTTAGTAGAAGTGATTTGTTTTAAAACAGCTGTAAAAAAATGTCTGCTTGCGGATTTTGAAGAGTAACAAAGTTGAAGTTGAACCAGGCGTGCGATTCTTCTTCCATTTTAACTCCGATGGCTTTTCTGGGTCTATTTTTGGTAAACCTTTTGAGGGGTGCAATTTACTTCCCGTGTTTCAAAAATCACACCCCTGGTGACAACAGAACAAGCAGGTTTAAAATGCACATGTACACTTGGATTTTGTCTTTGATTCCATATAGCTACCTGTAGTCTTTGTCAAAAACGAGGCCATCCAAATCCGGGTAAGTTTGGACTGAGTAGGAAAACTACAGGCTGTACTGGTTTTGCTATTGCACATTGCATTGGGAAACTGCTGACACTATTTAATATCTACAATTCAGGAAAACTCTGACATCATCAATAGCTTGTTCGCATGGTGCACTGTTTACAATAACCATTGCATTACGTCACATGTCTAATACGTCAACACGTAACATAAAACATGTTGAAAAGTCGATCTACTAACGTATATGTCCGAAGTTACCCGACTGTCCGTACTTACCCGGATCAGCCCAACTGTCATAACACTATGGCTTAAAACTGATGCCATCTGATTCAAATAAGGGATTAGTAGGACAAAATCGCTGAATGCCACTTCAATGTTGAACTACTACTTAATAGATTGAATAATCCAGAATTGAGGATACGCTACATGCTATGGGATTTTTAGCCATGCCTATCTAAGATAAAGTCCCTCAAGCACTCGGACAGCATCAATAGCTTGTTCGCATGGTGCACTGTTTACAATAACCATTGCATTACGTCACATGTCTAATACGTCAAAACGTAACATGAAAAGTCGATCTACTAACGCATATGTCCGAAGTTACACGACTGTCCGTACTTACCCGGATCAGCCCAACTGTCATTACACTATGGCTTAAAACTAATTCCATCTGCTTCAAATACGGCATTAGTAGGACAAAATCGGTGAATGCCATTGAACTACTACTTAATAGATTGAATAATCCATAATTGACGATACGCTACATGCTATGGGATTTTTAACCATACCTACATAGGATAAAGTCCCTCAAGCACCATTGAGAGTAATCAAATGTTTGTACAAGATATGTCTATCAAACAATTATCTCCTAGCTTCTGAATGGCTAAAGTGTCGAAAGGTTAATTCCCATGCATGCAAAACGTATCTCTTAACAACTACATTGCAACACATGATTATCTACCTGCTCACTGGCTTTGAAAGGCTATTTAAGTATTTTCGCATTCTTTGAGGATGTAAAAGTTTTTTTTTAAACCTTCAGCTGACACTAAGTTCAAGTTGTTTTAAACAAAATGCTAATCTCAGGAAGCCCTGACTTAACTTGGAGGTTAACACTGACATGAAACATGATTGCTTTACCCAGGCTGAATAATTCTGTGGAGTTTAGATGTTAAACATGTGGAAGTTTCACTCAAACAACTCAAACTTGGAGAAACATGAAAATGTGGAGCCTTTGGAAGTTGCACCAAACAAAACATATACTTGGAGTTGACGTGCTTCGAAATGACATTCTTGGAGTTGATCATGATATGTTATTTTATTACGTATTCCACTGCAATCCCTTTTAGTTGAACATATATACTTGGATTTTAAACCTGGCTTGTTTACCCACGCAAACTGTGTGGATGGATGACTCACTCAAACAATTCAAAGTTGGAGTTGATCAGGATATCTGTTACATTGTACACTGACGCTCAGCATTATATAAGTAAAACCAATATTGAAATTTTGTTATCAATTATGTTCACATTCCTATAGTAACCTGCTCTGTTGAAAAAATGAAAATGACCTGTAGACATTAAATTACGTATCCTGAACATAGTGCATATTTAGAATCGGATGTTTAGGAAATGGCTTACTCCTTAATAGCATGTGCTGAGTACTGTCAAAGTGATGAACGTCTACCATGTGCAGCAAGAGTCAGACAGTGTGTTCCATGTAGTATGATGTTCTTAGTGTCTGCTAAAATGTGAAGCCTGCAAGGCACATGGATCGTTATGATCTAAATTACATTCTACATGATGGAAGCAGCTTGTACTTAACATTATACAGGCTGTTGCTGGTTTTGATGACCCACAAATATTACCAGACAGAATATTGTATAGGGGTAAGAATGTATATATTCAGCATAAAGGTGTGTTTTCTGGAGTAGAAGGATGCTTAAATGAGGATGTGAACGGTACAGCTACTGGTATACGTTCACTAGAACTAGCATTCGCTCATAATTGTGCAAGAAACTGTTATGTTATTTTAGTGAGTTTGATATTGATGTCCATTATAACCAAGAAGTATTTTACGTGTTCGATAGTCACAGTAGAAATAAATATGGTATATGTTGCCCCAATGGAATGTCTGTCTTTGGAGATGTACATTCTTTGACAAATATGTGTACTTATATTCATAACCTGGTAACTTCTTGTAGACAAAGTCGTGACTCTGTTCAGTTCGACATGCATTCATTTCTATTAACTGCCAACTACAAGCCAAATACAAATGCAGTGCGAAATTTGGACAATTACCAAGGGTTTCGAAAAAGAAAGAAATCAAAATCAAGTGTCAGACTCGAACGGTCCTGTCTGATAGATACAATGAAAAGGAAGTCATTTACTGGTTACATAGATGACATATTTGTTCAAAGTACAAATGTGGATCTTGTTTCAGAGTTTCGCAATCTCGTTAGTGAAGGACCAGATTATGTGTGTTTATGTTGCACTCAAACATTGTTTAGGCATTCCATGAAAAACAACCACAAATGAATGTCACTCAGAAAAAGTTCGTCCGTATCTGACGGAATGAAACAGTGTTAATAATGTTGAGTGGATTTGCAATGGTTGCTTTATTGTAAATATGCAAAGGGAAAATACCTCTTTTTTGCAAGCGAAATGGTTTGGAGTTTACTGTAAAATCAAAAGAACTAGAGTTATCAAATCGAGACGAAAGATTGGTATCACACCCACTGCCATTTATGCAGATAATCGAAATGCCAAGAGGTGGTCAGTTACACTTGCGAGGCAATATTGTTAATTTTTGTCCAGTTACAATGTTCCCGTACTGATACATAAGAAACTTTATTCTTGGTTATGCAGACCCAAAAAGTGATGCAGTGAAGAATATGTTTGTTTATACTAAAACTTTACATTTACCAGTGCAAAATGACTGGATCACTGCCTTCTATTGAAGGTGCAACACATTACATAAACTTGAAATACGAACATCAGAAGAATGCAGCACTTGTAGGAAACTATATCGATAATTTTGAATCAGCATGGAAATATATTCTATATAAAACATCATATCTTACTCTTAGATCAGACGTGTAGTTTAGATAAAGCATTCCCACTATTTACTACAATTTTGCTTTTCACTCATAAACTCCAATGTTAGTTATCTCCCCTTTTTCAACCTATACGAATAATTTTGTTGTATCTGCCTTAAAAAAGGCTTTATCTGCTTGTTAACAATAAATTACTACAATAGTTTTTTTTTTTTATTGTTCGCGTTAATACAACTCTTTCCATTGCTTGTAGATGTTGTGATTGCTTCCGGTATTACGGGAGAGTATTGTTAGATATAAAAAATTTCCATTGAAACGATTTCAATTATTTGCTGTTCCGGTAATTAAGAATGTTGCGTTGTTTGAAGTTTTTGAAGCTAAACTATTCAGCCATACACGTTTTTTTTGTTTGTTATTAACATTCACCTCTGCAAAAAAAATCAGTATCTTTTGCTCTAACATTAATTACATAAATGTCTTGTTTTTGCCTGTTGGTCATGTTGGTCAACTTAAAATGTATATTATGTTCTTTTATGATCTGATATTTCAGAAATACTGCCTAAATCCCCAAAATGTTGTTTTTTTCAAGCAGTTCCTGTCTTTGTTAAATATCGTTTGTACCGTTGTGATACGGAGTGTGTCAAAATTCATCCATATACTATCCTTCTGTTTGTTTGTTTTTTCTTATTTTTTTTAAACCTATTTTAATTATAGGCATTTCTCACTATTTGTAATTTTTCCCTGTCCTTTTATCCCATATTTTCAATTGTCGTTCTTGAATTATATAAGCTGTTGAATGTCAGAATGTTTGCTGATGATATTTGTATACTGTCATATTGTATATATACAAATAAAACTTATCGACATTGAAAATAAAATATTGTTACAATTAAGTCCCTTCCTAGAATGTTGAGTGAACATGACAAAATAATGTTAAAGCTGAAGCATTCATTGTTATACAAACACCATGTCTTCTATGAAAATATTAGACCAAACAAAGGTTTTGAGGCGGTAAAAATGTTGGTTGCAAATAGCAGCCTTTGTAGAAATGAAGGAATCGTTGTAAATGAAACTTGGCTTCAACAGCCACACGAAAATGTTGTCCTCGATGATTCCCTTTCACAGCAAGATGCGGGTGTTGACGATGCAATTATTACCGGCAAGCACACAGATTTATGGACGGAAGATGATAGTTTTAATGACAGATTAGTTGCCAACTTAGACATGTGCCTACAGCCATTTGATTTCAGAGAATTTAACCAGGTCCTTTGCATAGCTTCTGGAGAAAATAGTAGACCTGTCCGTTTGTTTCAAGACTTCCATTCTAAGGTACTGTCATTCCCATCAATATTTTGTGGTAAGCCGCGGGTTGTTAATTCACAGCATTACGTACCATTGCATTACAGTGATATTTGCAAGTGGGTATTAAGGAATGTTGACATACAATTAGCACAATGTATACCTAACATAATTTTTAAGTTGAAGCGTTTGCAGATCAAACAAGTAAGGATAAAGGTTCCCTTGCTGTTAGGAAATATAAATCTAAAAACCATAAACTTACTGCAGGTAATTTGCTTAACCCTGTATTCGTTGATCAGTTCAAGTATTTATACGAGACATTCTAAAGAGCAAATCGATGCCCATTGGTGAAATAATATACTTTTTCTATCGAGTAGAATTCCAGCAAAGAAGTTCTCCACATATTCATATGCTTCGTTTGGTCACATACTCTCCATTGCATGGTGTATCACCAGATAGTTTGATCACTGCGTTTATAGACAAATATGTAACATGTAGAAAAGACAACATAATTCCAGAACTAGTCAACTACCAAACACATCGACATGCAAAGACATGCCGTAAAAGGGAGAAAGATGTATGTCGTTTTAACTTTCCTTTGTTCCCTATGCCAAAAACCTTGGTTTTGTACCCACTATATGAGTATTTAGCAACTGCACAGTATTCACAGGAGGTGGCAACAATTACAGCATTTTTAAATGAAGCACATAAAGAAAGCAAAGTTATGGAATTTGACGAGTTCATTGTTACTTTAGGTACTGACTTCAACACTTACATTGAGATAATAAGATCCACATTGAAAAGAGTGACTGTGTTCTTGAAACGATATGTTACCGAGACACGTACTAATAATTATAACACCATTTTGATAAAGTGCTGGATGACCAATACGGATTTGCAGTATATACTGGATCCAATTGCCTGTGTTTCATACATAGTGTCTAATATCTCCAAAGGACAAAGGTGTCTATCAAAATTGCGTGCTCATGCTTGTTCGGAGGCACAGTCATGGGACAGCGACATACTGCAACACGTACGAATAATAGGTAATCAGTTCTTATCCAATGTGGAGTTTGAGATTGGAGCTCTAACCCTAACCCTAACCCTAACCCTAACCCTATTAGAAAAAAAAACACATTTTGTTAAGTTTAGACAAGAAACAAATGTGTTGCATTATGACGTCATCGGCTTTGTTGAAGCAATGATTTGGAATTTGTTGGATGAAAAGTGAACAGTCTTCACACGGCATTGCAGTCTATGTCAAAGATGTATCGAATGTACGGCATACTGCTTCTAAGACTGATAAAGAGTACTGTCTTGTGGGCATTGGCCAGTGGCTTATTACAGGTTTTGTGTAATGCCCTCTAAAGAAACACAGCATTCAGAGTATAATCGTTTTCCTTGCATGTGTCAAGACGGACATTGAGGACATCATATCAGAAATCAAGCCTGTGTTGATGGGTGATTTCAACTTTGAAACAGATCAAAATAAAAATGTATCTGATGCTTTCCAGCAAACGTTAAATTTGAAAAATATAACTTCTGGTGTCACAGCAGACTATGATTCATGCATTGATCACATTTACACAACATGCATTCATTGGGGTATGCTTTGAAACTTATTTTCACTTGGAAACTCGAGAGGTAACGTTTTCATCACATTCTACATTACATAAAAAATAACAATCTTAGTAAATGTTTATCATTTCAGATGACTAGTATCAATGCTGCCTTAATATGGCCTTAAAGGTTCAAGTTGTGGCGGTAACACCACCAGAACGTTACAGGGGTAATGATGGCATTGACAAAACTGTGATGAATTTTGCTATCAGTTATGGTGTTGCTATAGTCAAAGGGATCTGCTATGACCAAACAGAGTTTGGGAAACTGAAGGTAATGTCATTTCCTTTATACTATTAGAAGTATGTTGGTTATATTTCTTTCCTTTGTTTTATTTGGAGTGTCCGCAATAATGTGGCCCTGGTTGTATCATGTATTGAAAATTTTCCAAAAACTAGGTAGATAACAATTACCACTACTAACAATTCTCTCTTTCAAAATGCTTATTATTGAAATATGTTATTTAACTATAACACTTTGCTTATTCTTTTACAAATTTACAAATTCAAACAGGTGGGCACAACTTTGGTGTTAAGAAACATCATCCACAGGAGCGAGGAAAGTGTCGTCATTTTGACGCGCAATTCCAAGGTGCTAATTTCAGCACCAATCCAGGTGCCACATAGTCACGCGCAGGAAGGTGAGCGTATGCTGTATCCACCCCCAGCAGAAATAGTGGAGATCAGCACTGCATTGGCTTCGCCTGTCACGAAACGCGTTTCTATCAGCGGAAAAGTGACGCAGGTTTGCATGCTAAATTTTTTTCCCAATATTACTTACGTGTATGTTGATTAATGTCCATTTACATTTTCCAATGATTCTTATTTTTCTACTAATGCCGATGAAGCTAATATGTAATTAAATTTGCACAAGTATTGTTTGTATTAATATACTGAAAATTGTGCGTCAAGTCTTTAGTGTGACACGTTCGTATGAACTAAACATGCACTGTCTACCTCTGAGCACACAGTTTTTAGGGGGCATTATTGTGGCCAGTCAATGTCCGTCATCGTTGTCCTCAACAATTTAATTAAACAACAACTCTCAAATGGCTTTGCAGATTTTAACCAAACTTGACAGGAGTATTATACTAGGATTGTATTTTAACAAATTCCAACATGGCTGTCAGGGGGTGATTCTGTTTAAATTTAAAGAAAACTTAAAATCTGCTCAGAAACTGCTTACCGTATTTCCTGATTTTGATTCCTTTAAAATATGGCCTCCAGGGGGGTGGGGCAGTTTTCCTTACATATCTAATTATATATAGAATGCTTTGATAAATCTTTTCAGAAATTCCTGAGGATTTCAAAAAAAATCCTTCATGTTCCTTGAGGACCCTTAAACAAATGCCTTCAAACTATTATGTTTACTAAAAGACATGGCCACTAGGTGATGGACATTTTTGACTATAAAGCTATTTAAAACTTTGGAAATCTCTTCAGAAACCACTGTCTGGAGTCAAAATATTTAATACGTTTCCATAAATGTGTCTTAGATGACCCTCTATATTTATTTAAATCAACTTAATTTGTTACAAAATATGGCCGCCAGTGTGGGTAAAGCCGTTTTCATTGGCTAAATATGACTGGATTCGAAATAATTGATACATGTTCCTTGGGTGACTTTTCTTCCAAATTTTGACTTAGATCTACTGTATATTATTCCTGTATGTTTGTTTATTTGGGTTTTACGGCAACTCAACAAATTATGGTCATATCGTGCCGTTTACGTATGTCGATTTCAATATAGAGTAGAAAATGTGAACTATATTATGTTTTTTTTTTTTTTTTTTTTTTTTTTCCGTTCTATATATTTTATTTTCCTCGTCAATAGGTGTGTGAGGGTCGAGGGCATCCCCCTCCACACCGTACATCATGAGTATTGATAATAGTTCAACATGCATGATATATAATATTACGTTATATGTGTTTATCTCTTTCAAGTACTGGATTAATGTATAAGATGGCATTGTTTGGAAAAGTTCTGTTAATGAATTTACTTGGAGTACATTATTCAGATTTTACCATTAATGATAATGACTGAGTTATAAAGGATATTTGAGAGAGAACAAATAGCATATTTTGCAAAGAGAGGCGGCCGAATATTGCATGTAAAATCAGCAAAACAAAGGCCCTATTTTGATTGAATCAGTGATACAAAACTGTCTTTAACATAAATTACACCCAGAGTCACTCTAGCCCTCATTTTGTAGATTGTCATGGTCACTATTGCTAAAAATAGAAAAATTGATTTTTCCTACAATAACTTCAACGACGATATGAGAGATTTCAATGAAGCTTCATACATTGATCCCTTATATGTTGACCTCGCTTGGAATTGCGTAAGGGTTTGGTGGGGTCAAAGTGAAGGTCATAATTACTAAAAAATGTATTATTGTACTGAATGTAATGCATTTTGTTTGAATAATTTGGTTTTGGTGGAATTACCACGTTTCTTGTACTTACCATATATGCAACTTCAGATACTGATAGAGCTAAGGGCAGTTGGTCATTGTTAATGTTACCAGCAGTACATGACATTACTTATCACTTATACACGTTTGTATTTATATGTGCAGAAAGATGAGCCAAGTAGGTGTCAGTGAAGGGGGAGATAGTTGGAATTAAGACGGTAACAATCCAGGATCGTAGTGGAAAAGCTAAGGTGACTCTTTGGCGCTCAGCTGCTGAGATATCAATAAGGCCTGGTGAGCATGTCACCATCACTGACGTAGTATTTAATAACTACCAAAACACCATCTCCCACTCAACAACATCCAAGACGAAAGTAGAGGTGGTCATTTTTGCTGAACTATCTGCTTATTGTTTCTTTTTATTTGCGTTGGCAAATGTTTTCCTTCGCAAAATAAAAAAATTGAAAAGTATATGTATTATGCCTATCAAAAACAGGATACCTTAGCTGGTGTTAATGTGTAATAAAAGCAACTGCCTTTCTTTAAACGGAACTATTCAGCATCTCCAGCAGTTGATTTGATTCATAGTTTTGTGAGGACTTTACATATCGCAAATTATTGTTGTTAATTAATATTTTGAATTGTTGTTATATATTAATCTGAATGCAGGAACACTTTAATACACGTGCTTATGGCATAATTGCTTATTAGGTATCTCTACTTGCAGAAAACTGAGGCTCCTCTACTGGAGTGTGTAGTGTGCGTAGAAGCCATCGGCGTCACCAACGGCCAGGCAGAGCTTTTCCTCGACACCGCCGAAACAATGAATGTGTCTGCTGAACTTCTTCAGCAGGCGTTGGAAGCTGATGGCGAGGTCGTCTCAGATGTAGAATTGGCCACAGCCTTAGGGCCGATTGACCTTAAAGTAGTGACGAAGTGCTCAGATGTTTCAAGCGTTGTCAGATTGTAGGAAGTTTTATAATAAGTGAAATTGTTTCATTGTTATGCCCCCCGCATCTTGATGGCGAAGGCATGTAGTGATTGATCTTCCGTCCGTCTGTGACAATGTTAAGTAGATATTACTGTTTCGTCTGGCACCAACACCGCTTAGTACAATACTTGGATACTTACACAGTTGCTGCTTATGCACATTCCCTATCCACTCATATCACCCAACCTCACTTTGACCTTGAAATAATTTGCACATTGAATAATTAAAAGGGCTGTTTCGTGGTTTACTATATTTTACCGTTTCGTCTAGCACCAACACCGCTTGCTCTCTTTCACCTTGACCTCGACCTAATTTGAACTAAGAATAATTTAAAATTGCAATTACTTGGTTAACTAGTTTTTACCAGTTTGTGTAGCACCTACACCGCTTACTACAACTTTTGGATAATTACACAGGTGTTACTTATGTCCGTTCCACCTGTAAAACTCAACTGTTTGGTTCTGTTTACAAAATGTGTTATATTTGTTGGCTTTTCGCACTTTCTGCTTTAACAATGTAAATAGTTGATGTAAATAATTCATTTTTGTTGTTTGTTACGCTCTGTCCATGTATATTACTGATTAATTTGCCAGGATACATGTAATTTCATGTCTAGTGTGTTAACGTTTGGAACAAATAAAACGCTAGGCACAACATCTGCAACATTCAAAACCATTGTGTCCTTTGTGTTTGATTCAATTGCAAACTCATTATGTTGGCAATGGTGATACATGTGCTTTGGAAAACAAACAGTATTAGCATGTGTCTCAATCAGCCTAACAATGCCGTATGCTACACATCATATATACTGCTTTTTTGTCAAATGTCTATTTTTTGCCATAACGTTGCATACCGTTTGCAGTTTTATTTTTTATTTGACCGACATTTCAATAGTTACATCTTCACAGAATGCTACTTTTACCTTCTTATTTTTTTTAGTTCATATTCAGCCATTTGTTGAATTTATTCATTACAACACCTACTCTTTCCGAACTGACTACTCGTTCTTTCCTTACGCCACTGTTTGTGCAATGCTACACATGTTGATATCTTTCGCAATTGTGTTGATTGCAAAAATAAGATTGTGCAATGTGTTTATTTATATGATCTCATTTATTGTTCATGCCTGTGCATAATTAAGTATAATTTATTGATCGGTGCACCTCAAGCATTAAGTGCATGTCTATGCTTAGATCTGCCTTTGATTTGTTCTGTTGACAGAATGTGCTACATGTGTTGACTAAAATGCAAACATGCCCTTTCTGCTTTAATAATGTAAATAATCGATGTAAATAGTTCATGTGTATGCCCCCAAAGGGAGCTTTAGGGTCATATAGTAATCACATCGTCCGTCTGTCTGTCTGTTCATCCGTCCGTAACGCTTCTTGTGCGGATCATAGCTCCATTAGTTCTGAAGGGATTCAAATGAAACTTGACATAATGATAGAGGCCTATGGAAGTATGCTGAGCACAAGGACCACAACAAGGACCACAAGGGATTATTGCCCTTTGTTTTATTTCCTTATGTGAAGCATTAATTTTCTTGTGCAAATAAAACTGTATTAGTATTGAAGGATTTTTAATGAGACTACATACAATAATAGAGGACAATGAAGAGCACAACTCTTTCTTCAATATTTATGGATTTAGTACCCTTTGTTTCATTTTCTTGTGCACAGCATACCCTCATCAGTATTGAACGGATTCAAAAGACGCTTCATGTAATGATAAAGGACAATTAGAGGAAGTGCAGAGCACAAGGACCATAACTTTTTCTTCAATATTTATTGAGTAATTGCTCTTTAGTTAATTTTCTTGTGCAGTGCATAACTCCATTTGTATTGAAGTGATTTAAAATAAAACAACATAGATTGATAGAGGATGTTGAGAGGGAAGTGCATATTACGAGGGCCATAACTTTTTTTGTAGGAAGCATAATTTTTGCCAACATGTAACGGACATTGTGTTGCCTGCCTCCGACAAGCATTTGCACGGGGGCATACGTCACATCATGTGACAAGACTTGTTGCTGTTTGTTATTTTCTTGCCATGTATATTACTGATTAATTTGCCAGAATTAATGTAACATTTCATTGCTACTGTGTTCACTTTTGGAACAAAGAAAAAGTTATGCACAATTGCATCTGCAACATTTAAAACCATTGTGTCCTTTGTGTTTGACTTTTGATGCATATCCAACAGTTATGCTGTATGCTTACATTTGTTGATTCACACTTGTTTATAGAATATTGAACACTTTAAATGAATGGTTGCTCAACTCTATACATGCAAGACTCAGTATGTAGGCAATGGTGTTAAATGTGTCTTAATGAGCTTAAATGCGAGACTCAGTATGTTGGCCATGGTATTAAATAAGCTTTGGAAAAAAAACAGTATTAGCATGTGTCTCAATGAGCCTAACAATACCTTATGCCCCACATATATACTGCTTTTCTGTCAAATGTCTATTGTTTGGCAATAATATTGCATACATATTGCAGTTTATTTTTTTATTTTAATGACATTTCAATAGTTACATCTTCACATAGTGCTACCTTCGCCATGTTATTTTTGTTTAAGTTATTGATTGCAACACGTACTCTTTCGGAACTGACTACCTGTGCTGTCCTTACGCCACTTTTTGGGCAATGCTACACATGTTGATCTCAATTGCTGTTGTGTTGATTGTAAAAATAATATTGTGCAATGTTTTCATGTGTATGATCTCATTTATTGTTAATGCCTGTGCATAATTAAGTATTATTGATACATTGGCGCACCTCATGCTAATGCAAGTTTTTTTTTGTTTTTTTTTTAATCTGCGTTCATCAACTTGCCGTCAACAATTTGGACCGTTATCGCAATAAAGATTACTTTTTGTTTCAATCTTGACCTTACATGCACAGTTTTTGTAAGACCCAACATCTTACACCCTAAACCACGAGCCTTGTCGAATGGTTCTTATTTTGTGTGCCGAGTAAATAAACTTACTTTTAATAAACACTTACCTGGTATTATATTTATCCCACCATTTTCTGGCTTTATTTTAAAACTAAACTAGACAAAACAACTAAAATAAAACGAAAATCATAGATTGCAGTCACTACAAATAACCAGATGACGTCATTGTACTGCGCGTGTTTGCTGTATTCCACAGTGTTGAAATAAAGCTACATTTAATAAATACTTGAGTTCAGTATTAAAAGTAACTTATGACGTTATTGCTTATATTCAATGCTATATCATACGATTACATCTACTTCTTATCTCTTAACTTTTAATGGGCATATCGTAAAAAAGCGGACGATACTAGGAACAAAGGGCACAGCAACAAGAGATGACCACATATATTTAGTGAGACTGGAATGCGAAATAGAGCGATTTCAGATACTGAAATATTCATGCGAATCAGTAAAAGGAATTCTCATGATTTGCGAACAAAACCTTTTAGTACCCTGCTGTACTGGATGAACAGTTAGTCCGTGTAATTTCGTCCAACTCAGTCCAGATTTACACAACTGAAAATTTGCTTCAAAACTTTAACCATGGTCCAGTGCAAACGACCAAGAACATGTCAACGCGTGATATAGTAGCCACAATACAACAGACACACGAATTCGCACTGATTTTAATTGACAGTTCCATGGAAGAATCTGTAATCGAGGCTCTAAATGATTCAGATATTCGGAATACAGAAGTCTGAATAGTGAGCAAAAATGATTATTGTCCAGTTCTTCAAAATATTTTCTTCACCGTGTTACAAACAGAGATTATACAAGATGCGGATTGTTGATTGGAACGCTGCGCATTATCCATCTTGAAATCAATTCATCGGAATTTGAAACAATAGGATTCGTCCAAAATTCCGGGTAGGCATTTCCTAAATATCGTTACTGTTTGTTCATTCTAATAATAAAGCTAGATGTAGAGTATTAAAGTGAACAACTCTTTTAATTAAGAATATTTTCATTACTACTTTATTGTTTCATTTATACAAATTATGGTTATAATATCATACTTAAATACGTATACACCACTCTATTTGTAACCACCTTTTTAGCTATTGTTCCAAGTTTTTTAGGCATTTTATCACGCGCTCTTTTGTGAAAACTTGTTATCCGTTACATGTGATATATAAAATGCAAGGATTCGATCTTACTATACATAAATTTGCTTATGCTTTACATTTTGGAAACGTCTATTGCTTTTAGATCAAAAGAGGGCCAGTATGCAAGAGATTTACATCCGTATTGAGACAACGTTTAAACTGAGCGCCGTCCCGAGATCCGAATGGCCAGACATACCGACAGACAAAATTATATTTCTACACGAAATATCATGATTGTGGCAAGAAGTATTGTTGAAAATACATATGTTCGCAATATGTATGACTAGCGTAAACGTTTCATTACACACGTTAATTGTGCCTTGGAAAATACTAGTGCATCCAAAGGTGTTATTAAGCATATTTATGCGGTAGAGAAAATCGAAGTACTTAAACATAATATAAATGCGTAAAGCTATATTTAAACAAATCTACTGTTGCGTAGGTATATTGTTTTCAAACGGCAGATTTTCAAATTTACAATGCATGCATCTGTAGGATATTTATGTAATGAATATGAATCATAAAACCTTTTTTAAGACTATGAAATGCAATGTAGCACGCAACACTACCAGATGCATTAGAAATAGAGATATTTAAACAGTTTATATAGCACCTACATAGATAAAAATATACATTTTAATAATCTTCATTATCCTTCCTATGAAGTAGATAATCTTCTTATCATTGATAATGACAGTGACACCTAAGCATTCATGTTAGAAGTCATCAAACTAAATTACTTTTTATCGTCTTTGTAATTAAGATATTAAGACAGTTGCGGAAGACTTCAAATTGTTATAGACGCGTCAGCAGCTGATTCTGCGCTTGTTGACAAGCGAGATAAAGAAACATGAGATTACAGAATACGACTTTCTTTACAAAACAACAAAGATGTTATTCAGGTGATTCAGCATTTGGTGGTCTTGGAACTATTGGGGGTTTCGTTAAGAAGAGAAACTTACCAAATGTCTCATTCATAGATACTACTCTCATACCAACGGCTCGCGCTGCTATGGGATCTTCAATGCCGAACCACACATTGGTGGCTCTTGTTTCGCGTCACGTTGCACAATGACTTCAATGTCTCGCTGTGGAAAACATTCAGCAACCATTGGTCGTATTGCTGCAATTATTTGTGACAGGGCAATATATAGTTTGCCCGTAGATTATGTATAATGCATGTTCATATCTCTGTCTCACAATAATGACACACAAAGTGAGGCTGGTATAAACATTATTCTGTATTCAATAATCTTGAGTGAATGAAATTGTTTGTATCGTTATGAATATGGTTTTATAATCCGTTTAATACGTGTTTTCGGTGTATATAGTGGATGTTTGCTTGGTACATGTATTATAGTTAGCATATGATGTTTTCCTGCGTACATTGTTAAGAATAACACGATGAATAAATATTATATTCACAATTTTCATCTTTTTCAAATGCAATACAATACAAATGTAGTTGGACTATGCATGATCATAATATAACTTAAGAGTTGTAACGTTTCTGATAGAATACGTTTTCACAGTAACAAAAATTGATCTACATCTTTGGTAACGTTGATCATCCGAATTTTCTCTTTATGTATTTATTAAAATTTTTTCGTCTAAATTACTTTCTAAGCTACCATTTAAAGTGACCAACTAATATCAGAATGAGTTTTGCAAAACAAATAGTGTATGTATGCAGTGTAAGGGCTAAGGTTATGTAAATGTGTATGCATTACGGTATGTGTTATAAATCATAATGTATATTGCATCAAGGTAACCAGGAAGTGTATTTACTTTCTGTTTTATTTGAAATATGTTCAGGGTATGATTTCTCTGATGTGTTGTCTGTTCTGTAATATAATGTAACGACAAGTAATGACTGGCCTCAAATAGACCACTGCCCTCTACTGAGTATGTAGCTCGTTTCATTTACATTCAATATGAATATTGACTTTTTTTGCAAACTTTTATTGAGCGACGTTTTAAATGTATGTTTTGTCATTGATTAACTGTTTTACTTGTATTTATATTTATGTTCATGAACTTAAAAATATTTAATGCTTAAATAGTATTTACATATCATATGATATGTATAATAAAATGAATATTATATGGCAGAGTGTGTGACATTGATATTGTCAACCCTCGAAACAAATGTCGCAAATAGGCTTTTGCTTTGGGTGGCGCCTGAAAAGACAACATATAGGGGTATTTAAACCCCCAACGAAAACGTGGCCCATGATTATTCAGAAAATACATATTACCTCACTAACATTGAAATCTAAAGAAATAAACTATATGTGTGTATCTTTAGGTGAGTGCCGTGAACGTGTTTTTAATTTAGAGGGCAATGCAAACAATGGATACTACTAGAAGGAAACGCGTTGTTGTGAAACATAATACATAAACAAACAGGCAACAATGTCAACTTTTTAACCTTCACTTTATCTTTTGTAAAAAAATCCGTATTCAACAGTAGTACACATGTAAATTATTATGTGTTAATAATTGTCATTATTTAGTCTTTGTACCACGTGACCACGGAAACAGACCTCTTTCCTCAGTTCGATGATTGGAAATTTTGGTTTTATCTGCATACACATTATATGGTATTAATTATTATTGTGGTATTACATAGAAGTATTTTAAATATGTGACGTTAACGTTGAACTACGTACATGCCAACGTGTGCCACGTTGAGGCGCGTTACGGCCACGTTGAACTACGTACCGGCCAACTTGTGCTTCGTTAAGGTACGTTGAACGGCCACGTTGAACAACATACCTGCCAACGTGTGCCGCGTTGAGGAGCGTTATGGTCACGTTGAACTACGTACCTGCCAAGTTGTGCCACGTTGAGGCGCGTTATGGCCACGTTGAACTACGTACCTGCCAAGTTGTGCCATGTTGAGGCGCGTTATGGCCACTGTTAACTACATACCTGCCAAGTTGCGCAAGGTAGCTAAACGATGCGACTTAAACGTGACACTATGACTGGTATAGCAGATATATAAAGTGTTAAACTTGGCAAAATATTCTCAATTGAAACCTTGTCTATGTTAAAACGTGTTGAGGCTGCAAAGTGTGTTTTTTTAATGACAACTAAACGTAAATGTTTATGAAAATAATTAATATAAGCTGATCTAGTAACACGACATGTAAAAATTCCTGAACTGTATATACCACCAAAAACATACAGATATATGAAGTGAGGACGCTTCGATTGCAACACCCACAGATGCTTTGTTTAGACTGTATGGTTCTTGTATAAACTCAGATTCAGATCTTGGAAATGCATACAATTAGAATAGGCATTCGATCAAAAGCTGCGTCGACCTGCTTTATTTAAAACAGAATCTTCGATGAAGCGTGGTATATCGACTGATATACAACGGTTTGAAGTTATGTTGCGCAGAAATTAAACGATGATGGCGATCGATTCAAATATGATCTAACAAATATCTTGTACACTACAATGGGAACTGCATTTACTGTGCATCGCCTTACTGTCTTGTACACTACAATGGGAACTGCATTTACTGTGCATCGCCTTACTGTCTTGTACACTACAATGGGAACTGCATTTACTGTGCATCGCCTTACTGTCTTGTACACTACAATGGGAACTGCATTTACTGTGCATCGCCTTACTGTCTTGTACACTACAATGGGAACTGCATTTACTGTGCATCGCCTTACTGTCTTGTACACTACAATGGGAACTGCATTTACTGTGCATCGCCTTACTTTCTTGTACACTACAATGGGAACTGCATTTACTGTGCATCGCCTTACTTTCTTGTACACTACAATGGGAACTGCATTTACTGTGCATCGCCTTACTGTCTTGTACACTACAATGGGAACTGCATTTACTGTGCATCGCCTTACTTTCTTGTACACTACAATGGGAACTGCATTTACTGTGCATCGCCTTACTGTCTTGTACACTACAATGGGAACTGCATTTACTGTGCATCGCCTTACTGTCTTGTACACTACAATGGGAACTGCATTTACTGTGCATCGCCTTACTTTCTTGTACACTACAATGGGAACTGCATTTACTGTGCATCGCCTTACTGTCTTGTACACTACAATGGGAACTGCATTTACTGTGCATCGCCTTACTTTCTTGTACACTACAATGGGAACTGCATTTACTGTGCATCGCCTTACTGTCTTGTACATTACAATGGGAACTGCATTTACTGTGCATCGCCTTACTTTCTTGTACACTACAATGGGAACTGCATTTACTGTGCATCGCCTTACTTTCTTGTACACTACAATGGGAACTGCATTTACTGTGCATCGCCTTACTGTCTTGTACATTACAATGGGAACTGCATTTACTGTGCATCGCCTTACTTTCTTGTACACTACAATGGGAACTGCATTTACTGTGCATCGCCTTACTGTCTTGTACACTACAATGGGAACTGCATTTACTGTGCATCGCCTTACTTTCTTGTACACTACAATGGGAACTGCATTTACTGTGCATCGCCTTACTTTCTTGTACACTACAATGGGAACTGCATTTACTGTGCATCGCCTTACTGTCTTGTACATTACAATGGGAACTGCATTTACTGTGCATCGCCTTACTTTCTTGTACACTACAATGGGAACTGCATTTACTGTGCATCGCCTTACTTTCTTGTACACTACAATGGGAACTGCATTTACTGTGCATCGCCTTACTGTCTTGTACACTACAATGGGAACTGCATTTACTGTGCATCGCCTTACTGTCTTGTACACTACAATGGGAACTGCATTTACTGTGCATCGCCTTACTTTCTTGTACACTACAATGGGAACTGCATTTACTGTGCACCGCCTTACTGTCTTGTACACTACAATGGGAACTGCATTTACTGTGCATCGCCTTACTGTCTTGTACACTACAATGGGAACTGCATTTACTATGCATCGCCTTACTGTCTTGTACACTACAATGGGAACTGCATTTACTGTGCATCGCCTTACTGTCTTGTACACTACAATGGGAACTGCATTTACTGTGCATCGCCTTACTTTCTTGTACACTACAATGGGAACTGCATTTACTGTGCATCGCCTTACTTTCTTGTACACTACAATGGGAACTGCATTTACTGTGCATCGCCTTACTTTCTTGTACACTACAATGGGAACTGCATTTACTATGCATCGCCTAACTGTCTTGTACACTACAATGGGAACTGCATTTACTGTGCATCGCCTTACTGTCATGTACACTACAATGGGAACTGCATTTACTGTGCATCGCCTTACTGTCTTGTACACTACAATGGGAACTGCATTTACTGTGCATCGCCTTACTGTCTTGTACACTACAATGGGAACTGCATTTACTACGCATCGCCTTACTTTCTTGTACACTACAATGGGAACTGCATTTACTGTGCATCGCCTTACTTTCTTGTACACTACAATGGGAACTGCATTTACTGTGCATCGCCTTACTGTCTTGTACACTACAATGGGAACTGCATTTACTGTGCATCGCCTTACTGTCTTGTACACTACAATGGGAACTGCATTTACTGTGCATCGCCTTACTTTCTTGTACACTACAATGGGAACTGCATTTACTGTGCATCGCCTTACTGTCTTGTACACTACAATGGGAACTGCATTTACTGTGCATCGCCTTACTGTCTTGCACACTACAATGGGAACTGCATTTACTGTGCATCGCCTTACTGTCTTGTACACTACAATGGGAACTGCATTTACTGTGCATCGCCTTACTTTCTTGTACACTACAATGGGAACTGCATTTACTGTGCATCGCCTTACTTTCTTGTACACTACAATGGGAACTGCATTTACTGTGCATCGCCTTACTGTCTTGTACACTACAATGGGAACTGCATGTACTGTGCATCGCCTTACTTTCTTGTACACTACAATGGGAACTGCATTTACTATGCATCGCCTTACTTTCTTGTACACTACAATGGGAACTGCATTTACTATGCATCGCCTTACTTTCTTGTACACTACAATGGGAACTGCATTTACTATGCATCGCTTTACTTTATTGTACACTACAATGGGAACTGCATTTACTGTGCATCGCCTTACTTTCTTGTACACTACAATGGGAACTGCATTTACTGTGTATCGCCTTACTTTCTTGTACACTACAATGGGAACTGCATTTACTATGCATCGCCTTACTGTCTTGTACACTACAATGGGAACTGCATTTACTGTGCATCGCCTTACTGTCTTGTACACTACAATGGGAACTGCATTTACTGTGCATCGCCTTACTGTCTTGTACACTACAATGGGAACTGCATTTACTGTGCATCGCCTTACTTTCTTGTACACTACAATGGGAACTGCATTTACTGTGCATCGCCTTACTTTCTTGTACACTACAATGGGAACTGCATTTACTGTGCATCGCCTTACTGTCTTGTACACTACAATGGGAACTGCATTTACTGTGCATCGCCTTACTTTCTTGTACACTACAATGGGAACTGCATTTACTGTGCATCGCCTTACTGTCTTGTACACTACAATGGGAACTGCATTTACTGTGCATCGCCTTACTGTCTTGTACACTACAATGGGAACTGCATTTACTGTGCATCGCCTTACTGTCTTGTACACTACAATGGGAACTGCATTTACTGTGCATCGCCTTACTGTCTTGTACACTACAATGGGAACTGCATTTACTGTGCATCGCCTTACTTTCTTGTACACTACAATGGGAACTGCATTTACTATGCATCGCCTTACTTTCTTGTACACTACAATGGGAACTGCATTTACTGTGCTTCGCCTTACTTTCTTGTACACTACAATGGGAACTGCATTTACTGTGCATCGCCTTACTGTCTTGTACACTACAATGGGAACTGCATTTACTGTGCATCGCCTTACTGTCTTGTACACTACAATGGGAACTGCATTTACTGTGCATCGCCTTACTGTCTTGTACACTACAATGGGAACTGCATTTACTGTGCATCGCCTTACTTTCTTGTACACTACAATCGGAACTGCATTTACTGTGCATCGCCTTACTTTCTTGTACACTACAATGGGAACTGCATTTACTATGCATCGCCTTACTTTCTTGTACACTACAATGGGAACTGCATTTACTGTGCATCGCCTTACTTTCTTGTACACTACAATGGGAACTGCATTTACTATGCATCGCCTTACTTTCTTGTACACTACAATGGGAACTGCATTTACTGTGCATCGCCTTACTTTCTTGTACACTACAATGGGAACTGCATTTACTGTGCATCGCCTTACTGTCTTGTACACTACAATGGGAACTGCATTTACTGTGCACCGCCTTACTGTCTTGTACACTACAATGGGAACTGCATTTACTGTGCATCGCCTTACTTTCTTGTACACTACAATGGGAACTGCATTTACTGTGCATCGCCTTACTGTCTTGTACACTACAATGGGAACTGCATTTACTGTGCATCGCCTTACTGTCTTGTACACTACAATGGGAACTGCATTTACTGTGCATCGCCTTACTGTCTTGTGCACTACAATGGGAACTGCATTTACTGTGCATCGCCTTACTTTCTTGTACACTACAATGGGAACTGCATTTACTGTGCATCGCCTTACTTTCTTGTACACTACAATGGGAACTGCATTTACTATGCATCGCCTTACTTTCTTGTACACTACAATGGGAACTGCATTTACTGTGCATCGCCTTACTTTCTTGTACACTACAATGGGAACTGCATTTACTATGCATCGCCGTACTTTCTTGTACACTACAATGGGAACTGCATTTACTGTGCAGCGCCTTACTGTCTTGTACACTACAATGGGAACTGCATTTACTGTGCACCGCCTTACTGTCTTGTACACTACAATGGGAACTGCATTTACTGTGCATCGCCTTACTTTCTTCTACACTACAATGGGAACTGCATTTACTGTGCATCGCGTTACTGTCTTGTACACTACAATGGGAACTGCATTTACTGTGCATCGCCTTACTGTCTTGTACACTACAATGGGAACTGCATTTACTGTGCATCGCCTTACTTTCTTGTACACTACAATGGGAACTGCATTTACTGTGCATCGCCTTACTTTCTTGTACACTACAATGGGAACTGCATTTACTGTGCATCGCCTTACTTTCTTGTACACTACAATGGGAACTGCATTTACTGTGCATCGCCTTACTTTCTTGTACACTACAATGGGAACTGCATTTACTGTGCATCGCCTTACTTTCTTGTACACTACAATGGGAACTGCATTTACTGTGCATCGCCTTACTGTCTTGTACACTACAATGGGAACTGCATTTACTGTGCACCGCCTTACTGTCTTGTACACTACAATGGGAACTGCATTTACTGTGCATCGCCTTACTTTCTTCTACACTACAATGGGAACTGCATTTACTGTGCATCGCCTTACTGTCTTGTACACTACAATGGGAACTGCATTTACTGTGCATCGCCTTACTGTCTTGTACACTACAATGGGAACTGCATTTACTGTGCATCGCCTTACTGTCTTGTACACTACAATGGGAACTGCATTTACTGTGCATCGCCTTACTGTCTTGTACACTACAATGGGAACTGCATTTACTGTGCATCGCCTTACTGTCTTGTACACTACAATGGGAACTGCATTTACTGTGCATCGCCTTACTTTCTTGTACACTACAATGGGAACTGCATTTACTGTGCATCGCCTTACTTTCTTGTACACTACAATGGGAACTGCATTTACTGTGCATCGCCTTACTTTCTTGTACACTACAATGGGAACTGCATTTACTGTGCATCGCCTTACTTTCTTGTACACTACAATGGGAACTGCATTTACTGTGTATCGCCTTACTTTCTTGTACACTACAATGGGAACTGCATTTACTGTGCATCGCCTTACTTTCTTGTACACTACAATGGGAACTGCATTTACTGTGCATCGCCTTACTGTCTTGTACACTACAATGGGAACTGCATTTACTGTGTATCGCCTTACTTTCTTGTACACTACAATGGGAACTGCATTTACTGTGCATCGCCTTACTTTCTTGTACACTACAATGGGAACTGCATTTACTGTGTATCGCCTTACTTTCTTGTACACTACAATGGGAACTGCATTTACTGTGCATCGCCTTACTGTCTTGTACACTACAATGGGAACTGCATTTACTGTGCATCGCCTTACTGCCTTGTACACTACAATGGGAACTGCATTTACTGTGCATCGCCTTACTTTCTTGTACACTACAATGGGAACTGCATTTACTGTGTATCGCCTTACTGTCTTGTACACTACAATGGGAACTGCATTTACTGTGCATCGCCTTACTTTCTTGTACACTACAATGGGAACTGCATTTACTATGCATCGCCTTACTGTCTTGTACACTACAATTGGAACTGCATTTACTGTGCATCGCCTTACTGTCTTGTACACTACAATGGGAACTGCATTTACTGTGCATCGCATTACTTTCTTGTACACTACAATGGGAACTGCATTTACTATGCATCGCATTACTTTCTTGTACACTACAATGGGAACTGCATTTACTATGCATCGCCTTACTTTCCGCGCGAACATTCAATCGCGCGTCATACCTGCTATTAATGACGTCATTCGTTGATTTAAATTCATAGTGATGTACGTTTCATTGATAAAAGCTGAACAAATGGCGTCAGAATTGGAATAATTTTTATGCGTGCGTTGTTTATGTTTAGTTTTACAACGTTAATTGTGTTTTTGTTCCATATATAGCATTAATGACGTGTCATGTTAAAATATTAAAACAACAACCCAAAAGGATACAGTCAGAAAAAATGTAAAAGTTATAAACATGGACTAATCAAAACAGGCAAATAAGGCGATTTATAAATACGGGCGATTCCAGATTGTTTATGTACAGAAAACTGCGATTCCTCTTATTTCAGTCAATGGTTAAAACCCCCATAGTTAAATAAATTTAAACCGACTGCAGCGCGAACAACGTAAATGAAGACAAATTCAAGTGTGGTCGAGAAAAACTATAATGTCTACATGTAGGTAAGTACGTGGAAATCTGAGCATACTTAACATGTATAACGAATTATGCTGTTAATCTGCTTAGCATACTTAACATGTATACCGAATTATGCTGTTAATCTGCTTAGCATACTTAACATGTATACCGAATTATGCTGTTAATCTGCTTAGCATACTTAACATGTATACCGAATTATGCTGTTAATCTGCTTAGCATACTTAACATGTATACCGAATTATGCTGTTAATCTGCTTAGCATACTTAATATGTATACCGAATTATGCTGTTAATCTGCTTAGCATACTTAACATGCATACCGAATTATGCTGTTAATCTGCTTAGCATACTTAACATGTATACAGAATTATGCTGTTAATCTGCTTAGCATACTTAACATGTATACCGAATTATGCTGTTAATCTGCTTAGCATACTTAACATGTATACCGAATTATGCTGTTAATCTGCTTAGCATACTTAACATGTATACCGAATTATGCTGTTAATCTGCTTAGCATACTTAACATGTATACCGAATTATGCTGTTAATCTGCTTAGCATACTTAACATGTATACCGAATTATGCTGTTAATCTGCTTAGCATACTTAACATGTATACCGAATTATGCTGTTAATCTGCTTAGCATACTTAACATGTATACCGAATTATGCTGTTAATCTGCTTAGCATACTTAACATGTATACCGAAGTATGCTGTTAATCTGCTTAGCTTACTTAACATGTATACCGAATTATGCTGTTAATCTTGTAACATTTAACAACGGTTCGATATCGACATGCTCAAGAATAATACCTGTGTTCATTAAGATTCACACCACGTAATGTTGAGTATTATTTACTTTCAATCTGGACATGTAAAAGTGACGGAAACGCCGTTATTATCAGAATAATTTAAACATAGACACGTTGTGCTTACCAAATCACCGACTGATATTGATTGTGATATTTGCATTACACATTCTGTAAACAAAAATACGCCTATCTGTTTTAAGATGTGAATACAATGGACAAAATACAAGCTGAAGAAGTTTCATAGGTTCAAATTGTGTTTAAATTAGCATTTCAATTGATACAGAATTGAACTTATTTTAACAAATTACGTTCTGCTTGCCTAACCGTATTGACCCAGTCAGAGTGTCACGATATTAATACGTAATCGACACTCACGTTCAACCAATATGTCATCAATTTTTACTAGGCTTCGCCTCAATTTACTACGTAGCGACTGTGCTATCGCTACGCTACGTTACATTTGACAACGTGCCAGAACGTGTCATTACGAAGCAATGCGTGGAGAATGCAGTACATAGCGCATCAAAGCGTAAAAACAACGAGAGTGATGCGTGGCGGATCGTTGATTTAACGTAGAGAATAAAGCAGCATAACGTAGCAATTTACAGGGCCCTCGTCCTGCTCACGTTGTGTTATTTAACGGCCACGCTGTAAGACATTGTGCCACTTCACCACGCATAAGTACGTTGTGCTATAACGTAGCAGATTTGTCGTGTACGTTAAACTACTTGTGCGCATTACGGCCACGTTGAACTACGTGCCTTCCAAGTTGCGCAACGTAGCTGAACGAGACAACGAAAACGTGCCACTATGACAGGGGTATTAGTTTATTGCATCTGAAATGTCTAACTGAGCTTGTATGCTATAAAAATAACATTATTCCACAAAGCTACTGCGTTGTACATGATATGAGTCATCGGCGAGAGATTAATGCAATCAAGGAAAATATAACTTGGGAGTCCAGTGATCAAACAGGTGCTCTGTCCCGCCTAGTCGCAAACTTTTATCGACCAGTAGAATATCGATCAAAACATCACGTGGGGCGTTACAAGTTAAGCATGTTACGGAATTGTTCTTCGCTCATTCTTAGTATGGGTATCATACACAGAGATTACATTGAAAACAGTAACATAATTAGGGCGCATGTGTATTTAAGAAACGTTGATTACAGTGGAAAGTTTGTACTACAACCAATGATGACCAGGATTAAGAAGTGTTAAACAGACTTACGTATAAAAGGTAAGGTAATCCCATCTGATATTATATTAAACGCTACTTGTATGAATACAAACTGAACGTTTTAAATCACGTTACTTTCAAATTTCAGTCTTTAAAACACAATTTGTTTAATAGTTACTACGTCATCGATTTTCATCAAAGTTATCAGATCAGCAACATTTGATCTCACTGGCCACGATACCAATTTCACAAATGATTCATTCTAGTTTTGTTGCAAATCGAAGAATAAGTAATTCATTCTCTTAAGTGAAAGTGTAGTGCACAGTTGAAACACATGCTTTCAAAGTCTGCTTAAATCAGTTACCTACAATTATCCTGACATCTTTGATTTGGCAATTACAGTAATCGCCCTCAATATGCGTTGCTGTTATGTATATTAACTAGTATAAATCGCCCCCTTAATGCAAAAAGGAGTCAAGTGACATTTTTTCTTATTTTCCCTTTTTTGTGTACTTTGGAGGTTTATGATATGATCTAGCAGATACAAAAATATGAAGCGATTATCTGACCATATAGATACAAAAAATGACAAGACCAAAAAAATTATGTCTGTGTTTCGGGCCACCCGACCCTAACTAGCGAAAAAAAACCCGACCGTAAAGTCTTTAGCGACGACTGTTTTCCGTAAAACCCGTATTCGTAAGATTCTATATAATTTTCCATGTTTTTTCCCGAAATGTATCTTTTAAAAACGTTTAAAAACCCCAATCCAGACCATAACTAACTTTTTTGAGACCGTTGCCCGAAACACACAACTAACTTAGTTTGGCCTTAATGAAATTTCTTCATAATGTCCTGGGTTTTTTCTTCAACCCAAACTTTTAGAACTGCAAGGGTCTGGACAAACGCAGGTCACAATGCAAATAGCTTACAAAACAATATTTTATTTAATATGTATTTGTGTGTTCATCGAAACTTTGGTTCCTATGACATCATGGCCATGCTCTTTCTGACAGAGGTTGTTAATTACAGCGTTTTTCTATAAATATGATCGAACAGTTTTATAATATTCCGTAAACATATAAAATAAATTTTCATTATTCGTCCACTGTAAAGGTTTCTAAGAGTATATTTATTTCGTTTTGCTTGACGCATACCGAAATGCAGGCTAAAGATGTGTACGCTTAGCTACAATGCATACTTAATTTTTGCTGACAAATGGCAAAAATGTTTTAATGTTTCTATGGCCTCGTTGTATCATAAAAGTAAAATATTAACTTGGATGGATTAAATATTTAACTGACATCTTTGTCAGAACTCGTTTCACAGGCTCAATTTTCGCTAACATCCGCGGCCCACAAACGTACACATTTTCCGACTTTGCGTCATGGAAAGTTTTGAGTACTTTTTAGTTTAAATATACGAAAATAAAACCCCAAGCAGTAGAGAACCCTTATTAATATCCTCGTGTCCTTTTTTGAAGTAAACGTATATATTAGGGATGGGACCGATTAAACGAAAATTCAAATATCGTCAAATATTCGAATGATAAAAAGCGAGTATGAATATTTGATTTCATATTTACATATTATTAACAAAAAATATATGTTTAGTCAATTTGCAAAGGTAACAAGGATAAAGATAACTATTTATTGGTTTTGATAATTGGCAGGGGTTCCCACTTTACAAGGGATTAACATTTTGCAGGCGTAATGGCCACCCGACAAACTTTGCGAAACCGAAATTTCGAAAACTTAAGGTTCTTTTTTTCAAATATTACTATTTTACATAATTTATACATTAACGTGTTAAATTGTGATCAATAATTGATGTTTTTCAAATAAAAACCGCATTTCTTTCATAATGAAAAGTATGTTCTAAATTGTTTATGCATATATACGCATATTAAGCTTTGTTAAACTGTTCGCACTAATTCTCGTTTGAAAATTATGATTATAAAAAAATCCCACTTTTTAAATGTGAAAAAATCCAGTTGGAAAAAAATATTATGTTGTTTAATGACTAGAAGAAAGATATTGGGCTAGTTAAAACATGGTACTGTTTAATATTTCTGATTTTTTTTAATAAACGTTTTCTTAATTTTTATAAACGTTTTCTTAATTTTTTACTTTTGAATTTTCCCACTGGATTTTTTTCCCTCTTCTGAAAGTAGGATTGTTTTTCGACTTTTTAAGATGGGAACATTTTCCCGCTTTTAAAATGGGATAATTTTATTTTGTAAGAACATTTGTATTTCCTCATTTCTATCCACGTAATGTATTTCTGATTGAAGTATGCTAGTCAGAGTCTAAATTATTAGAATTCCATTTTTTTAAACGCATGATAAGTAGAGTGGAACCTGTGATACCGCGGTCGAGCGCATTCAATTGCTCTTGACCGATACTGCACATTTTGTTTACAATATTAAAGTGTTAATACAATTATTGCATATTATGCTTTATTCGAACGTTGATTCATTATTGTTAGGTATCAAATAAGGATAAAGTGAGGTTAGTATAATATTTTACACAATAAAGTATTTTTCGTAAAAACCGAGAAAACGTTTAAATTTGGTACTCGCGTCATTCCACTCAGTTGAAGACTATACCAAAATAATGAAATGTACGAGTAATTAAATTACCGTTTGTGATGTACTTATTGTTCTTCTATTATATATTTAATTATGTATAAATAAAAATAATACAAATAACTTGAGATCTCTTGTAACAATTCCCAAGTTTGAATAAGTATTTACGAAATACATATATGTAAATACAGAAACTAGATTTGGATATTTTTAAATCGATTACTGCTACAATAAAATTGTAAAGAAAATTTTAAACGTTAAACAGTAATCAATTTCTTGATCATTAGTAACAGCATATTTCAAATAGCTATAAGTTGATAAATAAAAAAATATGTAACAAAGCTGACCGGTTTTGAAACTATATATGCCCACAATTTCCTTTTTTATCGCCATAGAATTAAATAATGCATGCTTAATTTCGCTCGTATATCAGAAACCATCAGCAATTTTCAGTGGCTGTGATAAAGCATTTTAGTGTAATACGTCAAACCATCTATATCATAATCATCATCATCATCTATATCATCATCTATATCATCATCATCATCATCATCATCATCATCACCATCATTATTATCACAATCATCATCATCATCATCATCATCATCATAATCATCATCATCATCATCATCGTCATCGTCATCATCATCGTCATCATCATCATCATCAAATCATCATCATCATCATCATCATCATCATCACCATCACCATTATCTTCATCCCATGTTATTTTGCATCATCACCGTTATATTCATTAAATGTTTTATTAACACTACATCTCTTTACTATTATGTACACGTCCTAGTTTTATGTGTACGCATTAGGTTCTACAGAAACACATAAAACTAATATCGGATTATTAACATAATATATGGCATATTCATTTTTGCAGCAATAATTGTGTTATTGCACCATTATGATCATTATCATGATCATCATCATCATCATAATAATGATCATCATCATGATCGTCATCATGATCATCATCATTCATCATCATCATCACCATCATCATCAATGATCATCATCAATGATCATCATCAATGATAATCCTCAATGATCATCATCATGATCATATTCATGATCGTCTTCATCATCAGTCATCATCAGTCATCATCAGTCATAATCAGTCATCATCAGTTTCATCAACAGTCATCATCAGTTGTCATCAGTCACCGTCATCATCATCATCATCATCACCATTATATTCATGCAATATTATTTATAGCAAAACATACACGTGTATACTAGGATGTACTCCTCCCATTTGTATGTGCATGCCTTATGCACCACACAAATAAGACTAATCTCGCAATATTAGCAGAATATGTGGTACATTCATTTCTTTAGAATCGTTAGCACATACACGTACCGCTTCTTTGTATCTTTGCAAGTCTTTACAGAATATTATTTACAGAATTATACTACTACTAATACTACTAGTACTACTACTACTACTACTACTACTACTACTACTACTACTACTACTACTACTACTATTACTACTACTACTGCTACTACTACTACTACTACTACTACTACTACTACTACTACTACTACTACTACTACTACTATAAATACTACTAATGATAATAATAATAATTATAAGTATTAATATTATTAATAATAATAGTATTATTATTATTATCATATATTTGTTAAATTTTTGTATATTACTATCATTATTATTTTTATGCATATAAAAGACATAAAATCGCGGTTGTAGAATTTACATAAATCCCATGTTTTTTTTCCAGCCTGAAAAAATTGAAAAAAATCCCGTGGGACAACGAAAAATCCCATTGGAAAATGTAGACATTCCACGGGAAATCCAATTTTGCACATAAATTACATAATGAAAGAAAAGCATTTTTTTTATGTAAAAATCATCAATTATTGATCACAATTAAACGTTTTAACTAATGCTTTATGTAAAATAGTAATTACTCCATGAAAAACTCAAATTTGCGAAATTTCGGTTTCGCAAAGTTTTTTCGGTGGCCTTTGCGTGTGTACCAAGCATTATAGCCCTTAGGAACAATAAGATGTATGTTTTTCATAACTTGCGCAGGGCCTTGTTGAGATAATGGACTCACAGTTTGCAGAAAGCTTGCACTGATGTTTATTGGCATCGAAACAGTTCACTTGTCTTAGATAAAATAGATGCTCTGGATAGCCAATCAAAATAAGACTGTTGTCAGCGAATAAATGTGTGAATTAAATCTAGCAAGATCTTTATAATCTTAATATGTGTTATTTAATATTATTCTTCATTATTTCAACACAATATATCATATTATCTTCCTGGTTTATTAATAATAATGCAACTGTCACGAGCTTGGAAGTAGTTAACGCGGTCTTCAGGCAGAACACATTCAACGTTACTTACCGGTATATAAAAAACGAATATTAGAATATATGCAAATAAGTAAAACGAATAATCGAATATTGATTTCATTATTCGGTCCCATTCCTAGTATTTATTATATACCTATATGCAGAAGGCGTAACGACTATTATTTAGTGATTTAAACAAACCTTCAACCTTAAAACACAACATTAAGATTGAAATTTAAATTATATGGTGTCTTTGATGTGCATTTCATAATGACGTCATAATGGCATTTATTTGCGCGCGTTCGCGCGTTCATTTCATGAAATTAGTTTGTTCAGAATAAATAAATGATGTGTTACGTTGTACTTTTTTTTTATATCGTAATGAGGTATATAATTAATGGACTTAATAAACAGAGTATTACATGGCTATGTGCTCATATAGGTTGTACTGCACTCGTTGATTGTGTAAACTTGCATTGTACTTGCCCTGCAGGTTCGCGGAATACACATATATTGTTATTATTACGTTTGTTGTTGTTGTTTTTTGTTCAACTCAGGTTAGGGATAACTGAAGAATCTTTATGGGCCCATGATAAAGAATCTTAGTCGAACAATAATTATACACTTTAGAACTCTGAGTTTTAATACATGCAATCAGGGTTTTCTGTCCCCCAAAAATGCATTGTTCAAGGATTTTGACACAAAAGAAATAACATAATTCAAAGTGTAACTATTTAATATCATGCATGTCCTCTAAAGCATAGTGCTTCAAACACATATTTTAATTTTGACGTTTTTTTTTCTTCAACTTACGTTAAGTACATTTTAAGAATCAATATCAATATGAATCCTGGGCAGGTATAATAAAACCCATTGGAATACTGCAATCATGTAATAGTCCCTATATATCGTTGCTTGAAACATCATTACCGAGATGCTTTCGTTTTGTGGGTAGAACAAGCTCTTAATTTCTTAAGCGAAAGATTATTCCAACGCTCCCCGAGTAGAGATCGAACTCACGATTGGATGGCGGACACCGTAGCCAATTGAATGTATAACTGATGGATGGTGAGATACTATAGGAATATATGCTGCAAACTAACGCATAAACATAAAAAAATAGTACTTCATATATCAAGTGTTCAAAATGAAGATGCAATAATTTATCAGATGTGCTAACTAATTAATATGATATTCCGAAAATATCAAACCTGTAGTATTGCACTTTTACAACAGACATAAACATTATAATATATTGTATATTCAATTTTAATATTCAATTAAATTCCGAAACATCATCGCCTAATTGTATTACATGAATTGGAACTATAAATAGGCCAAATGATTCATTGAACTAGCTATGGTGTCTACCATTATATCGGGAGTTCATCTGGGGCGGTATTCTGAACATTTCTAAGATTTTTTATATAGAATTGTCTAATTCTGAAAAAAAGTCACTTAGAATATAATTTTTCTATGTTTTTCGTCTTAGAATTTTTTTAGATTTTTCTTAGCGAAAAAACTGTCTAAGAAAATAAAACAATTTTCGTTCATGAAAATTTTCTATTTTTGATGAAATCGACTGCGTTTTTGGCTGTGCGCATGCGCATATAACAATTACCAAAAACCAAAATGGCTACCATAATTATGTGCGATCGTGTTTCGTATCGATATGCGAGTGTATTGTGGATTGAATGTGTCAGAAATACATTGTTATTGTTGTACATTACACAGTGCACTTTCTGTTTCGCAATATAAACGTTGATTGGAAATGTGCATACTATTTAAATATGATATTTTTCTCCCTGGCTAAGGTAAGGAAATTCCCGATTCTTGGATCATGTATTGATCAATTTTTCCGATAAAAAGCAGTATATTTGTATCGAAGTGGAAAAGAAAATGAATGGTTGCATAGTGATATTTACGGAATAATGAATTTAATTGCATTTATTTCATAACTATGTCATTTTGTAATCATTCACCCTTCGTCGCGATCGGAAATCCCCGCTGCTAAAAATAGATATTATACATGGCATGTATGCAGACGGCAACGGACAAGTCAATACAATATAACATGGCATCGCAGTCGAAGAAAAAGGAGGGAAAGAAAATTTTCATTGGAAGAAAGCCTTATCTTGGCTGATTTAATGGGTCAAGCATGTGGTGTGGTTGGTGATTTGACCAACCATGATCTTATGAGACACCGGTTCACTGAAGGTAACACAAAATTAGTCTATTAATTGTACATGTACCATTTTTTGTTTTTGGCATTTTACCTAAAGCACATCCGCCCATTTGATGTTATTAGGAAGTTGACTTTATAGATGGCTCGGCTAAATAAACAGATTATCATTTTGTCATTTGTAAGTTATGTTTACATGTTAATTAATATTAATTGTGATAAAATTATAAAAAAATATCTAAAGTTTTAAAGAAAAGTTGGATCTAGTTATAAACAGTATTTACAGTTAAATAAAATTAATATTTAATACGTAAATTTATTTAACCATGTGATCCGGGTTCACTCTATTGTTTTGAAATTTAGATGGGTGATTCACAATAAATATTTAATTTAAAATGACAATTAGATAATATTAATATTTATAAATGATAATAGCACCTTTGTATTACAAATATCCCACTTTTCCGAAGCCCGGTACAACTTAAAAATAGTTCAGCCAAGTCAAATACTTTCAGCCAAGTCAAATTATGAGTGCCCGTGAGGGCAAGTCATGTTTTTTTCCATTGAATATTTCAAATCGAGTGTATAACTATTACAAACAATATATTTTCAGTGAAGCTAAAATGAATTCAGCAATTTGTAAGTGTCTGGGGTCTAACATTATGATAATAAACAAAAGATGATTTACAAAGTACTAATTTATTTGAACATACAAAGGCAATGCATTTTATGCAACATGTACTTTTATGAAGGATTAATACATTTTTTTACTCGCGAGCATCTCAGTGAACTGTGTCACTGCCCTCGACGCTGATGGCTGTGACAGACTGTGAATGTCTCCGTCGTTGATCTGAAAGTCACCCGACGCAAAATAGCGTAGTGTGACTAGAATCTTCTCTAAGGAAGAGACATTCCTTGGCCCAAGAGTTCTCGGTGATAATCTTTCACCATATTCTACATTAAGGCGGTCGATGCCATCCCTGTCCAGACGATATCGTCTGACAACCTCAATGTTTGTTAGATTTTCAAATGTATTCAGTCTTTCGTTCATATCTTCAAAAAGTAAATAAACAGGGTTCATATCCATTTAATTTGTCCTGTAAGTGAAAACATAAATAATCGTGTAAGTGCAAATATAATATTTACTTGTATGTTTGTATATAGCCTACATGTTTTACGAGTATGAGTAATTAAGATGTCAATTTTAATCAGTGGTTACATTTTATGCTAAATCAATATCGAACACTAGATAGCTGAAATCAGCAATACAGATTTTATTAATGTACATAAGAGGTGTTGCAAAACCCATTTAAAGTGTACAAGTTGTTTCACAAACGTTATTTATTACTTACCTGCGATAGTTTGTCGCGAAATTTGAGGCTTGTGTTCGAACATCAACAAAATGGCGGATAAAAATCTTCTCTTAGAAACTTCTATAAGTTTAAGACTGATGTAAAGGTTTCTAACTTTTTTAGACAAAAACAGCCACTTTAAGAAAATTCTAAGAGGAATTCACATTTCTTAGACAGAAACTAAGAAAATGTCAGAGATATAGATACAAACTTAGAAAAATATTAAAATCTAAGTGAAAAATATTTCTAAGAAAGTTTCAGAATACCAGCCCAGATCTTCACATACTCACGGAGCGTTCGAATGATATTTAAACAGAAAACATGCTCAAAGGTGTGTCACTAATACAATGAAGATTTAGGCCTCAATTAAACATCATTATTCATGGAGTAAACTTACACGCGGGTTTCGTTTTATCTATTTCTTTGAATAGCAGCTCTTTGCTTTTTACATTGTTTTTATATATGTATATACAAAATTGATGTCCGTAAACACAACTCAGTGTGTAGTTTTTAGGAATTAATTTATTGTGCTATTGAAAGTTGCAAATAACATTTGAACTTACATTTCTACGTTCTTATTGTACATGTACATATGACAATATAACTTGTATACATTTTCTTTCTTAAACAGGACACAATTTCAGCCCGTATTAACCAGACTAGAATATGGAATACAGAGATTGTACATCATTAAATATAGCTGTGAGTCGATAAAAATAATACAAATACTCAGGATTTTCAACACATATCCGTTGCTGGATGGCCATTCATCCAGTGTCGTTTCCGCGAATTATGTGTAAGTGTTGACAGCTGAGCAGTTTCGACATCACTTTGAACATGTTTTTAAGAAGTCAACTAAAAACATGTCATCCCACAGCGAAGCATCAGTTTTCAGGCCTTTGGAAGTATCAGAGCTCCACAACGTTGAATTCCTTATAGTCGGCTCTACTGAAGAGTTGTTAGATCTTCCACATGATTTAATTTCAGCTCTACCCAATTAAATAGCATCACAAATGATGCGGGTTGTTTATTGTATTGTTACGAAGTCAGCATTCTGAAATAAGTACATATAGATTCAGTGAGATACGGGACGCATACTACTATTGCTGGTATGCGATTCTTTAAAGGCATGCCGAACCTCACAATTGGCCCGGAATTAATCACATTATACAAACTTGTAAATACAAGTTAACCTCAAAGAATTGTAATTCAAATTCAAAAATTATTACAGAGATTGTTAACTCAATTACATTACAATTTAATTAATTAAAGATTTTTTTCTCCAGAGCAACACAATTGCACCTTTCTGAGGCATGATGAAATAAAGGAAAACGAGTAACAGCTACATTCCTTTAGTTCAATGTATTTTGAGACCAAGCATCATACAGCAGATATTCCAGATCATCGTCATGCATATTTTACGGAAGAAGCCGTAATACGTTGTGTAAAAGATTCGATTACATAGATATGTTGTATATCATGGAAACAAAATATGCAATTACATTTAATGAATACATTTGCATATCTCAACCGTTGATAAACTTGTACTTTTTTCGTGTCCTGAAATACAATTAGCATTATAAACATGTCTAACTTGCATTCAGTTGTTTATGTATTAGTGTTCTTTCAGAAGTTTAAAATTGTATTAACAATAAAACACCGTTGCATATTTTTTTGCATATTGTATAATGGGCCTATGTACTTGAGTAATAATGAAACCGTATGCATAAACACATACGTTTATTAACTGTATTTGGAAGTGCAATTTATTTATGAATTGTATTATTTATAAATGTTGAGAAAATTGCACATATTCGAAATATTTAACTTGTTATAATTTTGAAAGTTTATTTATTATCTAACTAATTGGAATTGTTGCAGTGTATGCTTTCAGAGTTTATTTTGTCCGGATACACAATGTGTGTTGACAACAAATCATTCGCCTCAACAAAATGTTAAGATTGTTGTGATAAGCGTAAAAAAGATTGAGGAGATTGATATAATTGCACTCATATTTGGATTATTTTATTGACATGTGATAATAATTAGTGAACGCATTTGTTAAATGTAATTTAAAATATTTTTGTTTAATTTTTATATTTGTACTTATCTATTATCCCTTGCTTTGTAAACTTATCGTCGTACTTGAAGACGATTCATGTTACTAAAACACTCAACAACATGATTTTTTTTTTCGGTGTCTCAACATGATTATGGTCACTTGCAAAGTTGTTTTATTGACATAATAGTGGCATACAATGGAATAGGACGTAAAAAAATAAAATTAAAATAAATGTGTTATGTATTCAAGTGTGTTGGACGTTTTTTTATTAAAAATAGTATGTACAATATGCATGTTTGATGTTCGTAAATATTACAACTTCAGTTTGATTTGACATGAACCATATGTCAGATGACATTCGAAAAATCATTGAATGCATTTGTTAAATGTATATTCTTGACTTTGTTTTACTTTTGAACTTGTATTTGTCAAGCTTTTGTTCTTTGTACATTGTTCATCTTACATGCTCTCGAAGACAAATCTATCAAAATCTCAATAAATGAATTACGTTTTTACTTAATTAAACTTACAGGGATAAAATATATTTGTCTGCTTATAATATTTTTTTCCATATATAATTTTTGTGTGATTTTGTAGCATAAAACACAGAAGCATTTTGATATAAACATCAGTGTTAAAGTTATTTAATGTAAAAAGGTTCCAGTTCGCAATGGCTTTGTATAATTTACTATTGCTCGCTTAAAACTATTGGACGCCTTGTGCTGATAATATGAAATTATTTATTAATCATTTGACTTTGCTTTCATTTTGATTATTTATTTTGCCAAATCTAAGTATAAACTGTAAGGTGGTTTTAGTCTTGAAGCAGGTTTAAATGAATTCAGAACGCGTTGCTTTAAAACGCAGATTATGATTTGCGTGATCGGTACAGGTCCAGATGGCGGCTATGTTGGTTAGTTAAGAAAAAGGCATCATATTTTTCAGCTCGCTTGTGGTCAATTTACTATTCTGAAGCCAAAGATTGTTAACATTTGGTCGATGTAGCAAACACTATACACTAAAAATCTAAATGCTTAAGGTTCTTATTTGATTTTGCAAATAGCAGTACAGAAACAAATATAAATATTACCACAAGGTCAGGTACAATGACAACATTTACAGCAAGTAGTATACACTTATTCAAAAGACAGACTTTGTCAAAAATACAATTTAAGCACCAAAATGTCTTTTTTATGACCCTACCATCAATAACTTTGTCCAGCATTTGAGGATTTTCAAATAACTTACCAGAAATGTTAAGCATAATAACACGGTGTGTCGCGCGCAGGAACCAAGTTTCTAGGTCCAAGGTCAAGGTCACACTTAAAGGTCGAAGCTCAATTATTTAAATTTTAGCCTTCTATCCCTGTCCGGAGCGTAATTGTGACCAGCATGGAAGGAATTTCAAATAACTTGCCACAAGTGTTGAACTTGGTGAGACGGTGTGTCGCGCGCAAGAACCAGATCCCAAGGTGCAAGGTTAATGTCACACTGAAATTTCAAAGGTCAAATATAAGAATTTAAGCCATAGACACTGTCCGGAGCATAATTTTGTCTACCATGGATGGAATTTCAAATAACTTGGCACAAGTGTTAATCATGGTGAGACGGTGTGTCGAGCGCAGGAAACACGTCCCTAGGTCCAAGATCAAGGTCACATTTAAAGGTCAAATGTCAAAAATAAGAAGTTAAGCCTTCTATCCCTGTCCGGAGAATAATTTTGTCCAGCATGGAAGGAATGGCCATTAGAAATCTTGTGTCGATTTCACCTCTTGACATTGGTGACCTCTCGGTTGGGTTTGGTCTTGGCCTCGGGTTCAGCCCGGCTGGCAGCGTGGCCGTTCCTGTACTTCTTGATGCTGTCGCGGGTGATGCCGTTTTTGATGAACTGTGATAACTGTTTCTAGCACAGGTCCTCCTAGTACAGCTTGTCCATGTCCTCGGACACGTGTCTGTCGAAGTTGTGGGAGGACATGAACCTCCTCTTTTAAACCCTTGCTCTCCGCTTCATAACCAGGTAAACGCTTTGTTGTGCGTGAGATGTCGATGCCAGAGTCAGCGCTGCATTGTGGGCGCCGAACACGCGGGCAACGGTGGTGCTCACGAGGCCAACTTCCTCCATCTTGAAAGCGTATTCTTTCACTTCCGTGCTGCCAAGTGTTTTCTATGGGTTCCTTATCGTGGTGTGTTTTATATATTCCGTTATTTTGAACAGAACACAACGTGGTAACCATATTAATTTTGTGTCAGGACTAAAACTACTTTGTGATATCCAAATTACTCCACACAATAAGAGAATACATTAGCAGAAAGAAAACTATAAAAGGACAATGTTCTTTCTGCAAAATTATTAGTATGCCGACAGAAACAGCGGCGCCATGTAGAAATGACTGCATAGGTGGGGCAACCGTGTCTGTGGACTCATGTCGAGTTTCTTTATAATGTGATACAAGAGAAAAACATGGTCGGACCGGCTGTCTACTTTTCGTCGTCGTCGGCTTCTAGTTCTTTATAAATGCCTTCCTCTGGCGCACGCGGTTGTCCTTCTGGCCCTTACAAATATTGTGTCGAGTTCACCTCTTGACATTGGTGACCTCTCTGTCGGATTTGGTCTTAGTCTTGGGATCAGCCCGGCTGGCAGCGTGACCGTTCTTGTACTTCTTGATGCTGTCGGGGGTGATGCCGTGTTTGTTGATGAACTGTGATAACTGTTTCTTGCACAGGTCCTCCTCCAACAGCTTGTGCATGTCCTGGGACACGTGTTTGTCGAAGATGTGGGAGGAGATGAACCTCCTCTTTTAAACCCTTGCTCTCCGCTTCATAACCAGGTAAACGCTTCGTTTAGTAGGGGGAGTCGATGCCAGAGTCAGCGCTGCATTGTGGGCGCCGAATACGCGGGCAACGGTGGTGCTCACGTGGCCGACGTCCTCCATATAGAACGCGTCTTCTTTCACCTCCGTTTTGCCAGGTGTTTTCTATGGGTTTATTATCGTAGTATGTTTTATGTATTCCGTTTTTTTTTAAACAGAACACAACGTGGTAACCATTATAAGATGTGTCGCCCGCAAAAACTATGTCCATAGTCAATGTCACTTAAAGATCAAAGGTCAAGTATAATAATTAAGTCCATGGATTCTGTATGGAGCATAATTTTGTCCGGCATGAACTTTTTTCAAATAACTTGGCAGAATTGGTAAGCATTATGAGACCGCATGTGGCGTTCAAGGGTCAAGTCTGTAGCTGACAGGTCAAGGTAATTAATCAATATCAAATGTCAAATAATTTTCCAGAGCATAATATTATCATGCATGCAGGGATTTTCAGATAAATTGGCAGAAATGATCACAATCACCAGATGATGTATTGCGTGCACAAAACTGACTTGATAAAAACGATAAAAGGCATTTTATTGATTTTGCACAGAATTATTTAAAATAGCAAGTGTAAGTGAAGCATACAAGAACCATAACTCATTATTGCCTTCAAGTTTTAATTACTACCCATTTTTTGTCAGGACTAAAACTAGTTTGTGATATCCAAAATACTTCACACAATAAGAGAATACATTAGCAGAAAGTAACCTATAAAAGGACAATAATCTTTTTGCAAAAAGTATTTGTATGCATACAGAAAAAGCGGCACCATGTAGAAATGGCTGCATAGGTGGGGGCATCCGTGTCTGTGGACACATTTCTAGTTTCTTCGCAATGTGTTACAAGAGCAAAAATTGTTCGGGCCGGCGTCCTACTCGTCGTCGTCGTCGGCTTCTAGTTTCTTTATAAATGCCTTCCTCTGGCGCACGCGGTCGTCCTTCTGGCTCTTAGAAATCGTGTGTCGATTTCACCTCTTGACATCGGTGACCTCTCTGTCGGGTTTGGTCTTGGCTTTGGGGTCAGCCCGGCTGGCAGCGTGACCGTTCTTGTACTTCTTGATGCTGTCGGGGGTGATGTGATAACTGTTTCTTGTACAGGTCCTCCTCCTACAGCTTGTGGATGTCCTCGGACACGTGTCTGTCGAAGTTGTGGAATGAGATGAACCTCCTCTTTTAAACCCTTGCTCTCCGCTTCATAACCAGGTAAACGGTTCGTTCTGTGTGGGATGTCGATGCCAGAGTCAGCGCTGCATTGTGGGCGCCGAACACGTGTGGAACGGTGGTGCTCATGAGGCCGACGTAGAACGCGTCTTCTTTCACCTCACCTATGGGTTCCTTATCGTGGTGTATTTTATGTATTCCGTTTTTTTAACAGAACACATCTCCGTTGACATTTGTAATTGTTTGTAGTAATTACTATTTTAAATAAATTACGTACTGCATCTATGAAATGAATGTGTCAAATGACATTTTTCTAACATTTGATACAGGTGATTAAATTTGATCAATTATCATATGAGAGTGTTCGGTCCTAGTGAAATTCATGTTAGTGAGTCGTGAGACTTAGTTATGGATCTATTGAGTTTAATTATAACTTTCGTAGTTAAAACTACTTACAATTAAATGAATATACTATATTTACTATCTAGCCAAACAAACTATTATTATAATTCTAAATTAAAGTACATATTATTCTAAATTTAACAATTTATATGCCCAGTATGTAATTCTTAATATACTAATATAATAATATAAAGGGTTAAAAGGAAAATAACATAGCACATATATGTTCGATATGTAATGTATCAAATCGTAATACAAATGACCAGGTGAGTAATCATATATCGATCAGGGCTGGTATTTATTAAGAATTTTTTGTCGAAAATCTTACAATTCTAAAACTTGAATTGTTTGAAGACTTTGACATTGAAGTTTATATATAACTCCGATCATAAAGATGTAATATTTGCCATGCTTTGTATTCCTAGCACAGTTTATCAAAAGCAAATTCAAATTTTGTCGTATTGTTATGCGGAGTTATGGCCCTGGACTTAATATCATACATTTGACTTTTTAGCCGTTTCCGCTCTCCAAGTCCAACATTGTTTATCCGATCTTCAACAAACGTGGTGAAAAGCTTTTTTGGTATAAAATCTTGGTCAAGTTCAATAATCAACCAAAATCGCCAACTGTGACGATATGGCCCTTAAATTATCAACAGTCAGCCTGTTAAGCCGTTCCGCTTTCAATGTTTTTATCAGTTTTTATCGAATCTACACTAAACGTAACCAATTGTCAGTGGGAACAGTTATCAAGAGTTTTCCTTGCGTGATTGAAATATGTTTGATTAAGGAAACCAAACAGGTCTCACTATGTTTTGAACCTTTTCTTTGAGTAGTTTTGTGTTTAGTATTCGCTATATGTTTTTTGTGTTGTGCTGTGTTGTTTTTGGCAATTGGTCACCTGCCCTAAATAAAGGACCTCGTGCTGATAATAAGAGTTCTCTACTGCTGACGCAGCTGCAGTTTCACTTTGTATCATATTAGGTAGTTGGTGAAATGGTCTTACTTGTCGGATGTGTGTGGCCAGTGTAATCCAGACGTCGTTAACTTGGTAGTTAGATGTGAAATTGAGATTCGCATGGTACTTTAAAAATATATATGCCATAATATTAATTTTTGTATGTATCGTTGTTGTTTTTTTCTTTACTTGAGTTCTTGAACATCTGTTTCAGTTACATCACTGACCAATTCTTAATTTGTTGTACTTTTTTCCCCTAATATTTTGAATATTGGTATAAGTTGTAGTCAATTTATCTTTTGGAACATGTTGTTATCGACAGTAAAACGGTATATTACCATCATTACGATGTTCTTTTAGTGTTTTGTGAATTTTAAAATGTTTCATATTAGTGATATCAGTTGGGTGTTTGATGCTCCCGATCTATGACATCAAGATCTTGATATTTTTGGTCTTCCGTTAATTTCATATATTTTGTAGTTTGTTCTTGGAGTTATATAATTCTTTTATTGGTGAACTAGTTGGTTTGTGCCAAGAGACATGCGTCATTAGTTGCGTTAGTTATATTATATATATTAGTTATATTATATATATTAGTTATATTATATATATTAGTTATATTATATATATTAGTTATATTCAATAACAGTATTTGTTTAATTTAATTCTAATTTAGTTTTCCAGCTCCGTAGTTTATCATTATGTACGTTAAATAATACATTATTTCCTCGTATATTCAATAAGAGTATTTGTTTAATTTAATTCTAATTTAGTTTTCCAGCTCCGTAGTTTATCATTATGTACGTTAAATAATACATTATTTCCTCGTATATTCAATAAGAGTATTTGTTTAATATAACTCTAATAATTATATAATTACTATAATATATAACAATACATAATTTTATAAAACATAAGGTTAATATGCAGCGTACCTATATAATTGAGTACATTGTATTGTGTTCGAACCTGAACAGTTTTTAACATTTGTTTGAGTAGTTATAATCAAAGTCATTTTTGATTAACTAAAAAACATTTTGGTTCTTAACTTGTATTTTTGATCCTGTGTATGTTTGTGTAAATGCATACTACTTCGTGTTAATGATTGAATTGTAACAGTATCTTTAATGTGGTCATTTTCTTATGTCCTTTGTTGTTTCTGTACAGCTATTAACTCTCCGACTATCAAACACATGGAATGAGAAAGCCTCTGGACTTTTAGTGCTTAGGGATCGCTACAAGGACCAGGGGGGGGGGGGGGGGTAGCAATATCGAGGGTTCAGAACGGCGATCAATACTTTGATTGTTGTAGTATGGGTTGCTTCTGGTATATAGAGAATATTATGTGAGTGTTTGATAAATATCAAGCGTTTTGTGCGAGACTGAGAAACCCTGCGCTATCCTGTTTCAAGCCGAGAATGAAAAACGTGATATTTAGCTAACATTTACATACAATTCTGTTAGTCCTATTATGGTGTGCTCATAAATCATGTAAACGACGTAAAAATATGTCAAAAAATAACAAGGTTTTGGTTTTACAAGTTTTTAGTTGCTGAAAATGTCATCATTGTTTTGACGTCACATTGAGATACATTTTCTTATATAAATAACTTGTGCTCATAACAGCGATCAAATAAAGCTAAAGTCAAAACGAGGTGTTGTTATCCGATCTCTTTCTAGTAAGATAGATAGTATTTCTTTGGCCACCTGTTCTGTTTAATTCGTTGCGAAACTGTAAGTATTGTTAGTACGATGCGCTGAATATGCTTACTTCGTAAATAAACTTTATGTTCTGTTAAAGACCTGTTTTCGTAATAACGATGATGCATATGCTGTTGTTTTACTTTAAAATATGTTATAACTACTTTCACTGAATGCATGTTATTGTACTTATATTTATTTGCCAAAGACAGTAAGTTTGCATTCAATTGTTCCCACACACAATTAGATATATTAACTAAAAATATTATAGCATTGCCGTGTATAAGATATGTACCACTTTAAATGAAAATTAATCACACCCAACAAACCTTTATAACTGTGTATACTATTTGTTTTGTTGTTGTTTTTGTCGCCTATTTAATTTTGCTGTGTTTTGTAATTGGCTCAAGATGAGGTTTAGTGGCCCATTGTTGTCATTCCTCCTTTCACTTTAATCACATTCTCCTCTGACTAACCGGTTGGTGGAAATAAAATACGTTTCCTAAATTTTGCACGCTTACAATATTATAGTTAATTCAGTATTACACATTGATCAATTTGTTACTTATATTTACTTCATAATGAAGAATAAAAAAACAAACAATTATAAAGTGAAATTGTTTTGTTTTGTTCTATAAGCCTAAGGCCTAGGTTGACATCACTTCTCGATGAGGGTGTGGAGTAATATTTACTATACCAAACAAAAAACTGTTGTTCAGAGAACAAACTAAATATGCTTGCTATAAACTAGCCAAGTTCATGCAGACCAACATTTTCAACACATTTTTACAAGCGTCTATTGATAAAAAGGTGCGCGGTATACCAGAAAATCTCCAGTTGCTCTTTTGTATCAATTTCTGAAGTCACACGTAGACAACCAAGCGCTCATCATCATTGATTGTTTAAATACATTTTAATAAGCGCCTATCGATACTTAGCTAATTGGTTATGCCCGGAAAACACCAGTTTCTATTTTAGGCCCACGCGCGGGGTATATTACATTTCAACGCAATGGCATATTACAATTTATGTAAGGACTGGTATATGTGATTTTAAAATAGGAAAGCGAAGTGAGGTATAAAACTCGCAAATATATATTACATTTTATATTCGGATTTTGGTGATTAGTGACTAAATACATTTAGACGTTATGTTAAATAGAACAAACTAATTAATATATGAGTAATACAATTTCAAAGACATCACCAGGAAGGAAACCCGTATTTACATTCGCTGGTCTTTTATTTAAGGCACGTGACCAATTGCCTATACAGTACAGAACAATACGCACAACACAACACACAAGATAAAAAATGAATAAAACTGGAGTCAAACTTATAAATCAATTGAATTAAAAGTATTAAAGCGCAAATCAGTTATACCTTAATCATAGTTCTTACTATACCGCACATGTATTGCATGTTTTACTGTAACGCTTATGCTACCACTCATATTTTATAATTGCTAATATCCAAATATTAATTGTGTTAATTGATCATTTGATTTGTATGTGAATAAAATATGTGCACTCTCATTTTTTACAAATAAAACAGTAAGTCAATTAACACTGACATTTCAACACTAACATTGTTCACAAAGCAAAAGTGTCATATTATATAAATTATCATAGGCATTTATGGGGATATTAAATATTGCACCCCGATGAGAGTGATGTCAATCGAGGCCGAAGGGGGCAATATTTACTATAACCCTTAACATGCCTGTGATATTTATTTTATTATATCGAACAAAAATACTCTAATTCAAAGAACAAACAAGTCGTACATTGAAACTAAATTTTGTTGTTGGAAAATCAAGCGCTCATGGACATTGATTGTTTTGAAATACACTATAATAAGCGCCAACTGATTATTAATTAATACGGAGTTCTTGGAAAACCCGAGTTGCTATTTTAAAGCCTAGCGCGGGTCATATTTTAATCAAGCGCGGGGTATATTAAAAATTATACCCCGCTTGGTGTACATTACTTTCCAACGCCATGACATATTAAATGTATGCAGGGATGGGTATATGCGATTTAACAATGTGAAAACGATGTGAGGTATAATAATTCATAAGAACAATTCATCTAGTTTAAGAAAGCGAATAAAGTTTTAAAATCTTATTGACAAAACCAAAGGTATTTTGAAATATGCAATATACAATGTAAATATCGATTCCTAATTGCGTGGATACGTTTACATTTGGTCAATTGATCGTACCAGAATTATATTGACTTTCTTGTAATTCAAAACGAAGGTCAGGTGAGAATTGTAAAACAAAGATCATAATTATTTAAATATATATCGGTGGGTCTATTCTAAAGTTATCAATTCAAAATGGCTTCTTATGCAGGTACGTGTTATATTTTATTAGAGTCTAAATATGAAAATAATTTGAATTGTAACTTATATTAAAATAATCTTGAAAACGCAAATAAAAACAATGTAAACTTACGTTTAAATTGATCGTTACTGTTTCCTTTGTTAAATTAATTTACAAAATCAGCTTTGTTTCATAAATGAACACTCAAGTGAGTAAAAACAAATCAATGATGCATCTAATAACCTTAGGCAGTGGTTACTGGGTTTTAACAGCTAATAATATACCACATGAAAATATAAACAAGTAAATGGACGCAATTAAACCATTATAACACGAAACGTGGCTAATTTTCCGTACAGAAAAAGAGAAAATCAAGTATAGGTTAATCTGCAAAAAAACTATGGGCTGAGCCAAATAATAAATACTTGAAATTCCCAGTTATTGTTCCGTACAATGTTCATGATCCCGAAGGGTGGCGTGACATATTAACGTCTTTTGTACCATCCATCCGAATTCTACTTCAACTGCCGTTGAATTTGTCTTGGTGGCAAGTGACTCGAATTCAACGAAACATAATATGCAGCGCTCCCCCCGGGTGGAGATATTGTCAGGTCGTTTCAGTCTGATGATTTTAGCAGCATCCATTATAAGAGGACGGATACGTTTTCAGGGATTAATTAATTGCCCTTTGATTGTAAATTGGCTTTTGTTTGCTTTACTACAAACAATTACTTTGTTGGCTATGTTAGGAATGATCTAAAAAAAAACGTTATTTTTGCCGATATAATGCAAAAATGTTTGCCTAAATAAAACGAAATGTCACGCGCATAAACAGGCCTTTAGGCCAATAGTTAAGGCTATACTAAACTTTAAAAGTCGATGTTGGAGTTTTGTGTGTCTAACATCTAACATTGGCAGGAACGATTGGAATTTAAAATAACTTTACTCAAGTGTTTGCCTAAAAAAGACAGCCTGTCGCAAGCAAGAAGAATCGGGTCCATGAGTTAAAGCACAAGGTTACAAGTAGAGGTCAACGCTTCATCGAAAATAATATACCCGTATCTCCCGATAGTATGTTTATTAGATTTTTTGTGGAGGCCTATGGTTTAGTATTTTCTAATAAAACTAAAATTGTCACATGAGTGACGGATATACCCCGCATTATGGCCTTGTCACAAAACTATGGCTTCCATTCGAAAGACATGGACAGAGAGAGAATGCTTTAATCTGTCAATGGTCAACAGTGTATTTAGAACAAAATAATTTCAAAAGAAGCTATAACTCTATCAACATTTAGTGGCTTGTAACAAAAGCTGAACTTGATATGTATTTTATGATGATACGACTATGTACCAAAAATAATTTAAATATGTGAAGCCTTTCATTAGTTATTGTCCATGTTGTTCGGGAATTTAAGTAAAAAAGGGGCCATGACTGTGTCAAAATTTAGTGGTTTGTAACCAAAGTGGAACATGACCTGTATTTTATGATGCTACACATGTGTACCAATAATTATTTAAATATGTAAAGCATTTGTTGCGTTATCGTCAGGAAATTATTTTTTTAGGGAATTTAAGTCAAATACAGGGCCATAACTCAGTCAAAATTTAGTGGTTTGTAACCAAAGTCGAACTTGCCCCGTATTTTATGATGCTACACATATATACCAAGAATTATTTTGATATGTCAAGCCATTATTGAGTTATCGTCCGGAAATCATGTTTTTAGGGAATTTTAAGTCGAAAAAGGGCCATAACTCTGTCAAACTTTATCCAACATCGAACTTGACCTGTATTCTCTGATGTTACACATGTGTACCAAAAAATATTTGAATATGTCAAACCTCTATTGAGTTTTCATCCGGAAACCATGTTTTTAGGGAATTTTAAGTCGAAAAGGGGCCATAACTTGGTCAAAATTTAGTGGTTTGTAACCAATATCAAACTTGACCTGTATTCTATGATGTTACACATGTGTATAAACAATTATTTGAATATGTCAAGCCTTTGTTGAGTTATCATCCGGAAACGAAATACCAACAGAACGACAGACCGTCTGACCGACGGACCGACAGACCGACGAACCGAAGGACCGACAAGCTCACTCCTATATATCCCCCCCTCCTAAACTTCGTTTGTGGGGGTATAACGAGGCAACGCAAAGCAAATGCCAGCATACTACAATTTATTTGCATTTTCATCACTTTGTATGCCTAAACTAAATACATGTAATACCGCCATATTACGGTTGGATATCTGCACACAAGACAAGGAGTTAGACAGAAGTGGAAAGTGGAAAGCAAACGTTTGGATGAGATTGGGGAGGAAAAACGAGGGTATTCAGCAAAAGAGGGAAACAGGTGTACTGAGGAGGAGAGGTGAATAAGTGAATAACAAATGGTAAAATAAGGAATACAGGGAATGATAAAGAGAATGTATAGCTGGAGAGAACGAGAGTAGAATGATGCTGTTAAAATGAGATGACGTACGGACGGACAAAAGATAATGTGAAGTTTCAAATAAAGATAGTGTGGTAAGGAGGGGTCGTGAGTCGTGTTAGGGTTTCAAGGAGCAAGAAAGTGCGATTGATGGAGCAAGGATGACACAATGAGAAGCAAAGAACAAAATGTGGGAAAATATGTATTATTAATTTTACAGGTTTGAATGTCCACTTAATAAAAATTTATGTTTCAATTAAGAAATAATTTTCGATGTATCGTTGTTTATCGGCCAAGAGTTGTTAATTGGCCGATAAAGAACGATAATGCAAAAATCAGTTTGATTCTAACATGATTTTACATATATTTTTGCAATTGTATTTTGAATTACTCTTTGCTATACTCCTCTCAGAATCGGGACTTCTTTTTTCGTTGTTTATTGGATAGTTTAACAAGGATATTTTTATTCTTTGTCTATAGTAAAATTAGCGTAGGACCTGTTAGAATATTCTGTCAAGCATTGTCATTTAACGATGACGCGTTTAGAATGTTTAGAGCCTTTGATTGGAGCGTACACAAACAAATTAAAATTAGTTTGAACAGCTATCAATGCTGTCTCTGTTGTCGTTTAAATTTATTTGACTTATTACATACAAATTGAAAGATCTTGACATATACATATTACATACGAATCACAGATAAGCTCAAGAGATAAGCTAAAGAATAATGGCGAATTCGATTGTTTAAATCGCCATCGCAATTCAATTTTTTCTTTACACGATCATAAACAAAATTCTCAATCATGTTTGTATTGTTGTTTCACGTTGGCATCTTTTAATTGGTTGCCAAGTATAGTGTCGTTTAACTTTTAACTTTCAAACTATGGATTAGTACTAACAATCAAATATGTTTTTTGATTTAAAAAAAACAAACAGCAAAGTCCTTCTGTTTTTCTTAAGTGTTTTTGTATTAACTGAACTATGATTTTCATTTTCCCTGTCTGAAAACATTCATAGTACGACATTGTGTTTGACTGCACTCAAAAACAAACACACACTTCACAATGGTTTATTTTACCTATTGTAAAATAACTCATAAGCATAAACCTTTATTAAAAATATTTATTCTCAGACAGATAACTAGAAAACGTGAATGTTCTCTAAACATGTACAACAAAGAGGCATTAATATAGTCCCCAACAATATTAAATAAGGATTCATTTACTAATTTCTTCATCAAATGAAAATAACCTGGTGTTAACATTTCAAGTATTGATGTAATGTAGATGACTTTTAACAGAGATGTTCGCTGTTACATTTTACGTTGTCCTAACAGTAGCAGAGAATAAAAAAGAACTCGCGCGAAAATACACAAGTCTGTGCTTTTGCCCACGTGACCGATGGTCATCTCTTGGCAACACAAACTTCAAACAGTTATTTAACCCACAATATTTTGTCCAAGTTTTATAACATATATTTTGAAATATTTAATGCACAGAACAAATTTCGGAACTAATGGGTTTTATAATCACCATAGGCTTGCAAAGTGAATTGAACCCATTGCAATTCATGCAGTTGAACGAGAATTGTGGGATCATTATAAATATTGAGGTATATATCGGAAGGCCTTTTTTGAATTTATATATTTATAATGGCTTCTTCTTCAGGTACTTGCTATACTAGTATTTTACTATTGTCTATATATCGAAATAATAATAATAATAATAATAATAATAATATAATAATAATAATAATAATAATAATAATAATAATAATAATAATAAAATATGTAATGTAAAAAACATGTTTTTTCTGTATTGTTGTTAATTTAACATTGATATTAAAATATTAATCTGAAAGTTTATATTTAGTCCGTGAAGGACGCTGGTGCGTAGTGGATTTGGTGTCCGCCTAACTATCGGGAGGTCCCGGGTTCGATCCCCACTCTGGGAGCGTTCTCAAGATCTCCACCAAAGACACCAAATACTGGTTCTACCCAGGAAATGGACTCGACAGTGTCTCTATAAGCCTTAGGTTTTCGATTGAATCGAGCTAAAATAAATAGGTTTGAACTAAGTCTATGTCGAAAAATAAAATAAAAAAACACAAGAAAATGACTTATGACGATCTCTTAAAATTAATTGTTGATGTATTCTTTGTTAAATTAATATATACAATCAGTTTCTCCTTCATTAAAACTGTATTTTAAATATTTGTTCAGGGGATAGTGGGAATGTAAATAAGAGTAGAATTTATGAAGGAGGATGGGGAAAGAGAAGTGGGAAGTGGAATATGTGAAGGAGGATGAGAGAAGAGTGAAGTGGGAGTGAGTAATGTGAAATTTGGTAGTGGGAAGGAAAAAGGGATGGTATATTAGGAATATCAAAAGAAGGGTGCATGGAGAGGGAATGAATATTGAATTAGAAAGAAGGGGAGGGTTGAAAGGATCAACTATAAGAAATCTGGAGGGAGCAATGGGGAGTGAGAATGAAAAGTAGAGAGTGGAAGAAGCATTGATGAGAGAGTAGGAAGAAGAAAGTGAGGAGAGAGTAGGAAGAAGAAAAGAGAAGAGTGTGAACATAAGAAAAGAGGGCTTATTCCCATTTTCTTCCCATCTTACCTTATAAAGAGCCGCAGTGTATTGTTGATGCACTACATATAGATTCATTTCGTATTTCTTCTAGGTGAAACAATGAAGCACGAATTGTCACGGGAAACATGACTGAAACTACGAGGAAATGCGCCCAACATGATCGGATATTGCTCACTTGGTAATCGAATTCGTTATTACAATCATCAAATACTGCATACATTATATTTTGTCATTTAATACATAATTAATGAAACCAAGTAATACAACACTATTAACAACAGTTCCCGTGTTTTGTATGAACGTTGCATAGACTAAATAGAAGGATTGAGTAATACAAAATGCGAAGGCTGTGAGAAAGTAGTGTGGTTGTAAACTAGGAGAGAATGAAATACATTTAAGAATAAAGAGAAGTACATGGAATAGTTGAAAGAAGGAAAATATTAGGGAAGAGAGAGGAAAAAGGAAGAGGTACAGGGAGGAAGCGATAGAGAATGCAAACACAGAACGGATGATTTAGTTAAATATTATCCAGAATAACTGAAAAGCGCTTAGTCAGAAGATCCCTGCCGACGTAAATGATTACGGTAAATACGCGATTACCAAATTCCACACATAGATTTGTGTCCAGCATTGCCCATCAGATCACTGTCAACACCAGCATCCAAGTGACAAAAGTCAAATCACATGAAATAAATAAAAACGTTTGGAAAGCTAAAAAAGCCACATGGATACTGTAAAATCATTGCGTTTTTATGTTTACTTTTTAGTTATCTCTTTTTTAAACCCGAAATACGGACATCACTCCTAAACCTAATTCTTAGAAATAATTATACAACTGGCAAACAAAATGTTGAATGAAATAAGTATTAACATACAAAATTTTGCATTATTAATGACTTCCGTACATGTACTTATTTTCTTATGAACCAAATACTCACAAGGCATTGGGGCTCGTCATTCGTTATTACACAGGTTTTATTCTAATTTACATTTACCATGAAACCTGTCCAAACCAAACCCTGAGAAAACCGAACCCCTCTCAAAACCGAACGGCTGCGTCGGTCCCGATTATTTCCTTCTTATTATATATATCAAAAACCCTTAATAAACCGAACCCTTTCAAAAAAGAATACCTAACGATTTTATCGCAAATTTGATCTCATTCAACCTTAAAAAACCTGAATAAACCGAACGTTGTATTCTGTCAGGTGTCACATCGCGATACCGCAGAGGCGTGAACCCGAAATCTGGTAACACGATTACATATAAAGGGTATAATCGCCATGGTGATAACGAGGCAGTGGTGCAATTAGCGATCGGTGCATACGACTCCTGCAATATACGGTTAAATATAAGTGTATGTTCATGTTTATGAAGCGATCTTTCTTAAATTCATTAAGATTAAAATGTATCTTTCATACATTTTGACATCAGGCATGGAAATTGTAGTTGTATGCTCTTCGTTTTTAAATTGTTAATTTCATATATAACGAGAAATTCTATACTAAATAATTTGTATTAGTTTTGGATTATGGATTACTAGTATACACCCCTTCTAAATAAATCAGGTATACCTACGTATAATTCCTCAATACATTATATATAGAAAACATATTTACTGTAACAGTTAAATACAAATACCTTGGGATAAATGTGAATTTTATTTAACAAATATGTTTATATCGTCAACATTCAAATGAATATTCACCAAAAGTAAATATCACACTGAATATATAATGTGTATATACATTGTATAATGAATATTTGTAAACTTGGGATAAATATAAACTTTAACAAATATGCCAATATGTACATAAATAATTACCAAAAGTGATTATCAAACTGTATATATAATGTGAATATAAAATGAATATTTGTAAACTTTAGTTGTACTGCAGTCAAACATGTTGCATTGTTTGGGTGTTTGGGCAAGTGCATTTTCTAATGAAAATGATGGATGTGCTCAATAAAGTATAAACCTTATGTTAATGTCAACTCATAGTTAATTAAATATTCATAATTATTATCAACAGTTTTAAAATATTTTGAGGCAACTGATGCCGAATTTATTATAAATATAGTACTAATAACGCATTTTCATTTGTAAACTCATATTAGTATTTTGTAAAAGTAAAAGTAAATAATGCGACTGTATCGTGAAAGCAGTGTGGAATACAGCTGGAAGTTTATCCCACCGGATGTTATTTCCTCAATGATAGCGTGAAGATGGCGACAAACAATTAGATTCCAATGAATAATTATGTGTCTTCAAAAATTAATATACTAGAAGATTACTCACATTAATGGTCTTTTAAGAGCAAATGTCCTTTACGCATGTACATTACTCAACACCAAAACACAACAACATACGTCACACTAATGATGATATGATTTAGCTATGGTTACTGTATTGGATCTGTGAATGCATGTGATTGGGATTTTAAGCCGGTTTAAAGACGCGCGGGACCCCGTATATGGATTGCTATAGCGACAAATAGCAACTTGATCTGTTTTAATAGCAATACTAATAGAAGAGCAAACGGAATGTATTTTTATTTCCAATTATTAATTATCTAAATTAAACTATGTTGTTCCTAAACGATTGTCAATGCAGGGATTTACACCGATTATCAGTGGAGATCACAGTAAGAAATGTGATTTAATAAATCACCGAGAGTTGTCTTTCTTCAGTCCTCAAAACACGCGCCATTCTATAAATAGCGCCCACGTCACACTTCATAAATAGTGGTCACATCATATTCTATACACAGCGGTCGGTCAGTGTAACAGACTTTTATCAAATCACTATCATCTGACAGAAAACACGAACACGTTTACTTTTTCTCTACATGCATGGGGTGAAGAGGCAGAAATGGTGTTTCGAAGATATTAAATACACTTGCATTTACAAACAAAGTTCTTCCTCAACAGAAAGCGACCTGGTGTAAACATTAAATGTATTGATATGTCTTTTCGCTGTTTTATTTCTCTGTTCCTTTAACATTGGCAGGGAACCGATTTGAAAAACTTACGTAATGGCTGGGCACCAATTTTAGCATTCTCCAGATTATTTTGCGCGAACATACGTAGGCCATTAAACACAGTATGCCATGGTCACGTTGCAATACATAATTACACATACCCCATACAGTGCAATTTGTACTTAACTGGACTGCTGCTATATGCACGCACATGCACTACCAAACTTATAAAAAGTTCAATGTTTTAAAACTATGACAACGCTCTGTTTGAATTCAACTCTTCAAATATATTAATAGCATAAAGCTGAAACCAAGAATGGTAAAACATCGGTGATGTTAAGATACTTGACTGTTACTTTAATTCATTGAATAAAATAAATAAAGAAGTGGGTACGTATGTGCTATGAACAAGAATTCGTATGTTTAGCATACTATGTGGAATAGCTAATAACTGGTTTCATATTTCTGCTAAAAAAAACTACGACAACAAAAACAACATTATTTTCAATTTAAAATTGAATTGGATGGGCACAACAATTGCTTCAAGAATATAAAATCAAATTATAACATTAAAACAGTATCTGAAATGACACAAAACTACTGCCGACTAACGTACTTATGTGCATCACACGCCATTTATACGTATATTGTTCTATACAATATGTTGTGTTATTCACCACAATATTTTTTCAGTAATTATGTTGTAATCGAACTATTTTCTGTAAAATTACTTTATAAACTTCAATCAGCAGGCTTAGTTGTACTGACTTCAATAATAACTTTGGGTTTCCTATACATAAGTGCTCTTATACATTGTAAACGCACAATTCTTCAAAAACGAACTGTATTTGGTCTACCGTTCAAACGATTTGTCTGCCAACAAAGACGACAGCTATAATGGATTCGATCAATCAATAGTTATTTGACAAGCTTATCAAATATTGTCAGGATTGTATTGCTTTTTAATGATCGTGTAATTTGACATGAAATTTGTTCAGGCCTTTAGAACAACCTTTATACATCGAGATATGTAGATGTCGAGTTATTATGATTTAATTTATTCAAGATGGCGATTTTTACAGGTATATAGAATATTTATTTTTCGATATAATTTCTGAATTAGTGAACAAAATGAAACAACTAGTACCTTAACTTTGTACTTAATGTACTTACAGACTAAAGCTTGTTTTAAAGACGACCTGTCAAACATGTCTATTTCCTTCGTAGCTATTTTGACAAGTATTACTTGTCGTGATTCTAATCATTCACGCGTATGAACAGAAGAATTATTTAAAATATATACAGTATGTTCGAAGTAAACACAAGAAAATAATGCATAAAGCACGGATATATAAGCAATACATAACCATTCGTATAACTGTCGTCGCAATTAACGAACCATAAAACCATTCATTTGTTATTTTTGCGGGAGTTAAGAATTAAAGAAACTATGATGGCGGAAGGCGAACGAAGAGTCAGGTTAAGTTGAAAAGGGAAGAAAGAGGGATAACGGGATAAGGCCAATGGTTATGACTACGTTTCCGGTTTACTGAACTGAACTGCTACTATCTCTACGCATAGGAAATAACTTTGTTATTAAATATGTAAACTGTTTAAATCGATTAATCAATCCGACACTCGATGTTATTCAACCCACATTCTCCCTCTGAGTTGTTAAATAAAAGGGGTGATAACTTTCCGTCTTATGTAGAGTCTTCAACTATATCAGAGACGTAAATACAAAAACTACCAAGTGGCTACATCAGTGACCTACATATATTTTCTGGGCTTATTCCATCGAATTATGTCAAGAAAACAGAAGGTGCCTTTGTGTTTGCAATGCGATAAATTGGTGATGACGACAAGGACAATTATAAATGATGAAATGTTGCATATTTAAAATGTAAATACAAGTAAGAGGTTTGATCTGCAGAAAAGCACATCGCATATTTATCATACTATCTGAAATGTCTAATTACGGGTTTCAAATTTCTGTTTTAAACAACAACAAAAGACAAACCAGCATTATTTCAAATTCATCAAATACATTGGATTCACACAACGCTGTTTAAATGACTTAAACTCAATCTATTAAATTAATTTACGGTGTTGATAAGATCGTGCATGTGACTATATGAATAAATTACATAAGACATGCGTATTAACCTATAATACACACCAATAACTCCGTTCTTTCTATACCATACAGTGTATAGCTGACTATTATTCAAACGTTTAATGCTATTGTTACTTTTATCCAATAGTTAAGTAACATGACCATGCTTTTTTTTTTTTCTCAAAGTTAACTTGAAATAGTATGCTTATTGTTACTGACTTCGATTACCAAATAACACACTTTTCGATTACAAATTTTCAAAGTTAACTTTAAATAGTATGCTTATTTTTACTGACTTCGATTACAAGATAACACACTTGTCGATTACAAATTTTCAAAGTTAACTTTAAATAGTATGCTTATTTTTACTGACTTCGATTACAAGATAACACACTTTTCGATTACAAATTTTCAAAGTTTACTTTAACTAGTATGCTTATTTTTACTGACTTCGATTACAAGATAACACACTTTTCGATTACAAATTTTCAAAGTTTACTTTAACTAGTATGCTTATTTTTACTGACTTCGATTACAAGATAACACACTTTTCGATTACAAATTTTCAAAGTTTACTTTAACTAGTATGCTTATTTTTACTGACTTCGATTACAAGATAACACACAACACACTTTTTGTGTTCCTATAATAAAGTACCCTATTTTAAACGCGTAATTCTTTCAAATGCAAACTGCATTGATCTACCATTTTTGACACTGACGAGCAAAACTGACAATTATGATGACAGCTATCGTGGAATTGCTAAATCGTTCTACAGGTAATTCAAAAAATTGCTTACTCGCACAAGTTGTAAGGTTGTATTGACTGTCATGTATAAGCATTTTGAAGCAACCTTTTTAATCGAAATATCGATTTGAATTGTTATTACATGTATCGGATAAATTATGATAACCTCTAGATGGTGGCCTAATCAGCTACGCATCAGTATATAGAACTATCAAGATATTTTTCTGAAAATAATTCACTGGGTTATTTAAACATAATACAACTAGTACAGTAAGTTCGTTTTACATTCATAAATTCACGATGCTTTAAAATGTATAACACATGTGACAACATGATACGCGTGAGTCCGGAATGAGGGAAATTAGCAAAGATTTAAAGAAATGAAATAAAATGAAATGTATTATAACGGATGGTAGAGATGATGTCAAGAAAGGATGCGTTAACTTGGATGTAAATAATCTGGACGGAGGGTGCAAGGAATTGCGACGAGCAGAGAAACAAGTCTAGTTGAATGAAGGGAAAGATACTTCGAAAAGAAGTGAGAGGGGATGTGTGAGAATTAGCGAGTAGGAGGGATGGATGAAATTAAGAAATTCAGCGACAGACCAAACAAAATACAATGAAAAGGGGTTCTGCAACTGGTCATGACCCACCTATCTACTAAGTTTATTTTGTGTTTGCATATTAAATTATTAATAGTTGCAAACTACACAAGTGAATATATATTTACTATTATAGACAAATACAAACTGTTGTCAGATTTACAGCATACTCATATCTTTGCATGGCTACTATGGACCACTATTTATAAAAATGTAACTGGAGAAAGAAATCTGTGGTTATTGGGATGGTCCATGTTGTGTTTTTTTTAAGGTATGACACCCCAAATACCAGAAGCTGTTCTATGCTGATTAAACATGACATCTAAGTTAACAGTTCTAAAGTAGACCATTTAGGGAATTACGTTGAACACTAATCGTTGGAATATGCCTTTATTTATGGACCAAAGTTTGATAGTCCACAATTCAATACAATATACTTGCCATTACTTGCCATTACTGCGGAATTAGGAAATAAAGATATTATTATTTTGGGGGATTTTAGTATTGTCCCTTATTAATTCTTTATTCAGTTATTTGAAATCCGACCTTGTTTAAAATCAGACCACGGTCTTTTTGATACTACACTATATTTCAAGCAATGTTAGCATGGTAGAGGAAATTAAAGAAAAAAAACGTATTGATCAACCACACTTGAGACTGGCGTGTCAACATGAAACAACAAAGAATCGCTAAACCCATATTTATTTGACATGTAATTCTTTTCATTGCAAATTCATTGTTAGGATTGTATTGGTTTCCAACTACATGTAATTTGACACTCAGATACTTCCCTATTATGAGCATTTTAAACAGCTTTGAGAAATAGATTCAGTTTTTTGTGATTTTGTTAATTCAGGATGGCGTCGTTTAGGGAACGTATCGTTTTATTTTTATTTTTCCTTATAAATTCCTTTATTATCTCCTCTCATGAGTGTGTGGGGGTCGGGGAAGCCCCCTTTATCACACTTTACAGAGACAAGTGAAAGGTACATGTTATATAAATGCATTTAAATGGGCAAATTAGTACATAGTATATGTCTCACAACTAGGTAATGTAAATACAGTATTTTAGTTTATTGTATGTTATTATGTTTAGAACTGTATTGTCTGGAACTGGAAGGCAAAGAAGAAAGACATGCATAACAGAAAAGAATATATATATAACAAACATACAGCCAACTATATGTAAGTAATATGTATGTTATTATGTTTAAAACATGTATTGTGTGGAAATGAGAGGCAAAGAAGAAAACCCTACAATGCAAAAAATAAAATTTACAACAAACATACAGCCAAAAATATGAAAGTTATATGTATGTTATTATGTTTAAAACATGTATTGTGTGGAAATGGCATGCAAAGAAGAAAACACTGCATTACACAATATATAATTTATAACAACAATCAATATTTAGATTGATACGGGTATTTAATTACTCTGTTAAGTGTTTACATTAGTTGCTTATTCCGTCTGATCTGAACTTTCAATTTTAAATTTTTCATTTCTAAATAATCATAAAGGCTATGTCTAAATAGTTTTGTGTTTGGTGTCCTGTCGGATGTTTTACATAGAAAAACATAATATTTAAACAACACTATTAAAATATTACCAGAAGTTGAGCTGCTGCTAACAAAGATAGTTGTTTCTTCTGCCAGAGCTATTTTCCTAGTTCATTTTCTAAGGAAGAGTTAATGTAATCTATAGTACTTTTTGAGTTGTTTAAACCATATTTTTTTAACATAATCGTTAACGGGCCAAAAGCTGTGTAATAATCTATACTGTAGCCATTGGATGTTAGTATCTTTAATTATTGTAAAGGGTAATGAATATATATGTTTCCATTGATTGTCATCAAAATTGTAGGTTGCATTCCATTTAGCTCTGCTTATAGGAATAGCATCATTACAATTAAGTATTGTATATGTTTCATGTGTGGATTTATGCACCATACATCTAATTCATTTGCATTCTAATGGACCATTTTCTTTACAAATTGAGAATTATCCTTAAATATCTTTTTTATGGATTGAAGCAAAACGTGGTTTGTTATGAAATCAATATTAACACCATGATTTGCAGCTATTTCTTCTATTCACAGAAAGTTGACCAGTATTAGAAATAGTGTCATTTAGAAATATTATATATTTATTATGACTACTTATATTTAACAGATGATTGATATCGATATTATTCGCAATGTGTAAATAAAACGGACAGTGAAAAGTGGCGACAGACACCAGTTTTCGGTAGATTCACTAGCCTGTTGTGTGTAGTGTTGTTTCTTTTACGTTCCAGTTAAAAACCATGCATTGGTCAATTTTAAACTTATTTTGGAAGGTAATATCATATTCATAATCAGATACTGGGTTAGGGACAAGTTTACGTTAAAATTTACACAACTCGCACGTTCTGACCAGTTATGGAGATTGCGAAAATTAAGAAGAAAATCGTGATTCCGGTTACCAGGGTAGACATAAATTAAAATACATATATACAGCTTTGTGGATAATAGAAACGGAATAAACACAATCGAGTTGCTGGAATTTTATAGTTCGCATCAGAGGATAGAAGTTAACTCATTAAGATAAAATTTGCAAATCCGTCAATTTTGTTGTACGATGTTTTTGTGAAGATGTAATTTAGAAATATTTACAGTATTGGTGCATTTTCTTAGCACCTGCGTACGTAGTTCACTTATACTCATTAATTAATATTGCCATTGAAATGCAGTTTCTTTCATAATTTGATAATTATATACTGTAAATATATACTTTTGAAGTACTCGGACATTGCCATATGTTTATCCTCGGATCATCCAATACGGAAAATATTGTAGGCACGCGCGTCCAATACGGTGAAATATTTTACGGTCTAGAAGTACAATTTTCGACAGCTGATTGGATTATATATAATTAGGCATATAATACTAAAGATTATTATATACCTAGATATTCTGGCTCAATACTGGTACATGTTTATTTAATCTATAATATACAACTGGTCTGACATAATTTCCGTATTTCACATTGTGAAATAAATTTCCGTATAAAGCGGCTGAAAAAACCGGACTATTGTTACGCTGAGTTTCGTATATTTCCGTGACGTTCCGAGTCTCTATTAACAGACACGACGACGCGTAACCGCATGCTGATTTGAAGTATATCAAGTCATTTATCTACATGACATGTATTCATGCGCGTTCTGTTTTGATAAATAATTACATGTAACAGTGATATTTTAACAATAGTCACTGCGCAATAGTGTACTATTTCATGCAAAACACAACACTATAAGGTTTAATTTACACGATATTTTTTAAGAAAGCCTGTTGAGTTTAAAACCCTATTAACGATAACAAAGGCATTGTGGAATGCTTTATTCACCGTAACAATGGTCGATTCACAAATGCCAACCTTGGGGAGGATTTTATATTTTGTTTGGTGTTAAATCGCAACTTGTAGATGGGACCAGTCGAGATTATGCAAATTAATGGCAAGTGTGTTTAAAAAATTCAGATTGTGGGCAAGTTATGATTATTTGATTTCGTTCGTGTAATAATCCGTGTTTTTCATCGTCTTATTTTTAAATACGTTTTTCTTTTCGTGTTTTTTAGTATGTTTTCTTTCCTTTATTACAAAAGTATGGGATAATTTTAATAATCGGTACATGCTAAATAAAGGTATTATTATTAGCTCGCCAATGTACATGGACAAGATTTTATTTAAGTCTCGCTAAATAAACATAGCTTTATTCAACACAAACCTTATACTATGCATTTCAGCATCCCTTAAGGTGCTTATTATCCTAATACTTATGATTCTACAGTCGTCTACCAAATTATTACAAATATGGTTGTAAGCATTATCATAAACATAACTCTCTATTGTTTCCGCATTTTAACTTTCAAAATATGTCTTAAGAAATTAAGTTGTTTTGTATCATGTGTGCTAATTGTCTTAAAATTAAGAATACAAAACCGAAACAATACCACGATATAGCCGATTTAATCCAAACAAAAGTTTAACAATAAACACATACTAAATTACATGGATTTGTGTATGCCTGGTTGCGCTCATTATTACTGCCATTAACAACTGAAAGCTTGAACCTCAATTGCAGTCATTTTTTTAATCGTTGGTGCGGTCTTTGATTGAATAACACTCAATATTTATTTAGAATTTATTATTTATTATATCTTAGAATACTGTTTGATTTCTTTACATTGAACTTCAATATAGTATTTATCATACGTGTCGGACGTGTTTAACACAAAAAGGTAAGATTAAGTTATTTTCGGTATCGATTTTATCTAGATCACAGGAGATGATAAAACTAGTTGTTAAGTTTCAAACAATTTAAAAAAACAGTCTACGGAGATGAACGCGTCGCAATAATTTAAATATTTGTTTTCTGTGCATTAATTGTTACATTGTCATTTGGTTTGAGTACTATTTTGTTACAACGACACCGTACATGGCAAGTTATATCGAATCAGACATGAACAAATGTACAATGGATTGGTCGTATTTGAGTACTATTATTACCTGTATGTCTTTAAAAGCCTTTATAGGTGCATTATAAGCATTATAAACGTTTATTTCACTTTCACAGCGAAATCGGTTGGATAACAGCCCGTGATGTAAACCTAAGTTTTATTTAACATGTACGGTTTAGACAACGCCTAATTTTAGAAACAGATCGGATTTCCTTTTTACGCACTTTTGCACTCATGGTCAGTTGTGTTTACTTAATAATTGATTAGTGTTTTTCTGCCGACGGCGTTTATGCATAAATTAGGCGAAATTTTCCCGACAGTTCATACAACGATGAAATAAAGAAAAATACTATTCAATTATTATAATTACAACCAGAAGTGGATATAAACTTTACTAAACTGTTTAAGGACCGCAACTGACGTGCAGTCTCCGGCGTAGGAATCCCCGTTTTAGTTTAGGTTTAAGTTTCGTCGAACGACATTCCTTATATCTCGTCAGACATTTCAAATTGCTGTGGATCATTTTGGAGGTGACTTTCTAGTAACAAGTTACTAAAAAATATTCAAACTTCTCAATATGCGTTAACAATTCCATCGTCTGCAACCCCGGTAAACGATAAATCAAAAATTTTGTTTACGAACGATTGTGTATATCGTAAACGTTCGGGCAAAACAATGACGTCGTTTCGCAAATAGCTAATGAAAGTAAACATCGTAAAGGTTCGCGCTAAACAATGACGTATTTTCAAATAATGCAGAATGAAAAAGTAGTACAGTCAGGAATAATACAGAGGTAATTTGCATACGCAGCCGGTTCATCAGGCTATGAATGACATGTCACGTGGGCGAATTATCCAATCAGAATGCAGCGTTTATGCTAAAATTTGTATTTATTTTGTGTGTGAAATAAGATCAATGTGCACTTTCCGCCAATTTTAATAAATACATCTAATGAAAAAAACTTGGTATATATTAGTTGTTGCTCAAATTACATGCATTGTTAACGTCATACATTTAATGAAACGCACAGTATTTTATACTTCAAACACATTCTTTCGTTGCCTATAACTGCACGGACACCGACTGTCAGACTGTCTCAATATCCAAACCACAAGATCACAAATAGTTCTAGCACAGTATCAACTGACCCCGTTCCAGCTTAATCGTTGATTTGGCAGCCTCTGAATTTGCCTCAAAATGTTTACTTCATTGTAACAGCAAATGCTCAATCTACCAAATCACTTCAGCACTAGCTCGCAGCGACATTCTTTTTTCAGGGTCTAACAATTTTGCCTCTTAAATTTTGGTGCTGCATTCAATATTTAGATCTTCAATATAATATAATTAGTCTGTGATGTCCGGAGTTTCTCATTCGGTCCACCGAAATGCAGAAAAATACAATGATGATACAGTGGGGTCCGCGATTGTGTTCCGCAAATAAACGATTTATTGCGATTGAGTTTTAACCGTTTTAATCCGTTCAAATCCGATTGTTAGCGATTGTTAGCGTTTGTAAGCGGTGCTACAGTAGTGCGCATGCGTAGCGGTGAAAAGCGCTGAAAGGCGTATGGCTTGGTTATGGGCACGAGCTTTTAGCCAATCAAAATGCCAATAGTGAGAAGATATCACGCCCACTGGTCACGTGGTCCTAACTGAATAATAGACCCTTTTCACATTCCCGTTATCGAGTACTGTAGGATTTGTCCCCTTGATAAAGCGAATCGAGAACGAGACTGACGATGTATTGGCTGTAATTGTCAATATAGGAAAATAACGTTCAGTGGAGAAAATGTTGAATAAAATTATTCCTTTTTAAAAAAAATGAAACTTGTCTCTGTTTTATTCACTAAATTATGTCTACGTGCATATATTTCAAATACTTAAATTTATAATGCAAATAAGGTAACAATCACAACATAGCCAAATCTGCTAACGAAACTAAGTTTGAAATCATGATTATGTTACTTCATATTTAGATCTGAATTTTTAATGACTGAAATAAGTATATAATTGCTGAAATTATTGCAATTTACATATTTAATTCTTAATTAATTAATTAATATTTAAGTAACAGAAGCAGTTCGTTTATTCCGGATTCATTGTCAGCTGAGGTAATTATATTAAAGCTTGACAGTTACAAGTAACATTATTATTATTATTATTATTATTATTATTATTATTATTATTTACCATTGTTGTTATTATTCTATCATTATTATCTTTATTATTATCTTTATTATTATTATTATTATTATTATTATTATTATTATAATTATTATTATTATTATTATGCAGTATGAGCAAGAAAGTGATATACCGTAGTATGCGATTTTGTTCATTTGAGTGAAACAACTTAAGAATTCTACCGAGTTAACAAGAACTGATCAAAGACGTTCTTTCTTTGTACTCTCAAATGATAGAGAATAAAAACAAACAACAAATATGACTGAGAAATAAAACATTATTATTTAATATAAAAACGTGAAAAAGCAGTATTAATTATCGTTGTATGTCTTTAAGCGTTATGTACAAACACATGTACTTTCCATTTATAACTATCATGAGTTCAAGCAAATGATCACGATACTTGCCAATAAAATTATTTTTTTGTCTTAAATAAAGTTGTGTTTTTTTTAAATGATAGTTCTTTCGCTTGTTATCAAGTAGATTCATGAAGTAAGTGGCATAGCTGCCGAGACTATGACACGTGTATTACTTCACTAATTAGTATGTACTTTGATAACGTAATTGTGCAACATGTTATTTTAATATTAGGACTTATATATACACATTTTGGTTACATAATAATGGTCATGTGTTTATACAAGATTTTGATCTTATAATTGATAAGACCAGGTTTGAACAATACGAAGTCGGTCAGTCTCAGGGAAAGTACCTAAGTCTAAATTGCATTTTTTTCCCATTTTAACGACGGTATACTAATTAAACTGACACTCTCTAATCATATATCATAATTATATTGTGTACCATGCCAATTCTGTTTATTGATATTCAACTAAGTGAGTATTTATAACATTTTAAAAGTAATACACTTTAAATTACCGCTATTTAACCAGTATTAACCACTATCAATACATCGCTGGCCTCGTTTTCGATTCGCAAATAAATTATTGTGTCGTGATAATCGCTAAAATTGGGAATGTGAAAGTCGTCTGTTATGAGGTGGATTTCAACTCCGCCCTCTGAGCGCTTTATCTCAATATTAAATGTAGCTCAAAACAAAAATAAAAATTTTATTTAATAAAATTATTTCCATGTCACATATATTAAAAAGTCATATCGTTATGAAGAAAATGCATTTTATTGCAGTCATTATTTAAAATTAAAACTGAGTATTCGCAAATGGATATTACACATACAACCAATTAGAACAATAATGTCACAACAGACATAATACTAACAACAGCAACAGAACACAATTATGATTATTATGATGATGATGATTATAACACTAATAATAATACTAGTATTATTATTTCAATTATTATTGTTGTTATTATTATTAATTTTATTATTATTATTATTAGTAGTAGTATTATTAATAATAATAATAATATTATTATTATTATTAGTAGTAGTAGTAGTATTGTTATTATTACTATTATTATTATTATTACTATTATTATTAATATTATTCATTATTATTTAATATTCTTATTATTCTTATTATTCTTATTATTATGTGCAGCACTAGAACTAACAATAGCAGCAGCGGTAGTAGTAGCAGTAGTGGTGGTAGTTGTAGTAGTAGTAGTAGTTATAGAAGTGGTAGTGTTAGTGGTTGGAGTAGTAGTAGTAGAAGTAGTGATCGTAGTAGTTGCAGTTGTTGGTGTTGTTGTAATGGTAGTTGTTGTGGTAGTAGTAGCAGTAGCAGTAGTAGTAGTAGTAGTAGTAGTAGTAGTAGTAGTAGTAGTAGTAGTAGTAGTAGTAGTAATTGTAGTAGTAGTAGTAGTAGTAGTAGTAGTAGTAGTAGAGTAGTAGTAGTAGTAATAGTAGTAGTAGTAGTAGTAGTTGTAGTAGTAGTAGTAGTAGTAGTAGTAGTAGTAGTAGTGGTAGTAGCATTAGTAGTAGTAGCTGTAGTAGTAGTAGTAGTTGTTGTTGTAGTAAAAGTTGAACATGTAGTAGTACATGAAGTAGTAGTAGTAGTAGTAGTAGTAGTAGTAGTAGTAGTAGTAGTAGTAGTGGTAGTAGCATTAGTAGTAGTAGCTGTAGTAGTAGTAGTAGTAGTAGTAGTAGTAGTAGTAGTAGTAGTAGTAGTAGTAGTAGTGGTAGTAGTAGTAGTAGTAGTAGTAGTAGTAGTAGTGGTAGTAGTAGTAGTAGTAGTAGTAGTAGTAGTAGTAGTAGTAGTAGTAGTAGTAGTAGTAGTAGTGGTAGTAATAGTAGTAGTAGTAGTAGTAGTAGTAGTAGTAGTAGTAGTAGTAGTAGTAGTAGTAGTAGTAGTAGTAGTAGTAGTAGTAGTAGTAGTAGTAGTAGTAGTAGTAGTAGTGGTAGTAGTAGTAGTAGTAGTAGTAGTAGTAGTAGTAGTGTTAGTAATAGTAGTAATAGTAGTAGTAGTAGTAGTAGTAGTAGTAGTAGTAGTAGTAGTAGTAGTAGTAGTAGTAGTAGTAGTAGTAGTAGTAGTAGTAGTAGTAGTAGTAGTAGTAGTAGTAGTAGTAGTAGTAGTAGTAGTAGTAGTAGTAGTAGTAGTAGTAGTAGTAGTAGTAGTAGTGGTAGTAATAGTAGTAGTAGTAGTAGTAGTAGTAGTAGTAGTAGTAGTAGTAGTAGTAGTAGTAGTAGTAGTAGTAGTAGTAGTAGTAGTAGTAGTAGTAGTGGTACTAGTAGTAGTAGTAGTAGTAGTAGTAGTAGTAGTAGTAGTAGTAGTAGTAGTAGTACCAGTACCAGTACCAGTAGTAGTAGTAGTAGTAGTAGTAGTAGTAGTAGTAGTAGTAGTAGTAGTGGTAGTAATAGTAGTAGAAGTGGAAGTGCATGAAGTAGTACATGTAGTAGTAATAGTAGTAGAAGTAGTAGTAGTTGTTGTTGTTGTAGTAGTATTAGTAGTTGTAGTAGTAGAAGTAGTACATCTAGTTGTACATGTAGTAGTAGTAATAGTAGTAGCAGTAGTTGTAGTAGTAGTAGTATTAGACGTAATAGTAGTAGTAGTAGTAGTAGTATTAGTTGTAGTAGTAGTAGTAATAGTAGTAGAAGTAGAAGTGCTTGAAGTAGCACATGGAGTAGTAAGTAGTAGTAGTAGTAGTAGTAGTAGTAGTAGAGTAGTAGTAGTAGCAGTAGAAGTAGTAGTAGTAGTAGTAGTAGTAGTAGTAGTAGTAGTAGTAGTAGTAATAGTAGTTGTAGTAGTAATAGTAGTAGTAGTAGTAGTAGTAGTAGTTGCAGAAGCAGTAGTAGTGGAAGTGGTTGTTGTTGTGGTAGTAATTTTGTTGTTGTTGTTGTTGTTGTTGTTGTAGAAGAAGTAGAAGTAGTAGTATTAGTATCAGTAGTATTAGTATTAGTTGTAGTAGTAGTAGCGGTAGTATTAGTAGTAGTAGTAGTAGTAGTAGTAGTAGTAGTAATAGTAGTAGTAGTAATAGTTGTAGTAGTAGTATTAGTAGTAGTAGTAGTAGTAGTAGTAGTAGTATAAGTAGTAGTAGTAACAACAAAAGCAGCAGCTGTTGCATAGGTATTTACCATATTACTTGCTAAAATTACATTTGTAACTGCTAATTACTGAACTCAATGTCAGCAGAGATGATAGCTACAATGTGAGACATCCAAATATAGATGTACAATGCTGTGGTCATGGTTATTTATGATAATAAACACAGGTTGTGCGCTATAATATTTATACGAAGTGATACCTAAATTGTGTTATGTTTTACTGTGTTACTATTAGCATTGCAATGCATATTCGGAATGGTGAAAAGTCGGACATAGTACACGAGCATTAGAGCTGTAATAGTTATAATATGTGAACAAAATAATTAATAGAAATACAGATGTACATTAACTATATAGTTATATTGTAATATTAGAAGTGGAATTTTGAAATATTCAATGGTTATTCTAGAATAACTTAAATGCAAATACTGAAAGATATGAAATTACTTATAAGTCTGTTAATGAGAAAATTGGCGTATGTTTCTCGAATAAGTCATACTGAAGTGGACAATTAACACATACAAGTATAAATATAGTAATACACAACGTATTTAGTGACTGTTGTTAAAGAATCCCGACTTGATGTGGCCGAATGTGTGTACCAAATTATTAAAAACATGACACCTGTTAAGAATTATTTACTTGTCGTAGATTAAATAATGACCAATCTTTAATTAATCAGTCACATCAGTATTAAAATTGCAATTGAGTAGTACTGTATGTATGAGAAAAGACACAAATAATTACTTGAGCAGGTGAGAAACAGGAGATTAATGGTACCTGATGAAGAAGTATTTAATTGTATTTAATGCAATATACTATACGATATATTCATTGCATTAAAACATTATACAATGCTTATTCCAAACATAACAAATGCAAATGGAGAAAGTACATAAAACATTTTCTGGAGCAGCAATATTCAAAAACAGATCGTCCTTGGTTAAACAAATAAACAATTATAATTATTAGTTAGATAACAAGTTAAAAACACAAGGTAATCTTCTCATTTGACTGCGATCAATAATCGACACAAATAAACAAAATATTAATATTGATATAAAGCATATATGTATTTGCAACGCAATCTCTAAGCTGGTTTGCGAAAAAATATATTTTGCCAAATTGTATATTTCTTTTTTGGATTGGGTGTTTAAAAGATTTTGGAACTTAAATATCGATGGCCAGTGACAATAGTATGGTTTTAGAAATGTTTTCCTCATTCCTCTATATTTAGGGCATACTAATAAAAAATGATATTCCGATTCTACGATATTCATTGACTGTTGTTAGAGAATCCTTACTTTATGTGGCCGTATTGTGTGTACCAAATTATTAAAAACATGACACCTGTTAAGAAGTATTTACTTGTCGTAGATTAAATAATGACCAATCTTTAATTAATTCCACAGTTTCGACAAATTATCTTTTCACACTTTTGGAAATTAACCGAACAGTCACATCAGTATTAAAATTGCAATTGAGTAATACTGTATGCATGAGAAAAGACACAATGCTTATTCCAAACATAACAAATGTAAATGGATAAAGTACATAAAACATTTTCTGGAGCAGCAATATTCAAAAACAGATCAACCTTGGTTAAACAAGTAAATAATTATAATTACAGTTAGATAACAAATTAAAACTACAAAGTAATCTTCTCATTTGACTCTGATCAATAATCGACACAAATAAACAAAATATCAATATTGATATAAAGCGTATATGTATATGCAAGTCAATCTCTAAGGTGGTTCGCGAATAAATATATTTTGCCAGATTGTATATTTCTTTTTTGGATTGGGTGTATAGGTAATTGGTCACTTTCCTCAAGATTTTGGAACTTAAACATCGATGGCCAGTGACACTATAATGGTTTTAGAAATGTTTTCCTCATTTCTCTATATTTACAGCATAGTAATAACAAATGATATTCCAATTATACGATATTCATTGTACACGAGACATAGCATGAACGGAGTTTATTTCTGGGAAAACATGGACCCCACGCGTGAACGATGTATTTTCGGCTTAATGTCAGAGGTCTGTGCTATAAACTAAACCAATCAATACACAAGAAACTTTATTCAAATATCGTTGTCGACAAATTAGCAATATACAACTCTTAAACATTAAATAGCATGAGCATGCTTTGGAAAGAAATGCACTAGTACAGCTTGCCGTATATGAATAGATTACATACTCGACACATTATTTACCTTCTATGCATTATTTTCTGTGCCGCTCTCTTTACACTTATTTTTTCTTGGATAATCCTTATTTAAAAATCCTGTAGTCATTGAAGAGCGAACATAGTTATTTTTTTAATGTTTGAAAAGAAACATAAAGTTATATAAGGTAGCCAATAAGTTCTTAAAGGGTATAGTATGATTTAGTATGAGTGTAATGTGTGCCGTACCGATTTAGTCTTAGTTTAAATCCCCAAAGCTTTGCATTGACCGTTCAAGAGCGGTGACCCCAGTTGTATTGTTTGTTGTGTGTCATGATTTGTTTGTATCGTGCCGTGTTGTTTCGGCAATTGGTCAGTTGCCGTAAATAAAGGACCTCGTGCCGTGTTGTTTTGGCAATTGGTCAGTTGCCGTAAATAAAGGACCTCGTGCCGTGTTATTTTGGCAATTGGTCAGTTGCCGTAAATAAAGGACCTCGTGCTTCTCGCCTGCTGACGCAGCTGGAGTTTCACTTTGTTTATAAATGCGATCTAGAACAGTAAATTAGGGGTGGAAATCCACAAGTTACACATAGGACCATGTTACCATGTTACCATTTATGCCGAATATCTTTTTTTTTCATTATTTCTTGTTCAATATGTTATTGTTTTCTTCGAAACATTATATTTATTTATCAATGTATAGGTCCAGAACAAATGGCGCTGCACTCATTATGACAGTCAACACAGTAATGTTTGATATCTTTTGAAATTCAATGTCATATTGACATAATCAATGACAAATTAATATACACTATTATACTTTCAAGCATTTAACAGATAAAAACGCTTGAGTAACCAAATTATCATAATACGTCATTTAACTAGTCTGGCTCTTCCATTCAATAGACACAGAATAACGTAACTCTTCAAACCTCTGTACTTAACAGTATTATTTCGCCCGAGAGGCGAACTCTTTTATCAACAACATCGCTACCATAGTCCTATTTATGGTTTATTAAAATATAATAAGCCAAGAGCGAAAACATACGAGCGTCATATATGGAAATACGAGGACGGTAACTACAATGTGTTACGTGAAACCTTCTCTACATTTAACTGGGAAACAATCGCAAGTAATGACGTCGACACATATTGCACTAATATCACTGATACTATTATTCGTAATGCTAAACATTGTATCCCAAACAGGCTAATACAAATCAAACCGCGTGACGCTCCTTGGCTCAATACACATATACGTCGTATGATAAGAAAACGCAAACGAGCTTACCAACATGCGAAACGCAAAAACAGTACCTATTATTGGTCCAAGTTTCGTGCACTCAGAAACCAGACCATATCATTAATTAGACAAGCAAAAGATCAGTACTATGTAAACCTACGCGATAAACTCAAACAAAATAACCACACGTCTAACGACTGGTGGAGAACTCTCAAGTCATTTATCAACAAAGCTAACAATTACTTAAATTCTGCACTCATTAATCCCACCGACAATTCAGCTGTAACTGATTGCTTTGAAAAGGCGAACATTCTTAACAATTTCTTTCAAAGTCAGTCAAAAATTGACATTGATAATGATAACATTCCGGATCTCACTTATGTACCAATTGCTAACTTGCTAGAGTCTCTTATTATTACATCTACTGATGTTCATGATGTTCTAGAATCACTTTCTGTTGATAAAGCATCAGGACCTGACGGTATAAGTAACCGTATTTTAAAAGAATGTCGAGTCGAATTGTCCACTCCCTTATGTGAACTCTTTAATTTCTCACTCAACAAATGTATAATGCCAAGCTGTTGGAAAGATGCTAACGTCAGTGCAGTTTTAAAAAAAGGTGACCCTAAATTAGCGATTAACTATCGTCCAATATCATTGCTTAATACAATGGAAAAAGTGTTTGAAAAAATAATTTTTAAACATGTGTACAATCACCTTATTAGTAACAAAATACTGACCTCATCTCAGTCTGGGTTTTTGCCAGGTGACTCTACCACAAACCAACTCACTTATATATACGATACGTTTTGCAAAGCCCTTGACAATGGATTAGAGGTAAAAGCTGTATTTTTTGACATAAGTAAAGCCTTCGATAAGGTCTGGCACCTGGGTCTATTACATAAACTCAATGCTATTGGCATCCGTGGAAAGTTACACTCTTGGTTTGTAAATTATCTTAATGGAAGACGTCAACGTGTAGTACTTCCAGGCGCAGTTTCTAACTGGGCTACACTAGAGGCCGGTGTCCCTCAGGGCTCTATATTAGGGCCCCTATTATTTCTAATCTTCATAAATGATATTGTAAACGACATTCAAAGTAACATTCGTCTGTTTGCTGACGACACATCCCTATACATTATCATAGATGACACAAATACTCGTAATGCTATATTACAAAACGATATCAACAGAATATCTGATTGGGCCTTAAAATGGCATGTCTTATTTAATCCTTCTAAATCTAAAACAATTACATTCTCCAGAAAGCAACAACCGAATACATATAGCTTTAAAATGTTGTCTAAGCCAATACCGGATGTCTGCTCCCACAAACATCTAGGAGTTTTTCTTTCGAATGATTGTAAATGGCACATCCATATTAAATATATAACTGATAAAGCATGGAGTCGAATTAATATTATGCGCAAACTGAGATTTAAACTTGACCGCAAATCGCTTGAAATAATTTATACGTCCTTCATTCGACCGCTATTAGAATATTCAGATGTAATATGGGATAATTGCACTCAAGCAGAAAAACGTGAACTTGACAAAATTCAAATCGAAGCAGCGCGAATTGCTTGCGGGTCATCAAAACTAGTATCTATAACCGAATTGCAAAAAGAAATTAACTGGGAACCGCTACAAGATCGACGCGACAAACACCAACTAATACTTTTTTACAAAATGCAAAACTCTCTTACCCCTCAGTATTTGACCGACCTGGTACCTCAACATGTCGGAGCTGCTACTAGGTACAATCTCCGTAATGCGAATGACTTGCGCACATCCGAATCTAGATCAACCCTTTACTATAATTCATTCCTACCTGCAGTTATTCGAAAATGGAATATATTACCAGAAGATGTAAAAAATAGTGAATCGTTGAATATTTTTAAATCCAAGCTTAAAAGAGGCATGGTAAAAACACCATCGTACTTTTATATAGGACAACGTTATCTTCAAATACTCCACACGCGGTTAAGGACCAAATCGAGTGCGCTTAACCAACATTTTTACGCAAAAAACATCATCGAGTCTCCACTATGCTCGTGTGGAGATATTGAATCTAACTACCACTTCTTTTTCGTATGTCCTTATTATAACGCCATACGTACTACATTAATGAACAGTATCTCCGGAATAACTAGCGTTGTTGAGCTCAATATTTTGCTTTTCGGCAATACATATCTTGACGAAATTGAAAACTCTGAAATTTTTCTACATGTCCAACAATTTATAAAAGAATCCCGGCGATTTTCTTAACAATCCGGTTATGAGTAGCTGTTGTTACTTGATGTTCAAATCCTTGCACCAACAATCCTTCGTCCTTATTTTTATTTTTACTCTTTTTTTTTTTCCAAAACATTTGCATATTTACCATTCACATTTCCTATATCTGGCATAAACCATGTACTATTGTTCTTAACACACTGCCAATTATGTGTAAATATTACCATGAGGAGAGAAACTCTATAAGAATTATTTCTTCCGTTTTAATCCTCTTCTAATACTCATTGTATTGTGTATTTTGATATATTATGTATTTGCTAAAAGAAATAAATATGTTTAAATCAACTCTGCTTACGCATGAAATAATCCCGCGCATGAAAATTGTTTCAAGAAATGACTTTATTGATACCTTTAATCAGTCCAATATTAAGTTAATACTGATAGTAGAATATATGTATGTAAAATAAAATTCCAATAGTAAGTGTGTAACGCTGTTTAGCGAGTTTATTATAAAAAGCTACTTTCACTTCCGTGTTGGGGGAACATTTAAGGTTAGATACAAGTAAACCCAATTCTCATATGGTCCCATTATAAAACGGCGAACTTCCAAATTTCAAATTGTGCAAGCTTGGTATCAATTAAATGAAGAATCTTCCCTCTTCCACAAAATGCAAAAAAAAGACATGACGTGTTACTTCTTGTCAACAATAAGGGATTAGCTGATCATTGTATTAACTTTATTTCATCGTGCCTCAGAAAGTTGCAATTATGTTGCTCTGGTGAACATTAAATCATTGAGTAATAAAATTGTAATTCAATTGAATTAATATTCTCTTTTATTACTATTTAATTTGATTTGCAATGCTATGTGGTTAAAGTTTATTTACAAGTGCGCTTTTTGTGATTAATTCTGGACTAATTGTGGGGTTTGGCAAGCCTTTAAACCGTTTAAATCCCCAAATGCTTTGCATTGACCGTTCCAAGGCGGTGGCCTCAGTTTGAATCATTTTTATGTTTTGTGTAGTGTTGTATGTATTGTCCTGTATTGCATAGGTAATTGGTCACTTTCCTCAATTAAAGGACCATCGGATAGTAATAAGGGTTCTTTCGTGATGAAGTCTCTGGACTTTCATTATTCCTATATTTCTAAGAAAATGCATCATACCTGAATGCAGACACCGGTAGGGAAATGGGTTTCGGCAGTCATATTTTGACAAAAGTCCATGTCACAGTAAAAACACCCGAAAAGCTCATCTTTAAAGTTAGCCGCCAAAGAGATACCAACAAATGTTCCAAACACACATACGATATTAAAAATAACCAAACAAGGCATGTTTGACATTGCTTAATACTTTTTATACCAGGAAACTTATAAGAACATGATCGTAACAAAGTAGAACTTGGTCGATTGTTTTGCTCAAAGGAGCTTTTCTAGTAACAAACACGTTTTAGAATTATGCTTCTTAATACACGTATAATCAATGTATGTGATGTATTATATAACATAAATGCGATTAATCTAGTATTATATAACATGTACGTACGTCATTTGGTGAATTCTACAATTAAACAGCGAGCGATCGAGAAGTAGAATGATCGAGGAACATAATGCTCCAAGAATAGTAACTCAGGATTATATACACTTTAATGCGTTCAATTCATTATAACGCATATTAAGTTAACAAACACTCTGTAATAAATGGCACAAATGCTTTATAATAGTGATTTAATATTATCAAAGGAGAGTAAAATGGGACGCTTTGTTTAATATACGACTTTAAGGAACGTACATAATTTATAGGACCGAAATAAATATGGTACAATGTCAGGTGTATCGTTATGAAGCGAAAGTGGTGCCACACGTTGCCCGATCAATTTCAGTAAAAATGCGGCAACTGTCATCTTTCTGACATTATATTATTTTCGAAGTATTTTAAGACCTTATTTAGTCGTCCCATTTTAGCCGAGGCAGCCGCCACGGCGTGCCTCGGCGTGGCTACACTGCTGCTAAGAAATATATTCAACTCGCAATCAAATATCTGTTCTCTTGTGTTCTGTTTCTCAGGCACGTGACATCATTAGATCGGCTTGTCGCTCTTCTCAGTTTGAAGTCACAGACATAGACCTCCAGGACTACTTCTCGACACTGATCGACCTGTTGAGCGATTGGAAGTTTAGAGCTCACAACGGCAGTGCGCAGGAAGCTGCGAGGAAATTAAAAGATGTAAATGTATACAGAGTTTAAACTGATATGATGTGTTGTGTTAATGTACTTAACATTTTAACAAATTTATTATTATGAAGAAAATGTTATTGCTTTGATTAAATACGTACAGTTTTACTATATCTTTACAGATCAAACATGACATAATAGAGACTACCGTACATGAAATAAATCGTGTTCTCATCGCCGCCTCTGAAACCTTTAGATGTATTAATCAAGAATCCGTAGAATCTGTGAAAATAAAATTTGCGTACTTGGCCGACTGTCGGAAGAAAATCGATGAACTGATTGACACAATGTCTATGAAACTTTGAAAATTATAAGAAAATTGCTGAAAATAACAAGAACATCGCTGAAAATTCCAAGAAAATTGCTGACAATTCTAAGAAAACCGTTGAAAATTCTAAGAACATTCTGAAAATTCTAAGAATATCGCTGAAATTTATATGAACACCGCTGAAAGAGCGCGCTTGATCGAACGGAAGATTGCGAACAACCCTAAAAAGATGGACATAAACCACAAACAAGATTTACAATGTATGACCCTAATTAAAATTTCAACTTTACTGCGTATTGAAATAGTTTTAGTGCTGTTGGCATGTATGCTTGTCTGATGATTTATTTACATTTTGAACCTAAGGGTCACATTTGGCAATTTGACATTTCACATGAACAAATTCCTATTTAATTAATTCCATAAAATAAATAAACTTAAAAATCTGTTCTAACAATTATTGACCAAGTGGTGTCTTTATTTAATATTGTACCTGTATTTTGACTCTCAGCAGGTGAATCACATTGTGCAAGCCTTGAAATAGCTTGGTTCCAATTTTCTTACAATAACCTCACCTAGAGTAGCTCAATATTCTTCACATTGCAGCTGAGAATTATGTCCAACTTGTTACAGGCTATGAGGTATTTCCAAACTATGCGTCTGATGATATATTCGATGCTTTAAAATGAAAAAGTTTGAAATAATGATTGAAACTTTAAACATAAACAATGCAAAGTTTTAATTAGCCTGTTTGAATCCAACACTTGTTTGGTCTTATTGAAGTCTTTGTCAGTGTGTCTTATTTTAACTTGTCATATCTGGTCAATGATGCCTCTGACGTTACGGGTTACTGCTGAATATATGTTTTCTGTAGAACTTTTTAGAATTGGATGTTGGTGTAACAATATAATCAAGAAGGTGAACTACAACGGCTGTCAGCAGTGGTTATTGTCGTAGTATTGTAACTTGATATCCCTGCATGCATGAGTTACATCCGCGTAGCATTTCTGCCTGGCATTCGGCGACAAGACTCTGTAACATAAAGACTGGTTTGTGGTGACATTGGCTGGATATTAGTGGACCTGTAGGAGATGGCTTTCATATGCCCGATGTAGGAACTGGTTTTGATTCCATATAAAATTATATTGGCACTTTGTCGATGCCACAAAGCACTCTTGCAGGTGACATTTGGCCGGTGAGTGCCGGCCGAAAGTGCCAAAATATACGCCGACAACTAGTTTTAAAAACCTAAGAGTTAATTGTGAAGGTGGTATTGTAACAGTCACATTTAACAAGTCCAAATTCTAGACATTAGCCGGCGAGTGAAGGTTTGATACAAATCAGGCTACATGTCCTCGTTAAAAAGAACTTGCTATCTTCAGTATGGAACCCAGCTAGCGAAAGGCCGAATGCCAAGGAATTTGAATAACTCATATTTGACTGTTGTCTGCCCGGCACTCTTTAGACAATTTACATGGTGCTAAAGTCGATTCATACAGGCATCAGCTTGTGCCTGTCGATAACCGGGCAAACAAAGGCCACAGTCCACGTGGTACCAGCCCGTCTCTTGACATGTTTATCTCCATATTTACTTGAATAAAGTTTTAATCTGGGTGAAGTAACGCTTGTTTGATGTATGTGGGACAGAGAGATAGCTGATGGCATTGAGATGCCCGACAAATTTACAGATTTACCTCTTTCTAATTTGAAATTGGTACCTTCCTGATGGCAAAAAAACACTTGAATGGTCATTCCCTAAAGTGCCTAATATAACAGAAGCATTAAAGGAGAAAATATAATCAGCGAAAAATTACACTATAGTTAGCGACCGGTGTCACTTAGCTCTTTTGTAAAAACAATTACTGACGATCAAGTCCTATGGTCGTTATTTAATCAATATCCGTCTACGATGCAACATATTAATAGACATTTAATTACGTATGGTTTCTTTAAATCCACACACTCTTCGGTTTCCTCAACCACACATTTCCCGTATCTAACACCCGTTCAATTTCGCATTCACATTCCACATTTACACATTTTCCAAAACACTCAAGAATATTAGATTCGATAGTTGCATGTGTCTCACAATGTACGTATCCCTTATAAGTTCACACCATTCCTCATTTCTCCTGGAGTTATAACTCGCATGCACGTTTCACATGAACAGTTCGTACAGAAGGAACAATTGTACTGTCATAACACACCTGACACTGCTGACTGACACAATCACATAGAAATAAGACATGTTCACGTCGAAGTCGTGCATTCCAATAGTAATATCACATGGACACTTCTTACTCGTACATTCTAGTTGTATTAAAATATGGACACTTCTTACTCGTATATTCGTATTGTAATAACACATGGACAATTTTTACTCATACATGTGCATTTCTAGTGTAACGACCCACAGATACTTCTAACTCATGCGTTCTAATTGTGATATCACATAGACAACTCGTACATCCCTGTTGTAGTACAATATAATCTGCAATTGCGAAAGGGGCATTTAAATTGTCACACTTTGTGTATTTGTTAATTATAAATGTTGTGTTTTGTCTTTTGAACAGGAATTCACACTTGTTCACACTTAAATTCAAACAAACGAAGGAGATGTGTTGGTTAACCTATCAAAATGTGTGAAAAACAACTATATATAGCATAATTAAAGTTTAAGTCTTTGTTTAGAAAGCTAATTGAATTATCAAAAGTTTAACAAATGTTTTATACTCGACAACTATGCAGTCGCTATTCAATTTTCTTGGTATGATAACATTAAAACTAATGTCTCACCAACAAGTTCAGTATGTTTGACTCGCTTTATTATAGTCGATAATAGTGTTAAACCAATCAAGATCTCGACTGAAAACTCTTACTTTGATAACATACATGAATGACAGCTTGCATCAAAGAATGTCGCAAAGTGACGATTTTAATTTTCGAATTTCCATCGTGACCGCAAATCAATCAATTTTGTTTTGGCAGCGACAATTACTGGCTATACGTTATAACATTGATAGTTTTAACACGTACATTCCTATTGTTATGACAGATGGACACTTCTAACTCGTAAATATCGATTGCAATAACACATGGACACGTCTAATAGCAACATGCCTATTGTAATTACAAATGGACAATTTAATTCGTGCATTCCTGTTGAAATAATACTTGTCAAATTCCGATCAATTCCGAGGCAATTAAATTCAATGCATTCTGCTCGTTCATTACTGATTCTTCATTGTGTCATATACATTAAAATTACACTATTCCTTTAAGCAGATTCATTCACAATTACATCTGTATTGAGGCACGCGAATTGGACTTTTGCATATTCCTGTGTAACCGACACAATGTGCAAATTTCTCCTTCCTGTGTGTTTTAATATCGAAGAGAGTGACAATTCAGCATAAATGTAAACAAATCTCTATGGAAGTTTCGTCCGAGATTTTTTAATCCTATTTAACATATATTTTTTAGGGCAAATGCAAGTAAATTCTGGAGGATTTTGCGTCTCCTTTATCTGTTTCAATTCTTCTGTAGTTGACTTTCGACAAAAACCGTTCTTTCTGGATAGTAAACATATATGGTATTAAATTAAAAGATACGATATGAAACCTTTTTAACAAAATATAAGCACTCTAAAGCAATATGAGCTAGTAATCATTTTGTCACGATGTTTTCAATTGGATCTTTTACTATGTCTATAGGTAGGAAAAGGTAACCCCAATCATTGTTATATGGATCATGTCCTTCTTGCAAAATACGTAATTCATAAAAGAGCAAGCACATATTTGATTCAACTAGTACAACATTATGCGAAAGGGTCTCTTTCAGCTGCCCTTATTAATTATTTCCGAGCATGTGCGGGTCGTATTGGTGGTTACGTTTAAACGTTTCACTTTTGTATTTATTAATTCAAAATTTATGTATGCGTTATAGTATACACACCATAAATATATTTACTACAAACAAATAGCTGTCATTAACAGATGGAACGATAAAATGAATGTAACAAAAACAGTGTTCACGTCGTTAATGTGATGCTATGTACTATGTTGCTGATTATAATAAACACAAGACAGACATGTGCGGTACATTAGATTGTTCATTTTTTATGCTTAGTACTACGAGTTTTGTTACATGTATATTTATATCTTTTCATATACTTACAGTGACAAATTTTCAATTATTTTCATTTCCGTTTCAGAACTGTCGATGGTATTGCAAACAGTAACGGTAAGAATCACAAACAGATGAGCGATTGATTTACATATTGCTTGCCATAAACGAAAACAATATGTCTAGTATGATTTTCCTCTCTTGGAACAGAAATTTTCACATTTCTTAATGGATTAAATCGGTATAAATCCATATATATTCTGACAGGACGCTTTCAATGTGTTTCAAGTCCTTTCAATTCACATGCTTACTGTTAAATTCCAGTTTCGCAGGTGTTATTGTGATTTTTGTGTCGTAGTTACTTTGGACACATTCAGACATCATGCAACTCTCTGAACGTAAAGCTAAATTTCGAACTGAAACTGAACGAGTTATTTCACATTACACGTGGCTTACCCTATAATACGTTAGTCCAATCTTAACAAACTTCAGTGTCTAATTCCAGGAAATGCTGAACAGAATATGTGACACAGCACATGGTGCTAAAGTCGATTCATACACGCATCAGTCTGTGTCTGTCGGTAACCGGGCAAACAACGGCCACATTCCACGTGTTACCAGCCCGTTTCCAGGCATGTTTATTTTTATGTTTACTTGAATACAGTTTTAATCTGGGTGTACTAACGATTGTTTGATGTATGTGGAACAGAGAGGTAGCTGATGGCATTGAGATGCCCGACAAATTTACATATTTACCTCGTACTAATTTGAAATTGGTACCATCCTGATGTCACACAGAATACTTGAATGGTCATTTCCGAAAGTGCCTAATATAACAGAAACATTAACGGAGAAAATATAATCAGCGAAAAATTACACTACAGTTAGCGACCGATGTCACTTAGCTCTTTTGTAAAAACAACTACTGACGATCAAGTCCGATGGGCGTTATTTGACCAATCTTCGTCTACGATGCAACCTATTAATAGACATTTCATTATGTATGGTTTCTTTAAATCCACGCACTCTTCGTTTTCATCATCCACACAGTTCCCGTATCTAACACCCGTTATATTTCGCATTCACATTCCACATTCACACATTTCCGAAAACACTCAAGAATATTGTATTCGATATTTGCATGTGTCTCACAATGTACATACCGCTTATATGTTCACACCATTCCTCATTTCTCCTGAAGTTATATCTAGCATGCACCTTGCATATGAACAGTTCGTACAGTAGGAACGATTCTATTGTAATAACACACCTGACACTGCTGACTGAAACAATCATATAGAAATAAGACTGTTTTCTTCGAAGTCGTTCTTTCCAATAGTAATATCACATGGACACTTCTTACTCGTACATTCTAGTTGTATTAAAATATGGACACTTCTTACTCGTACATTTCTATTGTAATAAAACATGGACAATTTTTACTCATTCATGTGCATTTCTAGTGTAACGACCCACAGATACTTTTAACTCGTGCATTCTAATTGTGATATCACATAGACACTTCTAACTCGTACATCCCTGTTGTAGTACAATATAATCTGAAATTGCGAAAGGGGCATCTACATTTTCACACTTTATGAATTTGTTAATTATAAATTTTGTATTTTGTCATTTGAACACGCATTCACACTTGTTCACACTTAAATTCAAACAAACGAAGGGGATGTGTTGGTTAAGGTATCAAAATGTGTGAAAAACAACTATATATAGCATAATTTAAGTTTAAGTCTTTGTTTTAAAAGCTACTAGATTTATCAAAAGTTCAACAAATGTATTATTCTCGATAATTATGCAGTCGCTAATCAATTTTCTTGGTATGATAACATTAAAACTAATGTCTCACCAATAAGTTCAGTATGTTTCACTCGCTTTATTATAGTCGATTATAGTGTTAAACCAATCAAGATCTCGACTGAAAACTCTTGCTTTGATAACATACATGAATGACATCTTGCATCAAAGAATGTCGCAAAGAGACGATTTTAATTTTCGTATTTCTATCGTGACCACAAATCATTCAATTTTGTTTTGGAAGCGACAATTACTGGCTATACGGTATAACATTGATACTTTTAACACGTACATTCATATTGTTATAACAGATGGACACTTCTAACTCGTAAATTTTGATTGCAATAACACATGGACACGTCTGATAGCTGCATGCCTATTGTAATTACAAATGGACAATTTAATTCGTGCATTCCTGTTGACATAATACTTGTCAAATTCCGATTAATTCCGAGGCAATTAAATTCAATGCATTCTGCTCGTTAATTACTAATTCTTCATTGTGTCATATACTTTGAAATTACACTATTCCTTTAAGCAGATTCATTCACAATTACGTCTGTATTGAGGCACGCAAATGTGACTTTTGCATATTCCTGTGTAACCGACACAATGTTCAAATTTCTCCTCCCTGTGTGTTTTAATATCGAAGAGAGTGAAAATTCAGCATAAATGTAAACAAAGCTCTACGGATGTTTCGTCCGAGATTTTCAATCCTATTTAACATATATTTTTTATAGCAAATGCAAGTAATTCTGGATGATTTTGCGTCTCCTTTACCTGTTTCAATTCTTCTGTAGTTGACTTTCGACAAAAACCTTTCTTTCTGGATCGTAAACATATATGGTATTAAATTAAAATATACGATTTGAAACCTTTTTAACAAACTAAAATCACTCTAAAGCAAATGACATAGTAATCATTTTGTCACGATGTTTTCAATTGGATCTTTTACTATGTCTATAGGTAGGAAAAGGTAACCCCAATCATTGTTATATGGATCATGTCATTCTTGCAAAATACGTAATGCATAAAAGAGCAAGCGCATATTCGATTCAACTAGTACAACATTATGGGAAAGTGTCTCTTTCAGCAGCCCTTATTAATTATTTCCGAGCATGTGCGGGTCGTATTGGTGCTTACGTTTAAACGTTTCACTTTTGTATTTATTAATTTAATATATATGTAAGCGTTATAGTATACACACTATACATATTTTTACCACAAACAAATAGCTGTCATTAACAGATGGAACGATAAAATGAATGTAACAAAAACAGTGTTCACGTCGTTAATGTGATGCTATGTACTGTGTTGCTGATTATAATAAATACAAGAGAGACATGCCTGGTACATTCCCATTTTGTGCTTAGTACTACGAGTTTTATTACATGTATATTTATATCTTTTCATATTTTTACAGTGACAACTTTACAATTATTTTCATTTTCGTTACAGAACTATTAATGGTATTGGAAGAATTACCGGTAAGAATCACAAACAGATGAGCGATTGATTTACATATTGCTTGCCATAAACGAAAACAACATGTCTAATATGATTTTCCTCTCTAGTAACTAAAATTTTCACATTTCTTAATGGATTAAATCGGTATTGGAAACATGTCCATATATCTTCTGACAGGACGCTTTCAATGTGTTTCAAGTCCTTTCAATTTACATGTTTACTGTTTAATTCCAGTTTCGCAGGTGTTATTGTGTTTTTTGTGTCGTAGTTACTTTGGACACATTTAGACATCATGCAACTCTCTGAACGTAAAGCTAAATTTCGAACTGAAACTGAACGAGATATTTCACATTACACGTGGCTTACCCTATAATACGTTAGTCCAAACTTAACAAACTTCAGTATCTAATTCCAGGAAATGCTGAACAGAATATGTGACACAGCGCATGGTGCTAAAATCGATTCATACAGGCATCAGTCTGTGTCTGTCGGTAACCGGGCAAACAACGGCCACAGTCCACGTGGCACCAGCCCGTTTGCAGGCATGTTTATTTTTATAATTACTTGAATACAGTTTTAATCTGGGTGAAGTAACGCTTGTTTGATGTATGTGGAACAGAGAGGTAGCTGATGGCATTGAGATGCCCGACAAATTTACATATTTACCTCGTACTAATTTGAAATTGGTACCTTCCTGATGTCAAACAAAATACCTGAATGGTCATTTCCGAAAGTGCCTAATATAACAGAAACATTAACGGAGAAAATATAATCAGCGAAAAATTACACTACAGTTAGCGACCGGTGTCACTTAGCTCTTTGTAAAAACAACTACTGACGATCAAGTCCGATGGTCGTTATTTGATCAATGTCCGTCTACGATGCAACCTATTAATAGACATTTCATTATGTATGGTTTCTTTAAATCCACGCACTCTTCGTTTTCATCATCCACACAGTTCCCGTATCTAACACCCGTTATATTTCGCATTCACATTCCACATTCACACATTTCCGAAAACACTCAAGAATATTGTATTCGATATTTGCATGTGTCTCACAATGTACATACCGCTTATAAGTTCACACCATTCCTCATTTCTCCTGAAGTTATATCTAGCATGCACGTTTCACATGAACAGTTCGTACAGTAGGAACGATTCTATTGTAATAACACACCTGACACTGCTGACTGAAACAATCATTTAGAAATAAGACTGTTTACTTCGAAGTCGTTCTTTCCAAGAGTAATATCACATGGACACTTCTTACTCGTACATTCTAGTTGTATTAAAATATGGACACTTCTTACTCGTACATTTCTATTGTAACAACACATGGACAATTTTTACTCATTCATGTGCATTTCTAGTGTAACGACCCACAGATACTTTTAACTCGTGCATTCTAATTGTGATATCACATAGACACTTCTAACTCGTACATCCCTGATGTAGTACAATATAATCTGAAGTTGCGAAAGGGGCATTTAAATTTTCACACTTTGTGAATTCGTTAATTATAAATTTTGTATTTTGTCATTTGAACACGCATTCACACTTGTTCACACTTAAATTCAAACAAACGAAGGAGATGTGTTGGTTAACGTATCAAAATGTGTGAAAAACAACTATATATAGCATAATTAAAGTTTAAGTCTTTGTTTTGAATGCTACTAGAATAATCAAAAGTTTAATAAATGTATTATACTCGATAATTATGCAGTCGCTAATCAATTTTCTTGGTATGATAACATTAAAACTAATGTCTCACTAACAAGTTCAGTATGTTTGACTCGCTTTATTATAGTCGATTATAGTGTTAAACCAATCAAGATCTCGACTGAAAACTCTTGCTTTGATAACATACATGAATGACAGCTTGCATCAAAGAATGTCGCAAAGTGACGATTTTAATTTTCGCGTTTCCATCGTGACCGCAAATCAATCAATTTTGTTTTGGCAGCGACAATTACTGGCTATACGGTATAACATTGATACATTTAACACGTACATTCCTAATGTTATAACAGATGGACACTTCTAACTCGTAAATTTTGATTGCAGTTACACATGGACACGTCTAATAGCTACATGCCTATTATAATTACAAATGGACAATTTAATTCGTGCATTCCTGTTGAAATAATACTTATCAAATTCCGATTAATTCCGAGGCAAATAAATTCAATCCATTCTGCTCGTTAATTACTAATTCTTCATTGTGTCAAATACTTGGAAATTACACTATTCCTTTAAGCAGATTCATTCACAATTACATCCGTATTGTGCCACGAAAATTGGACTTTTGCATATTCCTGTGTAACCGACACAATGTTCAAATTTCTCCTCCCTGTGTGTTTTAATATCGAAGTGAGGGAAAATTCAGCATCAATGTAAACAAATATCTACGGATGTTTCGTCCGAGATATTTCAATCCTATTTAACATATATTTCTTTGGGCAAATGCAAGTAAATTCTGGAGGATTGTGCGTCTCATTTATCTGTTTCAATTCTTCTGTAGTTGACTTTCGACAAAAACCTTTCTTTCTGGATCGTAAACATATATGGTATTAAATTAAAAGATACGATTTGAAACCTTTCTAACAAAATAAAAACACTCTAAAGCAAATGAGCTAGTAATCATTTTGTCACGATATTTTCAATTGGATCTTTTACTATATCTATAGGTAGGAAAAGGTAACCCCAACAATTGTTATATGGATCATGTCATTCTTGCAAATACGTAATGCATAAAAGAGCAAGCGCATATTGGTTTCAACTAGTACAACATTATGGGAAAGGTTCTCTTTCAGCAGCCCTTATTAATTATTTCGGAGCATGTGCGGGTCGTTTTGGTTGTTACGTTTAAACGTTTCACTTTTGTATTGATTAATTCAATATATATGTATGCGTTATAGCATACACACTATAAATATTTTTACCACAAACAAATAGCTTTCATAAACAGATGGAACGATAAAATGAATGTAACAAACAATTTTCATCACGGCTTTAATGTGATGCTATGTACTGTGCTGCTGATTATAATAAACACAAGAGAGACATGTGTGGTACATTTGATTGTTCTCTTTTTGTGCTTGTAGTACGAGTTTTATTACATGTATATTTATTTCTTTTCATATTCTTACAGTGACAAATTTTGAATAATTTTCATTTTCGTTTCAGAACTATTTATGGTATTGGAAGAAGTGACGGTAAGAATCACAAAGAGATGAGCGATTGGTTTACATATTGCTTGCCATAAACGAAAACAATATGTCTAATATGATTTTCCTCTCTAGTAACAAAAATTTTCACATTTCTTAATGGATTAAATCGGTATTGAAAACATGTCCATATATCTTCTGACAGGACGCATTCAATGTGTTTCAAGTCCTTTCAATTTACATGTTTACGGTTTAATTCCAGTTTCGCAGGTGTTATTGTGATGTTTGTGTCGTAGTTACTTTGGACACATTTAGACATCATGCAACTCTCTGAACGTAAAGCTAAATTTCGAACTGAAACTGAACGAGTTATTTCACATTACACGTGGCCTACCCTATAATACGTTAGTCCAATCTTAACAAACTTCAGTGTCTAATTCCAGGAAATGCTGAACAGAATATGTGACACAGCACATGGTGCTAAAGTCCATTCATACACGCATCACTCTGTGTCTGTCGGTAACCGGGCAAACAACGGCCACATTCCACGTGGTACCAGCCCGTTTCCAGGCAAGTTTATTTTTATATTTACTTGAATACAGTTTTAATCTGGGTGAAGTAACGCTTGTTTGATGTATGTGGGACAGAGAGGTAGCTGATGGCATTGAGATGCCCGACAAATTTACATATTTACCTCGTACTAATTTGAAATTGGTACATTCCTGTTGTCAAACAAAATACTTGAATGGTCATTTCCGAAAGTGCCTAATATAACAGAAACATTAACGGAGAAAATATAATCAGCGAAAAATTACACTACAGTTAGCGACCGGTGTCACTTAGCTCTTCTGTAAAAACAATTAATGACGATCATGTCCGATGGTCGTTATTTGATCAATGTCCGTCTACGATGCAACCTATTAATAGATATTTCATTATGTATGGTCTCTTTAAATCCACGCACTCTTCGTTTTCATCATCCACACATTTCCCGTATCTGACACCCGTTATATTTCGCCTTCACATTCCACATTCACGCATTTCCGAAAACACTCAAGAATATTGTATTCGATATTTGCATGTGTCTCACAATGTACATACCGCTTATAAGTTCACACCATTCCTCATTTCTCCTGAAGTTATATCTAGCATGCACGTTTCATATGAACAGTTCGTACAGTAGGAACGATTCTATTGTAATAACACACCTGACACTGCTGACTGAAACAATCATATAGAAATAAGACTGTTTTCTTCGAAGTCGTTCTTTCCAAAAGTAATATCACATGGACACTTCTTACTCGTACATTCTAGTTGTATTAAAATATGGACACTTCTTACTCATACATTTCTATTGTAATAACACATGGACAATTTTTACTCATTCATGTGCATTTCTAGTGTAACGACCCACAGATACTTTTAACTCGTGCATCCTAATTGTGATATCACATAGACACTTCTAACTCGTACATCCCTGTTGTAGTACAATATAATCTGAAATTGCGAAAGGGGCATTTAAATTTTTACACTTTGTGAATTCGTTAATTATAAATTTTGTATTTTAACTTTTGAACACGCATTCACACTTGTTCACACTTAAATTCACACAAACGAAGGAGATGTGTTGGCTGACGTATCAAAATGTGTGAAAAACAACTATATATTGTAATTAAAGTTTAAGTCTTTGTTTAAAAAGCTACTAGAATTATCAAAAGTTTAACAAATGTATTATACTCGACAATTATGCAGTCGCTAATCAATTTTCTTGGTATGATAACATTAAAACTAATGTCTCACCAACAAGTTCAGTATGTTTGACTCGCTTTATTATAGTCGATTATAGTGTTAAACCAATCAAGATCTCGACTGAAAACTCTTGCTTTGATAACATACATGAATGACAGCTTGCATCAAAGAATGTCGCAAAGTGACGATTTTAATTTTCGCGTTTTCATCGTGACCGCAAATCAATCAATTTTGTTTTGGCAGCGACAATTACTGGCTATACGATATAACATTGATACTTTTAACACGTACATTCCAATTGTTATGACAGATGGACACTTCTAACTCGTAAATTTCGATTGCAATAACACTTGGACACGTCTAATTGCTACATGCCTATTGTAATTACAAATGGACAATTTAATTCGTGCATTCCTGTTCAAATAATACCTGTCAAATTCCGATCAATTCCAAGGCAATAAAATTCAATGCATTCTGCTCGTTAATTACTAATTCTTCATTGTGTCATATACTTTGAAATTACACTATTCCTTTAAGCAGATTCATTCACAATTACATCTGTATTGAGGCAGGCAAATTGGACTTTTGCATATTCCTGTGTAACCGACACAATGTTCAAATTTCTCCTCCCTGTGTGTTTTAATATCGAAGAGAGGGAAAATTCAGCATAAATGTAAACAAATCTCTACGGATGTTTTGTCCGAGATTTTTCAATCCTATTTAACATATATTTGTTAGGGCAAATGCAAGTAAATTCTGGATGATTTTGCATCTCCTTTACATGTTTCAATTCTTCTGTAGTTGACTTTCTACAAAAACCTTTCTTTCTGGACCGTAAACATATATAGTATTAAATTAAAAGATACGATTTGAAACCTTTTTAACAAAATAAAAGCACTCTAAAGCAAATGAGCTAGTAATCATTTTGTCACGATGTTTTCAATTGGATCTTTTACTATGTCTATAGGTAGGAAAAGGTAACCCCAATCATTGTTATATGGATCATGTCATTCTTGCAAAATACGTAATTCATAAAAGAGCAAGCGCATATTCGATTCAACTAGTACAACATTATGGGAAAGGTTCTCTTTGAGCAGCCCTTATTAATTATTTCCGAGCATGTGCGGGTCGTATTGGTGGTTACGTTTAAACGTTTCACTTTTGTATTTATTAATTCAATATATATGTAAGCGTTATAGTATACACACTATACATATTTTTACCACAAACTAATAGCTGTCATTAACAAATGGAACGATAAAATGAATGAAACAAAAACTGTTTTCACGTCGTTAATGTGATGCTATGTACTGTGTTGCTGATTATAATAAATACAAGAGAGACATGCGTGTTTCATTCACATTTTGTGCTTAGAACTACGAGTTTTATTACATGTATATTTATATCTTTTCATATTCTTTCAGTGACAACTTTTCAATTATTTTCATTTTCGTTTCAGAACTATTAATGGTATTGGAAGAAATAACGGTAAGAATCACAAACAGATGAGCGATTGATTTACAAATTGCTTGCCACAAACGAAAACAACATGTCTAATATGATTTTCCTCTCCAGTATCAAAAATTTTCACATTTCTTAATGGATTAAATCGGTATTGGAAACATGTCCATATATCTTCTGACAGCACGCTTTCAATGTGTTTCAAGTCCTTTCAATTTACATGTTTACTGTTTAATTCCAGTTTCGCAGGTGTTATTGTGATGTTTGTGTCGTAGTTACTTTGGACACATTTAGACATCATGCAACTCTCTGAACGTAAAGCTAAATTTCGAACTGAAACTGAACGAGTTATTTCACATTACACGTGGCTTACCTTACAATACGTTAGTCCAAACTTAACAAACTTCAGTGTGTAATTCCAGGAAATGCTGAACAGAATATGTGACACAGCACATGGTGCTAAAGTCGATTCATACAGGCATCAGCCTGTGTCTGTCGGTAACCGCGCAAACAACGGCCACAGTCCACGTGGTACCAGCCCGTTTGCAGGCATGTTTATTTTTATATTTACTTGAATACAGTTTTAATCTGGGTGAAGTAACGCTTGTTTGATGTATGTGGGACAGAGAGGTAGTTGATGGCATTGAGAAGCCCGACAAATTTACAAATTTACTTCGTACTTATTTGAAATTGGTACCTTCCTGATGTCAAACAAAATACTTGAATGGTCATTTCCGAAGGTGCGTAATATAACAGAAACATTAACGGAGAATATATAATCAGCGAAAAATTACACTACAGTTAGCGACCGGTGTCACTTAGCTCTTTTCTAAAAACAACTACTGACGATCAAGTCCGATGGTCGTTATTTGATCAATGTCCGTCTACGATGCAACCTATTAATAGACATTTCATTATGTATGGTTTCTTTAAATCCACGCACTCTTCGTTTTCATCATCCACACAATTCCGTATCTAACACCCGTTATATTTCGCATTCACATTCCACATTCACACATTTCCGAAAACACTCAAGAATATTGTATTCGATATTTGCATGTGTCTCACAATGTACATACCGCTTTATGTTCACACCATTCCTCATTTCTCCTGAAGTTATATCTAGTATGCACGTTGTACATGAATTCGTACAGTAGGAACGTTTCTACTGTAATAACACACCTGACACTGCTGACTGAAACAATCATATAGAAATAAGACTGTTTACTTCGAAGTCGTTCTTTCCAATAGTAATATCACATGGACACTTCTTACTCGTACATTCTAGTTGTATTAAAATATGGACACTTCTTACTCATACATTTCTATTGTAATAACACATGGACAATTTTTACTCATACATGTGCATTTATAGTGTAACGACCCACAGATACTTTTAACTCGTGCATTCTAATTGTATATCACATACACACTTCTAACTCGTACATCCCTGTTGTAGTACAATATAATCTGAAATTGCGAAAGGGGCATTTACATGTTCACATTTTGTGAATTTGTTAATTATAAATTTTGTATTTTGTCTTTTGAACACGCATTCATATTTGTTCACACTTAAATTCAAACAAACGAAGGAGATGTGTTGGTTAACGTATCAAAATGTGTGAAAAACAACTATATATAGCATAATTAAAGTTTAAGTCCTTGTTTAAAAAGCTACTAGAATTATCAAACGTTTAACAAATGTATTATACTCGACAATTATGCAGTCGCTAATCAATTTTCTTGGTATGATAACATTAAAACTAATGTCTCACCAACAAGTTCAGTATGTTTGACTCGCTTTATTATAGTCGATTATAGTGTTAAACCAATCAAGATCTCGACTGAAAACTCTTGCTTTGATAACATACATGAATGACAGCTTGCATCAAAGAATGTCGCAATTTGACGATTTTAATTTTCGCGTTTCCATCGTGACCGCAAATCAATGAAATATGTTTTGGCAGCGACAATTACAGGCTATACGGTATAACATTGATACTTTTAACACGTACATTCCTATTGTTATGACAGATGGACACTTCTAACTCGTAAATTTCGATTGCAATAACACATGGACACGTCTAATAGCTACATGCCTATTGTAATTACAAATGGACAATTTAATTCGTGCATTCCTGTTGAAATAATACTTGACAAATTCCGATTAATTCCGAGGCAATTAAATTCAATGCATTCTGCTCGTTAATTACTAATTCTTCATTGTGTCATATACTTTGAAATTACACTATTCCTTTAAGCAGATTCATTCACAATTACATCTGTATTGAGGCACGCGAATTGGTCTTTTGCATATTCCTGTGTAACCGACACAATGTTCACATTTTTCCTCCCTGTGTGTTTTAATATCGAAGAGAGGGAAAATTCAGCATAAATGTAAACAAATCACGACGGAAGTTTCGTCCGAGAAATTCAATCCTATTTAACATATATTTGTTAGGGCAAATGCAAGTAAATTCTGGAGGTTGTGCGTCTCCTTTATCTGTTTCAATTCTTCTGTAGTTGACTTTCGACAAAACCCTTTCTTTCTGGATAGTAAACATATATGGTATTAAATTAAAAGATACGATTTGAAACCTTTTTAACAAAATAAAAACACTCTAAAGCAATATGAGCTAGTAATCATTTTGTCACGATGTTTTCAATTGGATCTTTTACTATGTCTATAGGTAGGAAAAGGTAACCCCAATCATTGTTATATGGATCATGTCATTCTTGCAAAATACGTAATGCATAAAAGAGCAAGCGCATAATGGATTCAACTAGTACAACATTAACGGAAGGGGTCTCTTTCAGCAGCCCTTATTAATTATTTTCGACCATGTGCGGATCGTATTGGAGGTTATGTTTAAACTTTTCACTTTTGTATTTATTAATTCAATATGTATGTATGCTTTATAGTATACACACTATAATTATTTTTACCACAAACAAATAGCTTTCATTTACAGATGGAACGATAAAATGAATGTAACAAACAATTTTCATCACGTCGTTAATGTGATGCTATGTACTGTGCTGCTGATTATAATAAACACAAGAGAGACATGTGTGGTACATTTGATTGTTCACTTTTTGTGCTTGTAGTACGAGTTTTATTACATGTATATTTATTTATTTTCATATTCTTACAGTGAAAATTTTTGAATTATTTTCATTTTCGTTTCAGAACTATTAATGGTATTGGAAGAAGTGACGGTAAGAATCACAAACAGATGAGCGATTGATTTAAAAATTGCTTGCCATAAACGAAAACAACACGTCTAATATGAATTTCCTCTCTAGTAACTAAACTTTTAACATTTCTTAATGGATTAAATCGGTATTGAAAACATGTCCATATATCTTCTGACAGGACGCTTTCAATGTGTTTCAAGTCCTTTCAATTTACATGTTTACTGTTTAATTCCAGTTTCGCAGGTGTTATTGTGATGTTTGTGTCGTAGTAACTTTGGACACATTTAGACATCATGCAACTCTCTGAACGTAAAGCTAAATTTCGAACTGAAACTGAACGAGTTATTTCACATTACACGTGGCTTACCCTATAATACGTTAGTCCAATCTTAACAAATTTCAGTGTCTAATTCCAGGAAATGCTGAACAGAATATGTGACACAGCACATGGTGCTAAAGTCGATTCATTCAGGCATCAGCCTGTGTCTGTCGGTAACCGGGCAAACAACGGCCACATTCCACGTGGTACCAGCCCGTTTCCAGGCATGTTTATTTGTATATTTACTTGAATACAGTTTTAATCTGGGTGAAGTAACGCTTGTTTGATGTATGTGTGACAGAGAGGTAGCTGATGGCATTGAGATGCCCGACAAATATACATATTTACCTCGTACTAATTTGAAATTGGTACCTTCTAGATTTCAAAAAAATACTTGAATGGTCATTTCCGAAAGTGCCTAATATAACAGAAACATTAACGGAGAAAATATAATCAGCGAAAAGTTACACTACAGTTAGCGACCGGTGTCACTTAGCTCTTTTGTAAAAACAATTACTCACGATCAAGTCCGATGGTCGTTATTTGATCAATGTCCGTCTGCGATGCAACCTATTAATAGCCATTCCGTTATGTATGGTTTCTTTAAATCCACGCACTCTTCGTTTTCATCATCCACACAGTTCCCGTATCTAACACCCGTTATATTTCGCATTCACATTCCACATTCACACATTTCCGAAAACACTCAAGAATATTGTATTTGATATTTGCATGTGTCTCACAATGTACATACCGCTTATAAGTTCACACCATTGCTCATTCTCCTGAAGTTATATCTAGCATGCACGTTGCACGTGAACATTTCGTACAGTAGGAACGATTCTATTGTAATAACACACCTGACACTGCTGACTGAAACAATCATATAGAAATAAGACTGTTTACTTCGAAGTCGTTCTTTCCAATAGTAATATCACATGGACACTTCTTACTCGTACATTTTCGAGTTGTATTAAAATATGGACACTTCTTACTCGTACATTTCTATTGTAATAAAACATGGACAATTTTTACTCATACATGTGCATTTCTAGTGTAACGACCCACAGATACGTTTAACTAGTGCATTCTAATTGTATATCACATAGACACTTCTAACTCGTACATCCCTGTTGTAGTACAATATAATCTTTAATTACGAAAGGGGCATTTAAATTTTCACACTTTGTGAATTTGTTAATTTTAAATTTTGTATTTTGTCTTTTGAACACGCATTCACACTTGTTCACACTTAAATTCAAACAAACGTATTAGATGTGATGGTTAAGGTATCAAAATGTGTGAAAAACAACTATATATAGCATAATTAAAGTTTAAGTCTTTGTTTTAAAAGCTACTAGATTTATCAAAAGTTTAACAAATGTATTATACTCGATAATTATGCAGTCGCTAATCAATTTTCTTGGTATGATAACATTAAAACTAATGTCTCACCAACAATTTCAGTATGTTTGACTCGCTTTATTATTGTCGATTATAGTGTTAAACCAATCAAGATCTCGACTGAAAACTCTTGCTTTGATAACATACATGAATGACAGCTTGCATCAAAGAATGTCGCAATTTGACGATTTTAATTTTCGCGTTTCCATCGTGACCGCAAATCAATCAATTTTGTTTTGGCAGCGACGATTACTGGCTATACGGTATAACATTGATTCATTTAACACGTACATTCCTATTGTTATGACAGATGGACACTTCTAACTCGTACATTTTGATTGCAGTAACACATGGACACGTCTAATAGCTACATACTTTTTGTAATTACAAATGGACAATTTAATTCGTGAATTCCTGTTGAAATAATACTTGTCAAATTCCGATTAATTCCGAGGCAATTAAATTCAATGCATTCTGCTCGTTAATTACTAATTCTTCATTGTGTCATATACTTTGAAATTACACTATTCCTTTAAGAAGATTCATTCACAATTACATCTGTATTGTGGCACGAAAATTGGACTTTTGCATGTTCCTGTGTAACCGACACAATGTTCAAATTTCTCTTCCCTGTGTATTTTAATATCGAAGTGAGGGAAAATTCAGCACAAATGTAAACAAATCTCTACGGATGTTTCGTCCGAGATATTTCAATCCTATTTAACATATATTTTATTTGGCAAATGCAAGTAAATTCTGGAGGATTGTGCGTCTCCTTTATCTGTTTCAATTCTTCTGTAGTTGACTTTCGACAAAAACCTTTCTTTCTGGATCGTAAACATATATGGTATTAAATTAAAAGATACGATATGAAACCTTTTAAACAAAATAAAAGCACTCTAAAGCAATATGAGCTAGTAATCATTTTGTCACGATGTTTTCAATTGGATCTTTTACTATGTCTATAGGTAGGAAAAGGTAACCCCAATCATTGTTATATGGATCATCTCATTCTTGCAAAATACGTAATGCATAAAAGAGCAAGCGCATATTGGATTCAACCAGTACAACATTATGGAAAGTGTCTCTTTCAGCAGCCCTTATTAATTATTTCGGAGCATGTGCGGGTCGTATTGGTGGTTACGTTTAAACGTTTCACTTTTGTATTTATTAATTCAATATATATGTATGCGTTATAGTATACACACTATAAATATTTTTACCACAAACAAATAGCTTTCATTAACAGATGGAACGATAAAATGAATGTAACAAACAATTTTCATCACGTCGTTAATGTGATGCTATGTACTGTGCTGCTGATTATAATAAACACAAGAGAGACATGTGTGGTACATTTGATTGTTCACTTTTTGTGCTTGTACTACGAGTTTTATTACATGTATATTTATTTCTTTTCATATTCTTACAGTGACAAATTTTGAATTATTTTCATTTTCGTTTCAGAACTATTAATGGTATTGGAAGAAGTAACGGTAAGAATCACAAAGAGATGAGTGATTGATTTACATATTGCTTGCCATAAACGAAAACAATATGTCTAATATGATTTTCCTCTCTAGTAACAAAAGTTTCACATTTCTTAATGGATTAAATCGGTATTGAAAACATGCCCATATATCTTCTGACAGGACGCTTTCAATGTGTTTCAAGTCCTTTCAATTTACATGTTTACTGTTTAATTCCAGTTTCGCAGGTGTTATTGTGATTTTTGTGTCGTAGTTACTTTGGACACATTTAGACATCATGCAACTCTCTGAACGTAAAGCTAAATTTCGAACTGAAACTGAACGAGTTATTTCACATTACACGTGGCTTACCCTATAATACGTTAGTCCAATCTTAACAAACTTCAGTGTCTAATTCCAGGAAATACTGAACAGAATATGTGACACAGCACATGGTGCTAAAGTCCTTTCATACAGGCATCACCCTGTGTCTGTCGGTAACCGGGCAAACAACGGCCACATTCCACGTGGTACCAGCCCGTTTCCAGGCATGTTTATTTTTATATTTACTTGAATACAGTTTTAATCTGGGTGAAGTAACGCTTGTTTGATGTATGTGGGACAGAGAGGTAGCTGATGGCATTGAGATGCCCGACAAATTTACATATTTACCTCGTACTAATTTGAAATTGGTACCTTCCTGATGTCAAACAAAATACTTGAATGGTCATTTCCGAAAGTGCCTAATATAACAGAAACATTAACGGAGAAAATATAATCAGCGAAAAATTACACTACAGTTAGCGACCGGTGTCACTTAGCTCTTCTGTAAAAACAATTAATGACGATCATGTCCGATGGTCGTTATTTGATCAATGTCCGTCTACGATGCAGCCTATTAATAGACATTTCATTATGTATGGTTTCTTTAAATCCACGCACTCTTCGTTTTCATCATCCACACATTTCCCGTATCTGACACCCGTTATATTTCGCCTTCACATTCCACATTTACGCATTTCCGAAAACACTCAAGAATATTGTATTCGATATTTGCATGTGTCTCACAATGTACATACCGCTTATAAGTTCACACCATTCCTCATTTCTCCTGAAGTTATATCTAGCCTGCACGTTGCACATGAACAGTTCGTACAGTAGGAACGATTCTATTGTAATAACACACCTGACACTGCTGACTGAAACAATCATATAGAAATAAGACTGTTTTCTTCGAAGTCGTTCTTTCCAATAGTAATATCACATGGACACTTCTTACTCGTACATTCTAGTTGTATTAAAATATGGACACTTCTTACTCGTACATTTCTATTGTAATAACACATTGACAATTTTTACTCATACATGTGCATTTCTAATGTAACGACCCACAGATACTTTTAACTCGTGCATTCTAATTGTGATATCACATAGACACTTCTAACTCGTACATCCCTGTTGTAGTACAATATAATCTGAAATTGCGAAAGGGGCATTTAAATTTTTACACTTTGTGAATTTGTTGATTATAAATTTTGTATTTTGTCTTTTGAACACGCATTCACACTTGTTCACACTTAAATTCACACAAACGAAGGAGATGTGTTGGTTAACGTATCAAAATGTGTGAAAAACAACTATATATAGCATAATTAAAGTTTAAGTCTTTGTTTAAAAAGCTACTAGAATTATCAAAAGTTTAACAAATGTATTATACTCGACAATTATGCAGTCGCTAATCAATTTTCTTAGTATGATATAATTAAAACTAATGTCTCACCAACATGTTCAGTATGTTTGACTCGCTTTATTATAGTCGATTATAGTGTTAAACCAATCAAGATCTCGACTGAAAACTCTTGCTTTGATAACATACATGAATGACAGCTTGCATCAAAGAATGTCGCAAAGTGACGATTTTAATTTTCGCGTTTTCATCGTGACCGCAAATCAATCAATTTTGTTTTGGCAGCGACAATTACTGGCTCGGTATAACATGATACTTTTAACACGTACATTCCTATTGTTATGACAGATGGACACTTCTAACTCGTAAATTTCGATTGCAATAACACATGGACACGTCTAATTGCTACATGCCTTTTGTAATTACAAATGGACAATTTAATTCGTGCATTCCTGTTGAAATAATACTTGTCAAATTCCGATTAATTCCGAGGCAATAAAATTCAATGCATTATGCTCGTTAATTACTAATTCTTCATTGTGTCATATACTTTGAAATTACACTATTCCTTTAAGCAGATTCATTCACATTTACATCTGTATTGAGGCACGCAAATTGGACATTTGCATATTCCTGTGTAACCGACACAATGTTCAAATTTCTCCTCCCTGTGTGTTTTAATATCGAAGAGAGGGAAAATTCAGCATAAATGTAAACAAATCTCTACGGATGTTTTGTCCGAGATTTTTCAATCCTATTTAACATATATTTGTTAGGGCAAATGCAAGTAAATTCTGGATGATTTTGCGTCTCCTTTACATGTTTCAATTCTTCTGTAGTTGACTTTCGACAAAACCCTTTCTTTCTGGATAGTAAACATATATGGTATTAAATTAAAAGATACGATATGAAACCTTTTTAACAAAATATAAACACTCTAAAGCAATATGAGCTAGTAATCATTTTGTCACGATGTTTTCAATTGGATCTTTTACTATGTCTATAGGTAGGAAAAGGTAACCCCAATCATTGTTATATGGATCATCTCATTCTTGCAAAATACGTAATTCATAAAAGAGCAAGCGCATATTCGATTCAACTAGTACAACATTATGGGAAAGTGTCTCTTTCAGCAGCCCTTATTAATTATTTCCGAGCATGTGCGGGTTGTATTGTTGGTTACGCTTAAACGTTTCACTTTTGTATTTATTAATTCAATATATATGAAAGCGTTATAGTATACACACTATACATATTTTTACCACAAACAAATAGCTGTCATTAACAGATGGAACGATACAATGAATGTAACAAAAACAGTTTTCACGTCGTTAATGCGATGCTATATACTGTGTTGCTGATTATAATAAATACAAGAGAGACATGACTGGTACATTCCCATTTTGTGCTTAGTACTACGAGTTTTATTATATGTATATTTATATCTTTTAATATTTTTACAGTGACAACTTTTCAATTATTTTCATTTTCGTTACAGAACTATTAATGGTATTGGAAGAATTACTGGTAAGAATCACAAACAGATGAGCGATTGATTTACATATTGCTTGCCATAAACGCAAACATGATATCTAATATGATTTTCCTCTCTAGTAACTAAAATGTTCACATTTCTTAATGGATTAAATCGGTATTGAAAACATGTCCATATATCTTCTGACAGGACTCTTTCAATGTGTTTCAAGTCCTTTCACTTTACATTTACTTTGTTTAATTACAGTTTCGCAGGTGATATTGTGATTATTGTGTCGTAGTTACTTTGGACACATTTCGACATCATGCAACTCTCTGAACGTAAAGCTAAATTTCGAACTGAAACTGAACGAGTTATTTCATATCACACGTGGCTTACCCTATAATACGTTAGTCCAATCCTAACAAACTTCAGTGTCTAATTCCAGGGAAAGGTGAAAGGAATACGTGACAAAATCAATGACAGAATAAGGACGTTGATACAGGATGCCCACCCGATGTTGGCACCACAATGGCAAGAAAAAAGAACGAAACATTGGAACGAAATGAAGGTGCTGTATGTTGCAACGTATTTGTTCATTGTTACTAGTAAACTGGGATCATACAACTACATAAGCAATCTATGTAACTATATTTGTGAAAGTCCTAAATCTACAGAATGTAGAAATATGTATTTCTTTTAACGACAATAATAAACATAATTGTATTCTATTAGTACGATCTTTTGTTATAGTTTCAATCCTGATTTGAAGCTAAATAATTGGATAATTTCGAATTCTCAGAAAACATTACACTAAACGTTACACTTTCTAGAATATATTGAAATACATCAAACACTAGCATAGAAATCACAGTGTGTATGCCTGCGCAAACTCCATTTTGTTAATACTCTGCTTTAAACATTCTTTGTGCGTTTCGTGTCTATAGCTTCGTGATATACTTTTCCAACTTTTGAACTCCCCAAGCCCTTCTCAAAATCCAATCAAAGGCAGTGAAAATCCCAAGCGAGTACTAGTAGTCCCGGATGAAGGAGTCCCAACACCGCATCGACCAAGTGCTGACAATAAACGTATCATAAATGTGTTTAACATGCGACAAATATATTATTATTAAATTTTATTAACAAAGTAAACGCAGTTTGCAAAATATAGGCATCATAATCTCGCTATATATATTGTTAAAGTAATTGTACATGTAATTAACGTGTCCTCAGCGACTGGGCTAATGTCCCATTCTACAATCAGCAATCTCGTCACCGATTTTGACTTTTGTTTTACACAAACGCGATGGTAAAGGGGTGAAACATAGTTTAGAAAAAACAGCTATTTACATAAATGTATTTCATTACGAGAACGTAATATTGAGTAAAGACATACATATAATGCAGGTTGTTTACCTTTTCTGGTAAGAGTGCGTCATCATATATTACAATCGACAAACACTGTAACGTTCAGGTCCTATATTACGAATGATTATATTATTAAATGTATTTGAACGAGTATTTACTGATATAGGGTATACACATTTGGATTGTTTTTCTCATTATGTAATACAACAGAAGCATTATTTGTGCAAATGAATTCGTTTCATAAATTCGTGAATTATATTAAATATACATGTACTATATTTCAATATATTTTAGTATCATTTTAAACACGCTGAATATTAGAATTATTCTACATCTCATATCAGTTTTAAAACCTAATATCTAATAATGCATACGCATAACTTATGTTTTCTAAAATGACTGCTGCATATTAATATGTTCTTTAGAAAACAGACAAAGGAAGGCCTACAAGAGATCTACTATATCGAGGAGAAGTCGAAAATACATTCCATTCTGGTACTGCATTATGTCTATATTAAACAGGTTTCATATGGTGCATCAAATTTGTAAATTTACATCATGGTCACATTTTGTATAAAGTGGCGGATATTTATCTTCATTGCACATGAAGGATGAAAGTGTTGGTACAGTTTCATCATTCATACGCATAAATGTCAGTTTAATAAATATTCCGTAATTCAATTTGTACAAAAGTCGTAAATCCTCAGTTTATAGGCGCCTTTTGCTGTGTATGTTTTAACCATGTGCTTTGAAGTACATGTTCAAGCAATACAGGAGACTAAGGTCATATAAGCATCAGTTTACAGTTATCGTATCCCATTCGCTGAAATAAAATTAGCTAGAATCATGCCCGTGATTTTTGAACATGGTTGTCCGTAAACCCAACTTAGGTAATACTAATAGAAAATTGAATTGATGTTCAATTATAATTGAACAAATAAGGTTTAAACATAAATTTGAACGTTCTAATGTTCGTATTATATCTACAATATATTTCATATATTTGCAGACGTAAACAAGAAAGACGTTGAACCCGTATTTTTCATATTGTAATTTATAATACACAGATTGCACTAAAATGCCCTCGTTTGCATTATATAATGTCGTATACAATAACAATGTTATATATTTTCAGACGTAGAAAAGACAGCAAATACACCCGCATTTTTCAGATTGGAAGTCGGAATAAAAAGATTGCAAATCCTTAAATACAGCTGTGAGATTATTAAAGGGGCACTAACCATTTGTGAGCAGGATTTTCCAAACGCATTCCCGTTGCTAGATGACCTTGTAAACAGTGTTGTTAATGGGGATTCCGTCCAGGTTTACACAACACAGGAGTTTCGACATCACTTTCAAGATGGTTCAAAGGAGAAGGCTCAAAACATGTCAACACATGACGTAGCAGATACCATAAAAAGAGCAAATGAATTTGCATTGGTCGTTATTGATAAATTACTGCAAGAATCAGTTCAATCAGTTTTCGAGGCTATGCCAGAAATAGAAATCCATAAAACAGGAGTCTTAATAGTTGGGCAGACTGAGGAACTGCCAGTTCTTCCTAACGTTTCCTTCAGCCAAACCCAGTCAAATGTGATCATGAAGGATGCAGATTGTTTGATGGAGCGTGTCGCATTTGGCATCCTGAAAACAGTTCATTCCAAATTGAAGATATTCGAGTCACAAAATACATTATCTGGTAAGCTTCACTGCTTGATAGTGTAGTTTTAATCATATAACTTTTATATTAGTTACAGAAGGTGATATGAATGAACCCAGCTCTTAATAACAGAAGGTGAGAAAATCACTTGAATATATAAATAATATTGAATAAAATCGAAAAAAGCACCGACAGTAAATGTGCTAAATATGTTTGACGATCTGTCACAGAAAAACGAATAACTATCTACTTATGTTGGTATTTGTTTCCAGAAAGTGATAAGGTCAAACTTGAAGACGTGTTTGAACTAATAAAGTCAGCTTCCGAAAGTAGTGATGTGGTAGAGGAATGTCCTGACATAGATGTACCAAAATGCTTCGAATATCCTGCAAATATACAAGAGGTATTTTCTCTCTATATCTAAGTATTAATGCATTTACAGACGAAAACGCAGGTTCCTGTTTATAAAATTGTTAGATAGTGCATGCTAATATTGACGGTTATTAAAGTTCTGTTTTCTGTTTAAGATCTGATGTACGTTTGTTTCTGTATTTAAAGATTGAAACTGCATTTGAGCACTAAAATGTTTAACGCATTATGTTGCAAGATTGCTGACGTATATTTATTGGCCGTAAGCATAGTATTGTTTTCTTTTTAAGGCCATAGAAACAATTATCAGCATACCAGGTGTCATGATGTGCTCTAAAAAGCGCGGGATGCTTAGAATTTATATTGACCAATTAACAGCCGACTCTAATATTCAAAACATTGTTCGAAACGATTTAAAGAGAAAAGGCGTCACTAAATGCAATTTCTTGTACGGCAAAATGAAGCTACTGTGCTCGTCAGGTGATTCAGTGTTTCAAGCTCGCGGAACACTTGGCGGTTTTGTCAAGAAAATCGCAGTATCAAGTGTTTCAGTACGAGATCAAAAAAGACATTCAGCGCGGTATAATTATTCCAGCACTGCAGGCATGATGAAAGAACCCAGCTCAGGAGATACTAATGAACCAAGCACTGCAGGTATGACTGAACCAAGTTCAACAGATACGAATGAACCCTCCTTTGTAGATATCAATGAACCAAGCACTGCAGGTATAATAAATGAAACAAGCTCAGCAGGTATGAATGAACCAAGCTCTGCAGGAATTAATGAAACCACCTTTATAGATATGAATGAACCAAGCTCTGCAAGTGTGAATGAACCAAGCTCTGCAGGAATGAATGAACCCACCTTTATAGATATGAATGAACCAAGCTCTGCAGGTATAATGAATGAAACAAGCTCAGCAGATACGAATGAACCAAGCTCTGCAGATATTAATGAACCAAGCTCTGCATGTATGATTAATGAACAAAGCTCTGCATATATGAATGAAGCCAGCTCTGCAAATAGAAATGAACCAAGCTATATAGTTATGAATGAATGCAGATCTGCAGTTATATATACACGAAATTTTGGATGTATGAATGAACAAAATTCTGCAGGTAGGAATGAACCAATCTTTACAGTTATGAATGAACAAAGCTCTGCTGCTATGAATGATTCCAGCTCTGCAGCTATGAGTGAAACTAGCACTGCAGGTAGTAATGTATCTGGATCTTCAGGTATGAATGAACCCATTGCAGCTCTTGTTTCGCGTCACGTGGTACACCGGACAGACTCAACATCGCTGATTGTGGACAAGATCCAAATGCCAATAGGTCAAATTGGAGACGTACATCAACCTACAGAAGTAGACATATTGCCTATAGATGTCAATGAGGCAATGAGGCATCTATGTGACCCAAGATTCAGGACTGACCTCAATGTAAGCATGTACGCTAAACTAAGAACATCTGGAGATATCAGGACTTTGATAGGAAAACCCGTACATCTTTGGGGCGCAAAATCTAGGCCTGGCTACGGCATACTGGTCGAGCATGATGCTTTATCCGCCAATGGACAGAGAATAATAGTTCGTGATCGCCTAAGAGATGAACCCTTTGCACAAGAAGGAGACAGTGGAGCCATGATTTGCTACTTCGATCCGCGCAATGAAATGCTATACGCAGTTGCAATGCTGATATATTCTGTAAAGCTTGAGGGTGAGACAGCGCACAGAAGATACACAGCACAGATTCTTGATGACGGGCTTCAAAGACTGTCGATTATGAATGATTGCCAGTTTCTGATCTTTGAACTCGATAGCGACGATAATGTGTAACGTGAATGAAAATTAACATTTGGCAAAGATCTGGTACAAAACATTACTGGACGCCCTATGCTCTGATAAACTTGTCATACTTAATTTTATAATTATTGATTGATACACCTATATTGTGTACATGTCGATACAATAAGATTCGTGTGATATGGTTTAATTGAAAAGGAAATGCTACTGTTTTGCTTAAAATATTTCGTTAATATATATGTTTATCTTTGAATATTTTATTAACACATTGGTCAATGATATTTTCAATGTACAGTTTGACATTAGGAAATGATATTTTGTTTCAGCAAAAGCTGTTTATAAAGAGTATTTGTGCTTATGAAATGCATCCATTTTAATGCCATGTGTACCAAGTGAGGATTAAGATGTGGAGTGCCTTCAAGCTGGTTAAAACTACATCGACCTACATTAAAAAGTGTTTAGCGATGATAAGTGGAGTGTTTGCATTTTTGTAGTAATTGATTTTATTATTTGTCCATATTGTATATTGTATTATTACTTATAATGAACTGTAATATTTTTAATTACGTATTCGAACTAACATTGCCCTCTTACATCGACATTGTTAGTTAATCAGGATCATACTGGATGATCTGTGTGATCACGCTTTTGTACATTTTTCATCTAACAAAGGCGAGATCAGCAAAATAACATCATCCACTACATTTTAATGTGACATATACAATTGCGAATCGGAATAAGTTTTGAATGATAGTTTTACCAACAATTAAATTAAATTTAGATTGTTTGTTCAAAGCTCAATGTCGGGTTGAAATTTATCTTGAAACTTTAAACACATACCCAAACGGTTTTCTGATCTAGTTTGTCACACATCTACATAAACATATTCATTTGGAATAATATATGTTCTGCGTGTGTTATTGATACTTTTTGCAATTAAAGTCTGTGTATATTTAATCAGATTATATTTTATTCCATGATACTTGCATATTTTTCTATAGATAAAGAGCCACTTAAAGTTGTTAAACTACCCAGTAAACAACGCAAAAAATAGTGCCGAGACTGACGTCATTCGTTTAGATTTTATCAGTTAAAGTGACGTAACAATGCATTTGTAAGAAACACAAAAGAGATGAAAACATAAAGTAATCTTTATATTCATATAGAAATATTTTAAGATGTCACATTACCACAGTGAATAATAGTAAATTATAAGTGATCGAAGTTGAATACAATTGATATAGTTGGTCACGGTCGATCACAATTGATAATAATTAATCATACATATTTGCAGTTTCATTTATTTGTTTCGGATACAATTGAGAGCTGTACTTTAACGTCAATTAAACTTGACGTAGCTTGCATATACAAGGGAAAATTAAATTAACCATGTTGGTTTACACGTCGTTCAGAAAGAATAAAATTATACCCAAGATAGACATCAATTATTTCTTCAAATAAAATAGAATAAATGACCAAGGCGTCATCTACATAACTAAACGAATTTTAATCATATTGGAAAATAGTTAAGAAATTTTGATCCAAGCTAAATACATGTATATTTTAGCATTTTTGTTCATTGTTAATCATAATTTATCATAGTTGATCAGTTGACCATATATAATCAGAGTTTCTTTCAAACAACCAATTGTGAAATATATTTTACAGATAAATATATTTCACGCAGATAACATGTACAAGACATCATTGTTTGGGATTAGAAATCTCAATCTTGTGTTGAACCTCTTTTCTGACCAAGTTTTTGCTAGCATTAACATTTTTATTTCGGACAATTATTATATTTCCTGCCTTGTTGATGTTATTATTCAATTGTGTATTGACACTTAATTGTTGATAATTATATCATATAATAAAATGACTAGTTAAAACTATTCGTTATTTGCATCGTTTTTTTTAAACCGCTTAATATCAAAGATTTAAAACAAAACAAGCAAAATATGACAAAACTAAAATAGACATTGTAAACACGATTTTGTGATACCATGTGTTAACGCTTAAAAGCTATTGTTGCAAATATAATCGCTACGCTCGGTAGAATAATTAATGTTCGTCATTTTCGTTTTAATTTTACGACAGCAGTCATGGATCATGTAAAAAAATGTTCTAAACTGTTTTCATTTTGGAATGACGCTAAAGAAGAAGGAATATAAACAAGCATGCGTTACCGTTTCGATTACGACATCATGTACTTAGAACGATTTATTAGGTAGGTCAGATGATGGATAATTTTTAAAAGGCAGCCAAGGTGAAAAGCATAAAGTGTGATTATGACACTACGCGTATCAGTTTTATCTGAAGAACTATAGTCCTTTTCGAAATTTGCATTAGCGCTACTTTTCAGGACATGCAACAAGTAAATATACATGTTAACGTTATTTAGTTAAAAAAAATACAAACAATAAAGGCGTCGGACAGTCAAAATATACAATCACACTTTTACATCCGCGTTTGTTCTTTGATGTCAATATTATATTATGACTTTATACATACACGTTTATTCAAATACATGATTACAATGCTTTCAAAGGGTTAACAATATTTAAACGTCTGTGGAAGGGCATATATTTATGGCGAGTTTTAGGGCAGATCACTGTGAGTAATGTGTTATTATAATTCACTTTAAATTGTTGTCCTTTAGCCTTTATGTTACGTGATTATTCAATACACAACGATCACGTCACGGACACAGAACTCCATCCTAAGACCGATAATGTGCACATTTCGCCTTTTATCTGAATACGACTTGACCGATCGCTATTGGATTTATAACCATGCCTACCCAGTTCAATATCCGACAAACGTATGTTACAGTTAACGATTGTATTTACAAGTCATCTCCATAAACAATGATTGAAGTCCTAGGTTAAACGCAGTGTCAATTAAATCTCGTCGATCAATCAATTATGTCGATTATTGTATTGGGTTCGTTTGTATATTAATTAATATAAAAGTGGTGAATGAAATGAAATGAGGACAAGTTTGAATGATGGACGAGAGGATACGGGAAATGATGATGATTGGTATGTTAGTAAGAATAGATGAAGTACACACACGATGCTGCAAGAAAGGAAGCGAGTTAGGGAAAGTGGGTGTGCACGTTTGATAGGAGGGGAGAAATGAAAGAATGTGCAATTAATTGGAGAACAATAATGAGGGAAAATAGGAAGTATGAATGAAGGAAGGAACAAAGGAATGCACGAAATAAGAGAACGAAATAAATACTATGCAGATTAATAAACACCGTTAAGTTCGAAGAAAGAGTGTATTAAAATACTGTCACGATGGTAAAAATGCACATAAATTTGTAATCGTAGACGGATGGCCAAATATGGGAAAATATAAATAGTAAGGAAAGAGGTTGACCTGCAGAATATCACATCGTATATTTGTAATGCATCCTAAAATAGCTAAATATGGTTTTTAAATTAAAGAAGAAAGAAAGAAATCTGTGTTCTAGATACACTATAATTATATGATCGAGAACTATGCTTGCCGATTTTGTTTCATTCACACAAAACGTGATTTCATTGCTTTTGTATATTTTGAACTACTGATATTACCTGAAGTAAACAAGATATACAAATAGAGTTTACAAAATGGCAAACTCTCTACAGTGGTCTCCCCTACCCCCTTCCTCAGTGCATGAATAGCAATATAGATTAGCAGGGATTACCAATGTGCGAAGATCGGCAAAAACATTTAACTAGTAGGTTCACTTTTAGAGGATTATTTATAGAAGAAAAACAGCTAAGTGTTAGGGTTTGCAAGATGTTCTCACCGATGTACACACGTTTTATTAACATATTATTTAGAATGTAATTAATTGTGACGCGGTCATTGAAAATGAGTCCTATGGCGGTAACGACGTTATCGAGAAAAAACGAGATTAAAACTGCTGCACGTTTCTCACAATTATTTCCTTGTTTAGTTTAGCGTGCATGGCATTAATATGCAACAGTTCGTAACAGGTGTCATAACTAACAAACTGAATCGCTGTAACCGGAAAATATTTTGAAATCAAGAAATGTTACTGTGTTGTAACCAGTTTAGTGGGGTTATTTACCAGCTGTAGGTTTAGTCTGACGTCAACCAACCCATGGCCGATTACTCATGGACAATACAATATGGCGGACTAACGGTATGTCATACATAAAAACATAGTTTTCTAAATTGTTTGCGTTCGTTTTGCCTGTCGTTGTAACTAAACATTATTTTTCTTGTTAGTATATCGCAATCTTTTAGTGGTTTTAATCTCGTTGAATGTATATCGATTAAATATACTGAATAACCTGTCTAAACATCCATACATATATTTCGGATATTCGGACGTGTTGTTTACCAGTGAAAAAAATACACCAGAAATTTAGTTATACTTCTTTATAGATCTTTTGATACACTGTTCTCTTATTTTAAATAATTAACAACAAATAATAAATTTCAATCTTATGTTTTTAAAGATAATACTCCTTATTAAAATAATATGAATTGGTCAAACTTACTAAAAATAAATGAATACAAAAAGATGAATTTATTGATATTAATAATTTATTTAAGCTGCTATATTTTTTTAGCGTGCAGTTTCCACTTCAAGGCATCAGTACAACAGTAAGAAGATAGAAAGAACAGAAAACAGCCACAACATGTGTGATACTGTTCTCTTCCAACTTCACAAGACAATAAACTTTATTAACAGACATTTTGCTGTTTATCTGTGTGATTATTATTGTATCTAGTGGATTAATCATGATCAAATTAAGCATGTAAAATGTAAAAAAACAACTGTCTACAATAAGAATGTTTTATGAGGTAGTTATAAAATGTGAATATTAAGTGTGTTAAGTGTTACAAACTTTGCAACATACCCCAAGCATTTGATGTCCTTTTGAAAGGTGAAAGCAAACTTATTCTATGTTTAAAATGATAATTTAATTACTTTTATATGTAGCTTTGGAGAGAACATTGAACAATTAAAGTGAAATATGTTCAATTATGAAGTACAGATTTGTTTGTTGGTGTGCATTGCCTGAGCCTAACTGCATCAAATTATTTCAGTGAAGATTTTAATGCAGATATTTTCCTTTAGAAATATGCCCATTTTTTTGCATACTGTTGAAAAGGTTTATTTGCAAATATATGTAAATAATACTTCACATGTTTACATTTATTGTGAAAGTAACCATAGTCAGTCATTAAAATATATTGAATGCAAGAAATGGACAATTGTATTTCACTGAAGAATATGTATTGCACTTATGTACAAGTAAAGGTTTAAACAGTTTAAATAAAATTTGTTAATTATATGGATGCCCAAATAATATCACTTATAAGCTGGCATAATTCTTATAGATAAAATGATTAAGGCAATATTTCCAGTCATAGCACTGTAATAGGAGTGACTTTTATACAGTGTTTCTGCTATAAGTTTCGAGGCATTTTCATTAATTGTATAAATTAATTGCAATTTCCTTTCTCTGTAAGGCATGCCTACTTTTCAACCTTTTAATCATAATACCTAAATAAATAAAACATTTGTGCTGAAGAACTTTTTTTTTTTTAACAGTCAATTTCAAGATCCTTTGAATTGCCAGTACAGTTGGCCAGCCATGCACACACAATAAATCCATCAATTTCTCAATGAATCAGCAACCTAAATTAAATACAAAAACAATAATTATACAGTAAGTTCTTCTAGCATCAACTACTACTAACTAGATCTACATTGTTAATGTATTTCCAAATGTGATAATTCTAAAACGGTCATGCAATACATCTTGACTTTTGCTGTAATACTTTTGAATTTAACACAAACTTAATATACAGTAACGTGATTGGTCATTTGAGCAATATTTGAAATCAAATTAACTACCAAGACGCATTAACTTCTTACACTGAATTAGTCCCTGAACATTTATCCGAATATCCGAAATAGGCATCAAGTAAATTTTGGTGAGCTTTTTAACTAAACTTCAATTCATATTGAAATGTCAAGCATGCATATAAATAGACAAGATAAAGGTTGAATGGAAGGCGGAAATATATTATAACGACAGGTAGAGAAGTACTTAATTTTCAAGCTCGTTTGAAATTGCCTATAGAAATTAATGTACCTCAGCCATCTTGCACCGGCATTGAACCGGTGTTACCATAGGAGATTTGGTTGATGCAATACCTTTGCAACGGCGTAAGTAAAGATCGGGTACCCGAATACTGTAGGTGTCGCTCGTTTTGTGTATACAATGTTGTTTTGAAAGCGGAAATTATCATGTTTTCTCGGTTTATTTCAACATGAAAGCTGTATTGTTGGATTTGTTACTTGGATAAACAATTCAAGAAGGTATGTGTGACATTTTATTTTGTTGTCATTGTTTATCTTTCGAATGATTTGCATTTTTTTCTCTTGTCAAAATGTCATGACAGTTTGACCCAAATTTTACATGATTACCGTTTGTTTGTTATCTTTGACAACAGAAAAAGTATATAAATGGCGGAAATTTTAAAATGAAGATTAAAAGTAATGTAAAATGTCCCAACTAAGCCAGACAAGTACCATCTCTTATGACTTAAGTCAAGATGATATATTTCGCGAAGAATTATTTGAAATAGATATACTTTATTTTCATGAAAATATTTGTCCTGAAGAAAGTGTTGTTTTACAGACAGGTCCAAGTGACATTGAAAGTGACTTGAATAAGAATGTTTATTGTTAAGAAAATATAACAAATGATGAGTCAGATGTTGAGACTGACAACAATAATGACCCTCTATATACTGTGCCATTAACTGTTGAATTTTAATTATTAGTAGAAGATGTCAACTCAAGAACAGCAATTGATACTTTTGTGTCAAAACATGTAAATACTCAAAGCAATATTGCAAGTCTTGCAGTGCAGTTGTTTCAAAAGATCACGTTGTAAACTTGCGCATGAGCATTAGTTGCCTACAGTCAGACGAACTGGATCTTGTCATGAAGTCAGCATTACTATGTAACAGACTCTAAGACACACAAATCTCATGAAAGGGTTCGGCCTAGCCAAAGGTTTTTTATTTATGGGAACAAAGTGTGTTGGGAATTGTTTAGTTTTGCCTTCAACATTGTAAAAAAATAAAGTTGAAACGAATTAGAAGATCATTTGATAGTGATGAGTTAATATCCGCGATACATGGCAATACAACGAACGTGCCTCATTATGCATATTTAGATACACAGGTTCTTCTGTTTCCATCTGACCTGTCTCGGGAAGACATTTATAATAAATATAAAGAATAATAAAATGTGTCTGACATAAGTTTAAGCACATTTAACAGACTTTGGCATGACGTGTGTACCCAATTTCTAATAGCTAAGCCCAAAACTGACTTGTGCCATAAATGTCAGACATACTCCTCTAGGATCAGTGAGAGTGGTGAACTCAAGAGGATGACAAATTAAAGCTCCTAAGTGAATATTAAGAACATGTTAAAAGTGCTAAACTTCAACGAGAGCAATGCAATACACAGTTTTCACTCAACACGGATCACTTGAAGGCGTGAATTAGCCTTATAATTGTATCATTAACATTCAATAATATTTTAAAGCAGCTGCATAGGCCAATAAAATATATTTATATTTATTTATTTCAAGCATATAAAAATTAACATTGCAATACACTGAAATTAAAATGTGTTTTTACTCTAGTAAATATATCAAGATATGACTTGAGAGGATACTTGATTGAACAGCATATATTGTTCGGGTTCTGAGCCATGTTTTTTCCGGATGCCACTGCCCACTACAGCTGGGACTTTGCCGAACAGGTCCATATTCCACACCACTGACAGCCAGTGGTACCTGCATAGTAAAATCCGACAGTTTTGTTGTGCAACAAGTGCTAAAAACACAACATGCCCATTACCATAAGATTTCAAAGAAGGGTCATCAAAGAAAAAATTGAAAAAGAGTTGAATTGTTTATTTTAAATATATTTGTACAGCTAAATTGAAAAATGCATTAAGAATGTGACCAGTACATTTTCCAGTATCTTATTACATTTAAGTATTCTGTTAGAATGGATACTAAAACATGATAAGTATCTTACATTGGTTAAGTTTTAGTTGTTCATGCATTCAGCTTGTTATCCACAATAATTTGATAATGATTAATTATTTATTCATTTATTTTTTTCTTATGTACACTAATATCAAAGTTACTATGTTATGGGCAAAATATTCGAAGTTCAAGTCATGGAATCATGGAATCCATAGAAACTTTAAAAATTTGCCAACATTGCCATACAAAAAACGATTACTATAATAGAAGACAAATATCATGTATTGTTTAATGTTCAAACTATGCTGAAATTCGGCAACATTAATTGTATTATTTGTATCATGGCAGTAACAATATTACAAATGTTCACAATCTGTTAAAAGATGAAAATGAGTGTTATCAAAAAGTTGGCCTACTATGGTAATAAGTTTATAAAATATTCAAATGAAACATAATTGTAACATGAAACTATAGTTATTTAGAGATAATTACTGCTGCATGTTTCAATACAAATTATATGATGAACATTTTGCATAAACTGTATGTGTATATATATGTATATAATTATTTGGACACCTCTATGTGCTTTGTACATGTATGTTTTGTGAAATGTAGTATTATGGGCCGTAGGCCTTTATTTACAATAAATATACTTGACTTCAGCACCTGGCTTCAGCACATTGACCGGACTTGTTCGAGCATTCAGCGCCATTGTCAAGTGTCAATATATTGAAAAAAAATGTGTTTATAATTTTATGTTAACTACTTTAAAAGAAGTGAGTAGCACAAAAGTATCTTATGTGTTCATGTGTTAAATTTTTAGTCAATCGATATTAGTGTGCATGTAACAGTTGTTAATGTTGTTGTTATAAATACCTGGGATATGCAATACTATCATAAAGCTTGTTTGTTTGTTTACTGCGCCAGTAACTTTTAAAGTGGTGTTGCTATGGGCACTGTTTTCAAAAATGCATACATCTTTCGATGAAATGAATTTATTATGCATCTGCTACATGTGCATATTAAAAAATAAGGATATTGTACAATAGGAACAACTACTATGGATATGTCATTAGTTGTACAGTTTATCATTCTTTAACATAAATATATGCAGCTGGTTTCCAACCGGTTTGTAAAGTTATATCATGGCAGTGCAGTGTTTGCAAGTTATTAACTTTTCAAAAGTTTGATAACACGGTTCCAAAGTCCAAAGTCAATATATTTATCATAATGTTGGTCAAGGAATGTATATATCGGCAATATTCAATCAGCATTTAATCTATATACATATTTTTTATAACAAAGTGAGGACAACATGAAAAAATAGTGTTTATTGTATGCACTTGTTGTATTGTCTTTAATATTTGTGTTGTCATTTTATTTTGTTTGTATATCAATATAGGTAATATAAAGTACTGTTTGCACAACATATGACATTTTGTACTCTACAGTAGTATTATGTTTTTGGGCATATCTCAAACAATAAAAATGATACTTTTTTCCGTTTTTTTATTCTCAAAACAATGTACGACATGAATAATAAAAAAAACTGAAAATTTTATTTTTCATCCATTGGACCCAGCTCAGGTCACAATTAATTAATTAATTAATTAATTAATTAATTAACTGCTAAAAAACGCGTATTGAGAAATTTGAATTGTTTATTTTACCAGAAATAACACTCCAAAATGATCCACAGCGATTTGAAATATCATTCGGCACGCTATGCCATATTCGGTCCAAAGCGAGCAGTGCCGACTTTTGTTGCAGCTGAACTTCAAAGATGGTCGGTTTTTTGTTTTTGTCAGGTAACATATCAAATACCGAAAATCTGTAAAACATTGTTATGGCGACGGGCTATCTAGCCCCCCTGTTTGTGACATAGAAACTGTTGAGTACACATGAAGTTGTGTCTGAATTATTTTGGAACAGAACGAAGCCAGTAAAACGATAGCAGATGCAATATTAATTTTCTAAACACAATTATCAGTGCTTCTTTCTTCACTTGAGAAATCACTACTTTTGAGCAAGGTCTTAAATTTAGAACCAATCACATTGATGATGTAAATATGAAGTCGTACTTTAGTAGGCGTTATGCACTTTCAGTAGACAGTGGGGTTTTGTTATGGAACCCACTTATTTGAGGGATTATATTAGGGAGATTCAGAGAAGCAATACTCAGAGAGTTGCACGATCAGCACTTGGGCTTGAATAGTATAAAATTCCTGGCGCTTGATTACATGCAGTGGCCTGGCCTGGAAGTTGCTGTAAAAACATGGGTAATATCTAAGAATTTTGTCGTCTGTCATGCTTTGAGAAATCTACCACCGGAAACACCGCTGCATCCTTGGGCGAGTGCAGGGCGACCCATAGAATCAGATCATAAGAATCAATTTATTCAACGATACGACAGGGCAGAAAAAACATCGCTTACCGATTTCAAGAGAGACTACCATGTATGTCCGTCAAACAAATCACCGTGGCGACACGATTCGGTACGCTAGACGAAATATCGGACGATTTTGGGATCACGTATTTTAAGTGCAGAGTTTCATTTCAAAAATAAGCACATGTCTCATGCTTTTGTGTCAGCCTCTTACGTTGAAAAATGTCGCATACCAGTTCAGAGGAAATCGTTACAATTCATAGGGAGATCTACCCTAGTGTCAAAAAGTCCGATATTGTAAGGTGTTAATATCTACATGAACAAAAGGGAAGGGAATCTAAAAGAAGCATTCTGCAAATGTCAAAATGGTAGAAATACAATTTAATTATAATTGTTCTATTGTGTTCTGTTGTTTCTTTTCAAATATATTCATGATTGAAGTACCTAACTCCTGATATCCATTGTGTTTCCTCAGTTGCATTTGCCCAAGAGAACTAACCCACAATATCCTGTGGGTACAAGTTTAAGCCACAGGCATTGAAGCTGGTCATCTTGGCCTAAATCGTATTTTAATAATCCACAATATTCATTTATCCCTGGGGTTTAATTTATATCCCGCAAACAGGATCTATTTTTTCACTTGCTCGCTGTTGCTCAGCACGCCGAATGTACATTACTTCGATCAGTTCTCTAATTGCGTTCTTTGCTCAGTAATGTTGTTTTGATGATCGAATTATGGTCGAAGTATGTAAGTTGGTTCACGGCTAATTTTAAACGTTGTTCGTACACATTTCTGCAACGTTTCGATTCTTGGTCAGTGGTATTGTGTCCAATGGGCGTTTAATTGAGAAAATACTGTGAACTTGAACAATATTAATTTTATTCTTTTGCACAAAATCTCGTAACTGAAGAGCTCCCTATCGGATGAGGGTAACTCTCATGCAACCAAATGAACTATGCAAAACATTAAAGTAGGGGTTGTCTCGCTTGCATTCAACACCAATCATATAATCAACAATGGGCCTAAAAACGAACGTCCGGCCAAGTTTTGATCCTCTTCCGGTCATGTTTGTTTGTTTCTTTATAAATTTGAATAATCACAAAGACATACACAAAGTGTGTGCATTCAAAATTATATAAATTATTTGTCAAAACCTTAGCATTGGTTCCCCTTCTTGCATGCATTGGTATTATATTCTGCGTGGAATGAAATATCTATCTCAGACGTTTTGCAAAACTGTTATACAAATGTTACGTTTTTATCTTTTGTTACTGTGTATACAATTTATACGAGTAGTGTCCACAAATTTAGTAGCTATGTATATGTTTTTATTTGATTTTTAATTCGCAATAATCCAACTTTAAACAATATGTGTTAATTTTGTCCGTACATTTTGTAATGTAATTATGCTTGTTAATAATTTTACTGGTAATTTCCCTTTAAAGGTTGTTCATTTTAAATTCTGTATAAATTAATTGATGACATTTTATATATCCTTTTAAATCTTCCGTTGCATTGTTCAGATACGTTGTCGATATTAATTTCATAAAAGTTAGATAAAACATTATATCGTGATTCAAGCGTATGTTATTCATTTTATTTTATATACGGGTTAGTACGTTTGTTTATCACGAATACATATATATTGTTACTAAACATGATACATTAAATAATGTGTCATCAAATGAGGTTAAAGTCTGATTTATTTTGTCAAGAAACTATCAACTAACTGTTGCGATAATGAGTAGATAAAAGCATTCACATGATAACAGATCAGTAATGAGTAATAAAAACTTAATTCGGTATAACCAGTATACAAATAATAAAAACAATACAATAAATAAAGAATAAGACATCAGGTTCGATTATAATCCGACAATAAAATCAAAGGTACTAGTGGAATTGCTTATAGAATATTATTCCATGTAAGTACTCTGGAAGCGATGATTCGTTGTTTTACTTCTGCTTGTTTGTAAAAGGGTTATTATCCTTCAAGGTCAAAAGGGAAATGTATGCATGATACTAAGCACACATAAATTTAAGTATCATTTATGTGTACAATAAAGTTAAAAACTACACATTTTAACTTTTTTTTAAATATTGCTAATATATGTCAGTATATTTTATTTATATTTTGTATCTACTAAAGCTTACTACTTTGAACTATATTTGAGTATTATTTAGTTCCTCTTTGGTGTTATGATTTTGAAGAGTTGTGTATCGTAAAGATAACAATAGTCTCTAATACAGTACAGGAATTCGCTCTGTTAGATCCCTTGTTTTGTCACGAAACTTCGCGACTACCCGCGGAAGCCCTCGCGCCCGATATGTCCTGGAATAAAGAACATGAACAATACATTTTAAAAATATATAAATATATATACTTTATGAGTAAGTTGTACTTACCACGCGGATAAACAATGTTAAAAATGCAAAAGGTATATTAATCACTCATTGTTCATTTATTTCGTGGAAAGAAAGTGAAATGTTAAAAATAGGTTTACCCTATATTTTTTTGAACACACAGTCATGACTATAGTGAAATGATTTTGTTATTTTTCAAGAGTTGACATTATCAGCGTGTACAAGGAATCTCGAACCCAGAACCCCACTCGACCCCGTCCGAATAACGAGAAACTGTATATTGCCAGAGAAAATTACTTTTTGAGAGGTTTGGCAAATTATAAACAAACAAAGGAGTGTTGGTTTGTTGATACTTTTCATTAGGTATACAATTCATTAGGTATGTCAACGAGTAATAGTAATAGTATTTTCAACTATTATTATTGATTAATTACGAATATTGTGTTGCATTAATTTTAAAATAGTAGTAAGATATATATGATATGTGCTTGTATATAACACATGACGAATGTTTTTATGGCCAATATTTCTATTTTTGACTTAGGATTATGGATAAGAATTTTTCTCAATATTAATAATAACATTAGCCAAGAAACGTAGAAATTCCACGAAAACCAATTTTTTCGAACGAAATGCATGAAAGTCAGCACAATAGTGAATTGTTCTGGGCGCAAGGTGAAGGTCACACTTTGAAACCACAAGGCCCAGAGGTTTCCTATTTGGAATGTAACATTGTATACTGGTCCTCAACAATGATTGTTAAAATTATGTCCCTGGGGTAAAAACTGTTCACGCCCCGGGGATCACATGGTTTATATACAATTGAATAGCAAAATAACTTAAACAATCTTCTCCTCTGAAACCGCAAGGCCCAGTTGTTTTATATTAGGTATAAAACATTGTATAGTAGTCTTCTACAAAGATTGTTACATTGATGCCCCTGGGTTCAAACTGGCCATGCCCCAGTGGTCACATGGTTTATATAGACTAAAATAGCAAAATGAGTCTAAAACCTTCTCCTCTGTAATAGCTCGGAGGTTTCACATATGGTTGGTTTCGTACACGGTTTCGTATATGGTAAGTAACATTGAATACTGGTTCTCTTCAAAGAATGTTCAAATGATGCCCTGGGGTAAAAACTGGCGACCCCCCGGAACAAAATCATTTTAAAAGTGTTCTCCTCTGAAACCGCAAGGGTCAGAGGTTTCATATTTTGAATATAGCATTGCATAGTGGTCCTTTACAAAGATTGCTTAAATGATGTCGCTGTGGTCCAAACATGGCCACATCCCGGGGTCACACGGTTTATATAGACTGAAATATCAAAATGATTTTAAAAATAATCTCTGAAACCGCAGTGCCCAGAGGTTTGGAATTTGGTTGTAAACATTGTATAGTGGTCCTCCACAACGACTGTTTACATGATGCCCTTGGGGTTAAAACTAGCCACGCCCTGGGGGTCTCATTGTCTATGGACTTATATAGAAAAATAGTTTAAAAATCTGAAACCGCAAGGTACAGTGTATAGAGATCCTCTACAAGCATTGTTTAAATGATGCTCCTGGGGCCACACCCAGGAGGTCACATTGTTTTATATAGACTTAAATAGCAAAAGGACTTTAAAACTCTTTTCCTCTGAAACAGCATGGCCCACAAAAGTTTTGTGTTTGGTTTGTAGCACTGTATAGTGGTCCTCTACAAATAATATTCAAATTATGCTCCTGGGGTCAAAACTTGCCAAGCCCCAGGGGTCACATGGTTTATATAGTACGAGGATTGTCCGGAAAGTTCGTAGACCTTGTGTTGTAAAATGAAATAGTATAATCTTATAGCAATTTCGGTTTGAGTTCTTGCATTTTGATTACATTTTACCGCTAATTTTCAGTATTTCGATAATCTTAGCAACACAACTAAATGCACAGATGTGCGGAGCACTTCAAATTGTTCTGCCGTTTTTCAGTAGTAAATCAATTTTTAAACATTTCTTAAATTTTTATTTCCATGCGAATCGGCATTATTTTAACGCAACCTGATTATTAAAATATATTTTAAGTGTGTGCAAAATCTAAACGTTTTATGCCGTCAAATAAACAAACGCTTCAGAATATCGATAAAGGAGTTTGTTTCGCGAGTATACGAAAATGACGACATTTGACGTTCGTATGGAGCAGTGCAACGTTATAAAATTTGGATAAATACCTGTATGATTAGCAGTAGCAGCAGCAGAAGTAGTTGCAGTAGTAGTAGTACTTGTAGTAGTAGTAGTAGTAGTAGTAGTAGTAGTTGTTGTAGTAATAGCAGTCGTAGAAGTAGTAGTAGTAGCAGTTGCAGTAGTTGAAGTAGTAGTAGTAGAAGAAGTAGTAGTAGTAGTAGTAGTAGTAGTAGTAGTAGTTGTAGTAGTAGTAGTAGATGTTGTAGTAGTAATAGTAGTAGTAATAATAGTAGTAGTTGTTTGCTGTTGATGTAAGAGCAGTAGTAGTAGCAGTAATAGTAATAATAGTAGTTGTAAGAGCAGTATTAGAAGTATTAGTAGCAGTATTAGTTGCTGTAGTAGTAGTAGTAGTAGTAATTGTAGAAGAAGTAGTAGTTGTAGAAGTAGCAGTAGTAGTAGTAGTAGTACTTGCTGTTTTGTTGTAGTTGCAGTAGTAGTAGTAGTAGTAGTAGTAGTGGTAGTAGTAGTCGTTGTTGTTGGTGTTGTTGTTGTTGTTGTTGTAGTTGTTGTTTTATAGTAGTCGTAGTAGTAAGGAAGGTTGTGTTAGTAGTATTAGAAGTAGTTGTAGTAGTGGTAGTAGTAGTAGGAATAGTAGTAGTAGTAGTAGTAGCAGTAGTAATAGTAATAGTAGTATTAGTAGTAGTAGTAGTAGTAGTAGTAGTAGTAGTAGTAGTAGTAGTAGTTGTAATAGTAGTAGTATTAATAGTAGTAGTAGTAGTAGTAGTAGTAGTAGTAGTAGTTGTAGTAGTAGTAGTAGTAGTAGCAGTAGTAGTAGTAGTAGTAGTAGTAGTAGTTCCATAGCTTCAGTTTTAAAATATATGTATTATGATGTACGATATGTTGCTTTACATTTGTTTGAAATAAATAGGAGCATTTGTTTAATATATAATGTCTGACGGAATTTAGGCGAAATTGTTTCATAAATGGTGTCTACAATTGTGACAATTGTGACGTCCGGTTACCTTCGTACCTCACTTCGTCTCCAAGATTCATCCCAATTTAGTACTAGATTAAGCGGATCCGCGCCCTTTTTTTCACCCCTCACAAGAAGGTGATTCGCCCCAGGATCACAGAGTACCACCAATGTGACGAGTATGAAAATCCAGAGCCCCACATAGGGCGCCAATTTGTCGCAGGTTACTCTGGTAAAAATAGGGCGCAGTAAGAAGAAAAACAAAAAACACAATGACACGGTAACGTGTTGACTCTTTGAATGTCTATCTCTTACTCTTAACTCGAAATACAAAACACAACATCTTAAAAGACAAATACATATACGCATGATATATGAAATGAGATAAAATTAGATAAAATGAGATAAAATGATGCAGAAAATAGACTTACTAACCTAGTAAAAATAGGACGCAGTAATGAGAAAAACACAAAACGAGTTAGTTAAGTGATGGGCGATTGTCGATTTGGTGAAATTAATGAAAATGGGCTACACAACACACATAAAACAGAAAGAGACAAATTGTCCTGGTGACATGCCTAAGACGTCATCTGTAGAATTAAAAAATATGATCATAGTGGAAAATAGTTTTCAAAGTTTGATCAATGTTGAGTATATTTTAACATTAAACATCGTTGATCATAGTTTTCATACATGTACTTGATGTAGTTGACCATGGATGACCACAGTCTCATTCAATTACTCAATTGCGAAATGTATTTTATCGACAATCACAATTTAATAGGTTACTTGTACAAGATAACATTGTTTGTTTTGAACCAACTGTTTCCAAATCTTAATTCATATCCAACATGTTTTCTGTTCAAATTTGTCATAACAGTATTTTTTTCATTTCTGACAACTATCATATTTTCTGCCTTGATACCATTACAATTTTATTGGATTTAATTGTATAAAAAAATGACTCTTTTAAACTATTTGTTATTCGCATCATGTGTGTACCCTTCTTTAAAACGAATCGATATTAAGCGCTCGGCATAAAATGGTTATTTATACAAACATATCTTAAATATATAATAAAACATTATACCTATTCAATCAATTCTAAAGTATTTATTTTATGGTTAAATGGACATTGCAAACATTTGTTTTAGCACGGTTTGGGATGCCATCTGTTCACGTTTGAAAGCAATTATTTACAATTAAATCGCTTCTCATGGTAGAAATCTTTATTTCGCTTTTAAATTACATGATTAATTTGTTTCGTTTTGATTTAGATTTCACTACATCAGTGATGAATCATATATAAACATAATCCCTAAACTTTCTTTATTTTGTTATTGGCTAAAGACGATGGAACTGAAACAATCATGACAAATAGAGTTCAAATTACGTCATTATGTACTTAGCATGATTCACTAAATATGCCAGACAATGGATATGTTTAGAAAGGAAAGACAGTCGCTAAGATAAACAAGCATAAAGTTTGATTATCGCACTATCGATTGAAGCCTCGGTCATAACCGTATTGCGGAGTCCTTACGGCGAGCTTGTCCACAATGCCCGTACGAATTTCACCGTCTCTTTCGAAACGCAGTCGGTTGTCTTGTTATCTTTAAATCGTGCGCTTTGTATGCGTTTAGTGGGTTGTGACCGAGGTATGAAAATGAAGAAGTTCACATAAGTGTGAATTTTAGAAGGGAATACAGTTTATAACAATACATAAATATAGCTGTAAACCTTTCTTCGCAAAAGAAAATCAAACAAAAAGGCGACATGCAGTAAACCTGTTTTAACTTCCATATTCCCGTTTGTTAAAAGTATCTACCAGTAATATTGACAGTATTACAATAGTTATGATGATGAGATAAAACCGTTTATCAAAATAATTTCGATTTTTATCTGCATACGAGTTATGTCAATAATTAAAAGGGTTCCTGCACGTGTGTGTGTATGAAATTAATGCAATTACAAAATATAAAAGGAAATAATAAAATAAGGAATGTTTTGATAATGAAAGCGAGAAAACAAAGAAGATGTATTCAGTTGAGTTGAGTGTTCAGTACATATCTGTATAACATATATCACACGTTTCTTTATCAGAAAATACCTGATATTTTGGCAATATCATCATTGGAATCTCGTTCGTTTTAGAACATTATTTATGTTATTGGCTGCATTGAATTTCACGCCCTTGTCCATTATTCAAAAAGAGGTGTACAAGCTAGCCCCAGCATACATCATGAAGCAAAAAAGTCAGGTTTTACGAACTTAATATTTTGCATTTGTTTGTCTATTGCTGCGAACTAAACTTACACGCCGTATAACATAACTGCCGTTGCCACATCGGCTGTTACAACGGTTTGCTTTTTACTACTGTGGAGACATAGATACAGACGCCACGTTATTGTACTCCCCTTCTTAATCAGGTCGTCACTAGACTGTGTACTGGACTTTCTTCATTTAAATTGAGTGTACACAGTAACATTTACACGATAAATGGTTACCAGAGATACACTACTTGTGTATGATGATGCTTCGCCTTTCTGATCGTTGTGTTGATTGTTTTGGTGAAGTCAGGTGTGGCGACCGTACACCGTTTTGGAACATGGCGATTACTCTTGCTTTCGGTGTCAAATTCTTCTGATTACCAATACCATGTTTAATGCAATGGAAACACTAATCCCATTATGAATGTTATGTTATACGTTTAATCGGTCTAGTATATATAGCGGTTTTACCGAGGCAATATCCGTTTCCACTTACAACATTAAAGCACATATACATCACAGTGTAAAGACAATAAATTGTTGCAATGCCAAAAACATATTATTGTCCTATTTATATACATACATGAGGACATCAACGCCATCAATTGAAAATATACAATTAAGACGCCAACAACAATTACATATATATAAACACTGGTTGACAACGTCAATATCCAACAGCAGATACATAGATACAAGATGAAAACATCGCCATTAACAACAGCAACAGTTGCATGGACACTAGATGAAGACGACAGAACCAACAAAAAATGCATGTGCATTTAACGAATCATCAACAACAACAACAATTGCATGGTCACTTATTAATGACGTATTCACCACCAACAACACAATGGGTTCTAGATGAAGCCGTCAATAACAGCAACACCAAATGCATTTGCACTTGATGGAAACGTCAACAATAACAGCATACATGTATACATGGGCGGTACATGAATACATAAACGGCAACAACGGATTGTAAGGACACTAGATGAAGACGACGACAGCAACAACAGTTACACATGCACTAGTTTAAGACGTCAACAACATCATCAAACACATGTGCACTATATGAAGTCAACATTCTATGATTGATACTATGCATGTACATTTACCAGTATATTACAACGATAATCCCAAAATGCATTTTATTCAGTCGTATTTGCCAATACAATGTTATCATCAATCAGACGATTCAATACGAAATCGAATACGGTGAATTTGTGTTTCAAACTCTGACGTATTGTTCGAATAAATGAAGCGACGTCTCGTGACGGATTCTTCAGAAATTATGTTTGATTAACCGGTCTCAGAAAGCCAGATAATTCGTAAATATTAACTTTAAATTACAAACGACAACGTTATTTGTAAGTAATTGCACTTATTGTATCGTTTTGTCAACTAATTAAAATTGTATGACAGTAAAAGTGATTGTTGGGTCATGCTCAGTTATAGATTAGATTATCATTGTTCACATTCGCTATCTTGATACATAAACATATATACGATATTATATTAGAAAGTTTGTTGGACAGACTTTGGTAAATTGATTAATGATAAAGTCATGAACATCAGCAAGAATAATACGCAGATTATTAAATTAAAAGAACGGGAATCGTGATTGGATAATATCCAGGTAATCAAATACGCTTAGAAAGATGGGTATTCACTTGTTTCATGTTGTTGTAGAAGTAGTAGAAGTAATAGAAGAAGTAGTAGTAGTAGTAGTAGTAGTAGTAGTAGTAGTAGTAGTAGTAGTAGTAGTAGTAGTAGTAGTAGTAGTAGTAGTAGTAGTAGTAGTAGTAGTTGTTGTAGTAGTAGTAGTAGTAGTAGTAGCAGTAGTAGTAGAACTAGAAGTAGTAGTTGTAGTAGTAGATATAATAATATTAGTAGTAGTTGTTGTTGTTGTAGCCATTAGCAATATTGTGTTTGATAGCTTCAGTTTTAAATTATATTTAGTATGATGTATATGATGTACGATATGTTGCGTTACATTTGATTGAACTAAATAGGAGCATTTGCTTAATATATAATGTCTGACGGAATTTAGACGAAATTGTTTGATAGGTGGTGAAAAAATTCCAATCTTACTATCAAAAAATGTAAAGTTGAAAAACTTCTCTGTACAAATAAACATTGGATAAAATATTAACACGTTTCGCAATGATGCCAGCGTCAGATTTGTAGTTAATATGTCTCAGTCTGTTGTTTGGCGATTGGGTTCCAATTCCAAGTTCCCACGCATGTGAGTTTTGTAGTTGATTTCCTTTGGGCATTACGGTTTCAAGACCAGTGATTTATCGGAAAATATCAGTGAAATAAAATTGGTAATTGACTGTTTGAAACAGTGAAAATTATCACTCCGGTAAGTTTCACTGTTTCACACTGGTTCCCGATTTAATACAGTGAATGAAACGGACTACCAACGATGCAGGGCCCAAATTGAAACGTCATGACGCGATTTTTTTTCAAATTAAACGCAGATAGACATCACAAAAAAGTAACAAAACAAAAGGGCGTTAAAAGCATACAATGATAAAATGAAAAGAAAATTGTGTAGGTTTCGGCAGAATATTGATCTTGTGCCACTCGTAAAAATATAAATGTATATGATAACTCATACATTAAAATCGATATTCTACCGAATATAACAAATATCCTCTATGTAATTTAAGAATCTTAAATCAAATGCAGTTTATACATTTAAAGTCTCACATTTCTAAGGTTTCTATTATGGTTAGCAGTAATGATACGACATAATTCTTTTAAAATTAAAATATTTTTATATTTGGTCATTTTCGCCATACATTATAAACAGTGGCATTAACAGTGGTGCAATTATTGTAATTAAAAACTTAAAAAACTTCATTAAAAACTTGAAACAGTTGAACTGTATTTCTAACAAAAAAAAACGTATTTCGTTAAACCAAAATTGGTATTAACTTTACGTACATTATAAAGGTTGAATGATAATAGAACATTAATGCAATGGATTAGTGTGAATAAATATGTTTTACATTCAATAACATTTGTGGAAGGTAATACAAATATATATTAGAACAATCATATACAAACATTTTGTGGTTACCTGCGTGGTATATCACCATGTTCTGCTTTCCAGCCAGCAATCAAATATGGGATATATATCGGAATATCGGCATGATACCTTTCCGTCATCACTAGCCAGCAAGTTCCCATCGGATAGGCATATCGTCCAGTCGTTGGCTTATCGTTAGAATTGCTCGTAATGTATCTGTGTCTGATAGGGTTTAGGTGCAAAATAAATAGTAGATATATGTTCATTTGTGATATATGTAAATCTGACAAACATATCCAGAAATGCATGGTATTTCTTGCCCATTTGTTACTTTCTTTGTCAATTTTATGCAGGATGTTTCATGTAAACATTGATCTCCCTGGAAATCCATCCCCTCTTAACTGCTGGGTCAGAACAAGTTGTTGAAGTTCACTGCTATTGGAGTGAGCACGCTATGTGCAAGTTGTTAAGCAGTCTCTAGTATTGGTATGTCTTATAGACATTAAGTACAGTTTTCCCAACTCTAATAAGTTAAGTACATATTTTCTGACTTAACATTAGCCTGTGTAATATAGTTACAAATTCGTAGAATAATATGTTCTTGAACTGGTGATAGCATATTACTATAATTATTGATTGACTAATAAATTGCTGTTGCTGTGACCTAACCTTGCCTTAAACCTCTCATCCAAACAATACATTTGCATTACAAATTCAACTTAAATGCTTTTTAAAAGCATAATTGCCATGCCGAATGGTAAAACGTTGTCGACAGGATATCGCTCTTGATTTCGGGCCGATATTGAAGATATCAGATAGATATCTTACCAATGTTAATATTTTTGGGGGGTTATTTCTTGGTATAATTCGTTTATTAAAAAAGCAAATTAGATTAATAAACTATCTCTAAAATGTATCCAAATTTGAAAATATTTTCATTTAAGTCCAGAAGGAAGGATGTTCTAAACGTTTAATCCACTCAAGTTCTGAAATGCATTTTGCTTTTACTTGATATTTACTAGACGGTACATTATTAAAAGTTGACTGTTTAACCGGTTGAACTGAAACATAACGGATACATGTAGCATGACCGATTGTGTTACATATTGGTAAACAATATAAAATGATAGCATTGTTAATGAATTGTAAATGCTCTCTGATAAGAAATGTTAACAATCAATTCAACTGACCAATAAAGCACCATGAAAGTAGGCAGTTTAAGTTATAACATCAATATCCTGCATAGACTTTAATGAAACATTACTTGTCATATTAACGGGCTATGCTAGATTAATAATTGAATGAACCTACTAGTAGTTTTTCTTTAAAGTGTGACCCTGGTGCACGAGTTCTTTCAACAACCTAGGATAACATGTCGCAAAAAAACATACGGGATTAACGAAGCTGAAGAAGAAAGTTTGTATAGAAGTTTGGATGTCTTCAAGGTCTCGGTGCACATTACGCTAGAAAATTGTATACATCATGAATTTCGTAAGTAATTTTCTGGAATTTACTAACACTTTGTCTGCAATTACTTATACATGTACGAGGCCTGTCTCTGCATAGTGTATACATTGTAAAAATCAAATAATAATATCATTATGTTATTTGTTTTAGTATGAGTTCATGTAATAACATTATCTCGTACACTAATTGACTGAATTAAATACTTAAAATTCTAAGCACATTTGTGAATTTCAAAGGTTAGGTACGACATTGTTTATTGGTGTAATAGATATCATTCATAAGGACCCTTCTGTTTCTTTTACATAAATTATTGTAAAAAACACAGTGATGTGTCATTAAGATACTTATTATTGTACTGACTTCACGTCAACTGCTTTCTTGATGGATTGTGTATATAATAATGTGCTTCAGCATTGGAATTTTTACCTCAAACGAAGCACTGGAAATCCAATTCGTAATAAAAATACACAGAATAACACCTGGACAAATTATAAATGAAATTAAATCATCAGAAAGCATACAAAGTATGTTGCGCATTTACACGCGATAAAAGATGTTTTCAGCTGGGTAGAGAGACGGCTTACAAAAGACATATTGTACCTCTTATGTTGAACAATTAATTAACTTTGGATGGTAACTTACAGGGATGAAAATATGTAGGAAACTCCGTAAATGATTTGTTGTTTTATATACTCATCTAGTAGAATAACGAATGGACATTATGTTGAGAATCAATAAGTGCGTGACGTCATGACGTGTATTATATTGACGTTTTGCGGGCCGCATCGCTGTATGCTTTGTTTCAAAAAATGATACAATTCATTGTTTTGAAGATACACATGTATTGATATTAATTGTAAGATGCTTTGCTGCATTTAATCAATCGTGATTTTAAATGTTGTTGTATGATGATGTTATAAACTAGATGTCAATAATAACACGCTATTTCTGGAACAACACTCGTACTTAACATGGTCTTACATTCTTCAACTTGTATTTGTAATTTGTAAAGGCCTCCAATATTTAAAACTCGCGTCAACACAAATGTTGTATTGGAAGTCTAGAAACGAATGCAGGTCATAGTATATATTAAACATATTTTGAAATCAATTTTCGTCATAAAGCAAATGTGACTTGCTCAATACTTTAACGGCCAATTAAGCTATATTTAAATGAAAATATTAACATGCATATAAATTATATTCTACATGAATGTTCATGCTCTTATAATGTTTGATAAACAAGTTGCTCCTAATATTCAATGTTATTTATATATATAGTTAACACGGCGTCAGCTCAATTGGCCATTTAAGTTTAGAGCAACTGAAACCTTGTGTAAAAGAAGTAACACAATGCGATCTTGTCCGATTATCCGTAAGTGCGCTCTGTATTCATATTAACCGTCCTCCATTACTGTAGTTAAGCGAGTTGTGGCTGTTTATTCGCCTCGAATATCTGCATACATACATACATTTGATTTATCGGATTGTAAGCGGATTGTAATACAGACAAAAAGGATAACATTAAACATAAGCGATATCTTCGACAATGCCACGATTTTGCTATACTGAGTACGGATGGCTACACGAATCATTGCGATACTTTTGAAGGAGCAACTATCTCGTATTGGTAGAGGTACGTTTTGAGCTAATAAATTGACAAGTTACTCATGAGATTTTGGCCAAGTCACTGATGCCATTCAACCAAAACCACAACACAATTTTAGGTTGCAGGACCGAGTTTGATAGTCGACCGTAGTGACCTGCACCAAAACCTATTGCCTGACAGAAATACTGTCCTCCGTGCCGTACCATAATTTAAGTAATATATTTGTTCTTGCGTTTACAGATTCACAAAACTGTACCGAAAATGGCGGCACTTAATAACACTTGAACGAAGAAGAAAGAGACTGTTAACAAAAATTAATTTAAAATGCTAGTCAAGACTAGTCAATAGCTGAATAGGATCAAAAACCTGTGTTAAAAGACTACCGAAAACAACAGCATACAATGGCGAGCAGAAAATACTGATGCTGTGGCAAAAGTCAAATACATTATCACACCACAAAAATCTGAAATTTAAGTCAACACAAGATTTCTTTGAAGGCAATTCGCCAGAGAAGTGTTAATCACGCAACATAAATTTTCCCGTCAAATCTTTTAACTTATCGAAAATAAATTTAAATGCATATAACTGGTATTGCTCAATTCCTTGGAGGAAGAAAATGCAATGTTTCATTTGTTCATACTTCTCCGTGCAGATCAATAGTTGTCATGTTTTACTAACTAAGATAAATAGAGTTGTTTATAACATAAATAATCAACATGGATATGATAAATGATTCTTAATAGCATACAAAATGTTTGTTTTATGTATATTATTATTTTTTGCTCATCATCCATTCAAATAGACAGTCAGACATTAAATTAACCCGCACACCATTATTCACTAGTTTATTAATCGATATTCAGTCATTACTGAATTACTTATTTTACATTCAATCTTCAGCAATTCTTCATTCACACCAGTCAATTAATCAATCAAACATTTTGTATATACACTTTATTTTACACTTGAATGTTGCATCTTGCAAACACCCTTTAGTATTTAAGTGTTCAGCAATCCAGGAGAAGAATCAGCTGTTGTTCGTCGGAGCAGATCAATGTCGGAACTTAAAAGTCTGTGTCGAACACCGCCATTATCGAACAGACAGGTTTGTTCAAGTTTGTATTTTGTTGTTGCTAAAGGCCTTTGCGAAACCAAATGTGTGCATATTGAAGAACCTTTATATTTCGAAATACTGCATTATTAACTGGTGCACTTAAAACACATGGATACTTTTGATTAGGTATTGGCTAAATAGCTCACATGATCATATATTTCTCGGTGAGCTAATTGTATAGGGGACCTATTCTGCGTAGTCTGACAACCGTGTGCCTTTGAAAAATAACCGTTATTGCAACTGAGATATTTCCTCTTATGTTGGCTAATAATAATAATAAAAAATTCGAATATGTTTTAAGTATTCGAATACTTATCTATCCGATTAATTAAATTTAAAACAGCATACATAATACAGTTCTTGTCAATGTTAGCATCTAAACATCAGGCATTCATCTCGCCTTAGCTTCACTAGTACGCAGGTTAGGTGTCACAGTCGACCTAGCACCGTATTGTTAAGTAGCTGACAGTTTGTTGTTAATGCATTGTAATCCCATTATGTGGCCCATTGTCTCTTTATCAGTAGAAGAAGATTAAAGCGCAATGCAGATGCTAATTGGTGTTACTGCTCTGAAATAACGCATCGCGTCTCTAGGTATATCCGATGGTTCCTGGTACTCTGAACACATGCTTGAAAGTCGTGAGAACAGGCAGCATAGTTGTCAACAAATCATGAGATTAATCGAGGACTAAGTCTTTTAAAAATGTAATACAAAACATAGTTCTAATATGTAGCGCTTTGTCTTTGTATTGGCCGCAGTTTTCTAGTCTTTTATACATTGCCATAATAATAATAACTACTGCATCCGACGATCGAATAGTCGAATACTTTTTTCAATTAAATATTCGAATATCAATTTTGGTATTCGTTGCCATCCCTAGTAAATTGCCTTTCTACGACATAGACATTTCAACCAACCTTCACCATACCCCCAATGGCCATAATATCCCAGCAAAACCATTATGGCGCACCTTCATAACATTTTTGAAACTCCGTAAGGTTTTTGTCAGTACTTAGGTGAACCTTTTGGCCATTGTGGCCATCTTGTTACATTGCGTGCACTGTTTTATCGCTGAGAAAAAGATCACAATGCACTTCCAATTGATTTTTTTCAAATTATGCCCCCGGCATCTTGATGCGGGAGGCATATAGTGATGGTCCTGTTCGTCTGTCCTTCCGTCCGTCCGCTCACATGAGAGAGTAGTTTCGAGTTGCGCGGCAAGTATGAATTTACCTTGTGGGGAAATGTGCTACTTGTGGGGTGCACCTCACAACTGACCTTTCAAAAACACAAATACGGCCAATATTCCCCACAAGTAACGCGGTATTTTTGCAACCCACAAATTACGGATTTATGGAAGAGATTATAAATTTTACTTAGTCGCTGCACCCCCACTAACCAATCAAATAGACCTATGACAAGCGCATGCGCAGAACATTCTTGCACAGAGCAGACGTTAGGCAGACAAGTCTCGTCTCACTCACGTGTAAGTATTATTTGTTTTCATGTCGATAACCATTCAGTTAACACTTTAATTAACATTAAACATGATTAAGAAGTATGTTATATTTATTTTAAACGTTCTATAACAAAAAAGAATAACTTGAACTATGAACTATAATGCATTTAATTTTAAATGGAACGCGCACCTGCTGAAAAACTATTTTCTACAACGTGTTAAACAATTGTTTATATTGGCCCAAACCTGTTTCAATTTGGAAAATTTCTTGCTCAGTTACACTTTTTAGCCTACAAGTTATCATTGAGAATTTAAAACATTCCCATGTTAAACATTTTGATAGAATATGGAATAGAAAATGTGCCTAAACGTATCGTGCATTCGCCCTGAGATTCGTACCCGTGTCTGGGAAAAGAATGGAGTCGCGGTACCGGTGGACCCGTGATAAATTAAAAAAATACAAACTGGCTGCTAAAATTTCATTTAAACAATTTTCAATAATTTGTACTTATATTTCACTTCAAAATATTAAATATGCACGAATGGAAAAAATAGGCCTTAGCACAAGATGGCGGTAGTGTTTGTTGAACCATTTAAGGAGTGCTAATTCAAATAGCATTTTATAAAGTTTCCAAATGTGTTAATGTGCAATAATGTTATGATTTCTATTTTAAGGTTTTGAAGAAAGAATGGTAGTGTTTTTCTGTAATTACGAAGATTATTTGAGTGGATGTAACAGGATTTACGATGTTTTCCTGAATTAGCCATTTGTTACCATTGGGTGAAATCTGTTTAGGTGAGATGATGCAATACTCTTCTAAGTGGTTTGTATCGTATCTTACAATTTCCCCCAGAATGTTAGCTTTTTTGTAAAAAATGTTTGACCAAAACTTGACTTACAGGACTTTTCGTAATTTAACTAATTCAAGCTATTTTTTTTATCAAAGCTGTGACTATATGTAGTAGCGAAACGAGTCATTTATGTTTGATATTAGAAGTAGAATTTAAGTATGTAATAATCTCCTGTATATATCTCCTTGTCAGGTCGCTTTTAAAATATGATCTTAATGGCCAAACAATTAAGTTGGTGTTATAATCAGTAATGATCAAAGCAATTGTTAGCATTACGTGTAAGGCTCTGGCAGCCGCCACCAATATATACTAGTTTTTATGTGGGCAATATTGTCTCTTGAGCCTTATGGCGGAAGGACCATTTTTGGTGGTGAAACATTCTCCTGTTTAACACATATTGCAGCGACTAAATTTGTGTTGCTACTTTTAAGCGCTGAATGAACGCAGCATTTTTATTTTGTAATAAAGTTTACATACCTGTGACCAGAATTCATTCCTATATTATGTTCCATACATATTTTTAAGAAACCACCTCCATTTTAGAATCGTGCATCAAAACTTGTGCACGATTACGCTTTTACGAATCGCCATATCCACTGCTAATTTAAATTAAATTGATATTTTACTACGCTTTAAGCATTGTGCCATTGCTAACAGAATCGGGGACTATTCGCCCTGAAACACGTTTTGTCCTGGGACAATTTGCGCCGAAATAGGTTTCGCCCTGAGACGTTTCGCACTTAATATTCAGCTATTCGGGTATCGGGTATCTCAATTTGCAATAATGTGAATCAATAATGTGCATTTGAATTAATCTAAACGTGAAAATTCCGAATAATTATATGCCAAATTCACATATTTTAAAAATGACCAGTATCCAGTAATGTAATGACAGATGAGGACGAAAAGCATTTATTTTTTATCATCACATTTAACAAATGTATCAAACTAAATATGAGTATACATGCATATACATGTATATGAATGAAACATTTTTTGAAAAAAAAAAACAAATCATGCATCCATATTTATTAATGTTGATTAGAATATTTCAATTATAGGAACATCTCAACATTGATCTGTTTACTGATGCTGCGAGCCGTTAGCAACACCCATAGCAATGGGGTCATTTTTTTTTCAAATGTCTTTGACATGTAGCCGATTTGCGGTTTCTGCTAAAAAAAAGCGTGTTACACGATCGACACGAGGACTGCATCATCAATCCATGCTAGTATATCTGAACAATGCAAGCTCACACGCTAGTGTATTAATCAATAAGAACAAAAAGACGCTGACATTTTACTATTTCTTTCACTTTTGATCAGAACATTACTTCCAATACTTTGTCATTATTGTACTGTCGCATTATCAACCTCGTACTGTCGGTAATCGTCATTGTTCTGTTTGCATTATCACCATCCTACTATCGCGTTATCACCATTTTACTCTCGCGTTATCACCACAATACTATCGCGTTAGCATCGTCGTACTGTTTCAAAACGTGGCCGTCCTTCGTTCACGATCGAGCTATATAAATCAATTATTAATATCATGTCTTAACTATTCATGTGTGTACCATTTTCAATACGTATTAAATTACAATTGTTACAAAAATATATCTAATTATATGATTAGGACTTCCAGGCCGGCAGTTTTGAAAATTAAAATGGTTCAAACCACTTAACATACAATGGTAAAATAGATGTTCACTCTTTCATAGAACACTTAATGGCGTATCATTAAATATGTAGTTGTGTACCATTAATATGTTAGCATATTACCCTTATCCCCCCCCCCCCCGTCTACTTTTTTTGGTGTTGGTGAAGACCAGAAACCGAAGTTTTCTTTTTTGGCAATTATAAGTGTTTACAAATATTTCTGAAAAATATAGATAAGCATAAGTACTAGATAGCATAATGAATTTTCTAAAAAATATTAAAAACACACAATTTGAAGACTACCTGACAGCTTACCTATAACTACATTACACATGTTTCTCATGGCTGTCACTATATATTTTCATTTTGAATTTTAACTAATCTTCAGGGGACGGCATAGTTTGGGCATACGACGCCCGCAGAAAAGCAGCTGAAGCCGCCATGTTGAAAAATCATGCAGCTGTGACCAGTACAAACCTTAGAAAATACATGGCCACCGTCTAGCAGGTTCTGCTACACTAGGGACATCCACAAAATACATTACAGGTATAAAGCTTGTGTTATCTGTTTTCAAACAGTTTTCTTGTTAAATATTAGTTTGGATAATGTTGGCATCCTGAATGTTTTTGGTTTCCGTCAGATAACTTACGTAAGTTATGTGGTATTGAAACCAAAATGTTTTCAACATTTGAAAATAGAGAATCATATGTTTAACTGTTAGTTTAAACCTATTTATTTAAGTATCGAAAGCCTTAGGCTTATCGAGATACTCTTGAATCAGTTTCTGGGAAGAACCAGTACTTTGTGTCTTTGGGAAGAACCTGAGAATGCTACTTGAGTGAAACCCGTTACCTCTTGGTCACAAGGCGGACACCATGTGTTCTTATAAGGCCTTGTGTAAGGACATCCAGACAGGGTTCGAACACTTCGATATTGAAATGAGCGCTTTGAACTTTACACCAACTCAAGAGATTATTGTGTAATTCTTGTGTTTTGCAAGTCTGGCTAGAAACACCAAAAACATTATCTTCATCCCTTTAAACTGTGTCTGTGTAATGTTGCAGTCAACGCAGAACCTGTTAGAAATTCAGAAATCACTGACAAAAAAATAAGGATGTGTGACAAACGTTTATCACGCACAGCAATGCTAGTTAGACTTTAGTTCATTAAATAAAGGAATTAATACTTCAACAATTAGCGGTATGCACTATGTTATGCCAAATAACCATAATTTAACAGCGTATATCGTGTTTTTCAACATAATTATAGTGCTTACAAATCATTGAGTCTGACAGCTAATTAAGAGGTTTCGTGGAGTCTGATGATGAGTTTGGATGTGCTGCGTCTATATGTTATTTCTACACATATATTTTGTTTTATTAAAGCAACAAGTGACATTATCGAAAGAACGTAAATTTCAAAACTTCTGCTGCTACAGGACCAGGGACGGGTCGGGGAGTTCAGGAACCAATGTCGAGTAAGAAGGTGAGTGGAAAACAATAAGCTGCATTCATTCTGGTACAGTGTATATCAGAAATAGTGAACCTAAAAGAAGTGAAAGTAAAGTTTGACAGTTCATCATAAAGTGCCGTTAGTTTGCATGCTTTACAAGTTTACGCCCGTTTAAGCTCGTCTGTTTTAAGAAGAAACTGAGTCAGGTTATTGTAATAGCGTCTGCTTTGTTGACAGCATCGACACGTAAATATTTTATTTGGCCAAAATTCAAAATCTTTTTAAGAGATTCAAATGAAACGCGGCATACATATTACCAGCGACAAAACACACCTGCTTATTAAACTAGAATATTTTAAATAACCAACTGTCTTTTTCATTTACAGACGTTGTGTTTACCAGAAGGCAGAACCCAGAAAACTATGAAAAAACTCCTGATATCGATGCAGAAGGGTTAGGCTGCCCTGTAACAGTGACTGAAACACTTGATGAGGCACCGGAGTTTTTCCCCGATTTGGTAACACCAAAACGAGGAAGCCTGCCATAACTACACAAACATATTAAGTGACTGAAGAAGAGGACAATGAAAATAAAGATCTCTTCTAGACATTCTTCAAAAAGGTCAAAGACGTAAGCCCTCTGACTGTTTGAACTCAATTGCTTTGAGCAAAAATTGAGGTGGAGTATTTTTCCAAAAACAGAAAGGTGCATTGAAAAAGAAAGTTGTTCGCATGATGGACAAACTGAAGTAGATCTGAACTATTTACTTATAAGAAGGAACAGTTTGTGAGTTCATGGTTTTACCATCAAGATGTGAAATAGTATGAAAAAAATGAACAAAATTTCGTTGAAGGAAGACCCTGTTGTTACACTGTAACTGTGGTTATATGTAACCATTTCCTGTGTTTTAAAACAATTTAATGTTGAAATGTGAGCGAAAATATTTCTAATGTGTTCAAATAATTGTTCCTTTTCACTAAAACTGCTGGTGAGTTGTTTTGCCAGAAATTAAGTAGAAAAAGGCAATTGTTCGTTGGAAAAGGAAAGAGATATATAATACGTTAAATGGTTGGTTGTTAGCTCTACTTTTCGAGAAAAAAGCCAGCTATTCTACTGGCCCCGGAGTCGGCGTCTGAGATAGGTTTAAGGTTTTCAGTAGGCTAGTTTCTCAGGGATGGCTAAAGGGATTTCATCTAAACTTAAAATATTTATTCCCCACCTTAAAATGAACTTATAGGCCAAGGTTCGTAACTCTAGTTTCTCAAGAATGGCTTGAGGAGTTCATTCAAACGTATTCAACACTTATTCCAACTTTGAACACTTATTCCCTATATTAGAATGAACTCATAGGTCAATTTTGATAATTCTAGTTTGAGACTTGTCAAAATTATGGGCATTTTTAAACTTTAAACATTTTGAAAACGGGTCTTCATACATAAATACGCTAAAACAACACTTTACTCGTGATTCCATTTGTGGTGGGTTGGGTGGGGTCAAGGTCAAAGTCACTGGTACTAAAACTAGAACAAAAATGCTTTGTAACTCGAGAAAGAATTGAAATATTTTAATAAAATTCAATTTAAAGATACTGTATAATGAGACCTTGTATGCGATTGCATGTGGGGTAGGTTGGGTCTAGGTCACTGTTGGAATATTTAGAAAATGCTTCCACTCAGTAGCTCGAGAAAAAACATTGTTTAATTTGCCCCTAATATACAGTTTGTTTTAGAAACATTCCAGAAACTTTGACAAGCACATGAAAAGTCTAGCGCGCTGTGCTCAGACAGCTCTTGTTATTATTATAAAAACTCCTTCACGTTAACGTTGTCATGAAGAAATGTTTCCATCGTATTGATTTGATGTATTCTATCGTTGATGAAATCACATTTATAACAAATATGACTTGAAAGAATGTTTACATCTTCCTAATCATCATAATCAACTTTGAAACCAATTGCTATGTTATGAATAGTATTCAGTGGTGTTGTTATTCCTATCTTTCGAAGTAAGGCATTAACATTCTGCCAAAATGAATCAAAATAAGGACGTTCTATGATAAAATGTTCAACGTTTCTATTTCTCCACAAAATGAACACTGGGAGTTAAACTTTTACTTTTGAAAATACTCATTTTTAGTAATAGTTCTCTGTATCGTTTTGTATATTATTTGTCTGACTTTTGTATTAACAATGACTTTATGTAACATGTAGTAAACACAGCACCATTTTATTTTCCAGTTGAATGTGGTTTCCCAATAAGAATGTAGATATGGTGGTTTAAGCTGTTGTTGTAATATTGTGTTTCAAATTTCGTTGTTACGAAGCGTAGATATCAATGATTTTTTTCCAAATTTGCATTTAGATAAGGTTTTACATTGGGTGATCTAGACTCCTTAGATTTGAATAGGTTCCATTGTGTGTGTTTGTCCAAATCTCTGGGACCATACTTGTAAGTTGCATAAATAAACGTTCAGTATTTTTAATGGACATAATTAGTGGGGTGTTTGTGCAAATCTCTGGACAGTACTTGTGAGTTGCAAACAAAAACGTTCAGTATTTTTAAATGGACATAATATGTGGGGTCTTTTTCCAAATCTCTGGACAGTACTTGTGAGTTGCATACAAGAACGTTCAGTATTTTTAAATGGACATAATTAGTGGGATGTTTGTCCACATCTCTGGACAGTACTTGTGAGTTGCAAACAAGAACGTTCAGTATTTTTAAATGGATATAATAAGTGGGGTGTTTGTGCAAATCTCTGGACAGTACTTGTATTTTGCATACAAGAACGTTCAGTATTTTTAAATGGACATAATACGTGGGGTGATTGTCCAATCTCTGGACAGTACTTGTGAGTTGCATACAAGAACGTTCAGTATTTTTAAATGGACATAATTAGTGGGATGTTTGTCCACATCTCTGGACAGTACTTGTGAGTTGCAAACAAGAACGTTCAGTATTTTTAAATGGACATGATTAGTGGGGTGTTTGTCCAAATCCCTGGGACCATACTTGTGTGTTGCATATATGAACTTTGAATATTTTCAAATGGACATAATAAGTGGCGATTTGTCCAAATCTCTTGGACCATACTTGTGAGTATTATACAAGAACTTTGCATTTTTTCAAATCGACATAATTAGTAGGGTGTTTGGCCAAATCTCTGGGACCATACTTGTGAGTTGCATACATGAGCTTTAAATATTTTCCAATGGACATGATTAGTGGGGTGTTTGTCCAAATCTCTGGGACCATACTTGTGAGTTGCATACAAGAACTTTAAATATTTTCAAATGGACATGATTAGTGGGGTGTTTGTCCAAATGCCTGGGACCATACTTGTGTGTTGCATATATGAACTTTGAATATTTTCAAATGGACATAATAAGTGGCGATTTGTCCAAATCTCTTGGACCATACTTGTGAGTATTATACAAGAACTTTGCATTTTTTCATATCGACATAATTAGTGGGGTGTTTGGCGAAATCTCTGGGACCATACTTGTGAGTTGCATACAAGAACTTTAAATATTTTTTAATGGACATGATTAGTGGGGTGTTTGTCCAAATCTCTGGACCATATTTGTGAGTTGCATACAATAACTTTAAATATTTTCAAATGGACATGATTAGTGGGGTGTTTTTCCAAATCTCTGGGACCATATTTGTGAGTTGCATACAAGAACTTCAAATATTTTCAAATGGACATGATTAGTGGGGTGTTTGTCCAAATCTCTGGGCCATATTTGTGAGTTGCATACAATAACTTTAAATATTTTCAAATGGACATGATTAGTGGGGTGTTTGTCCAAATCTCTGGACCATATTTGTGAGTTGCATACAATAACTTTAAATATTTTCAAATGGACATGATTAGTGGGGTGTTTGTCCAAATCTATGGGACCATATTTGTGAGTTGCATACAATAACTTTAAATATTTTCAAATGGACATGATTAGTGGGGTGTTTTGCGAAATCTCTGGGACCATACTTGTGAGTTGCATACAAGAACTTTAAATATTTTTTAATGGACATGATTAGTGGGGTGTTTGTCCAAATCTCTGGACCATATTTGTGAGTTGCATACAATAACTTTAAATATTTTCAAATGGACATGATTAGTGGGGTGTTTGTCCAAATCTCTGGGACCATACTTGTGAGTTGCATACAAGGACTTCAAATATTTTTTAATGGACATGATTAGTGGGGTGTTTGTCCAAATCTCTGGGACCATATTTGTGAGTTGCATACAAGAACTTTAAATATTTTCCAATGGACATGATTAGTGGGGTGTTTGTCCAAATCTCTGGGACCACATTTGTGAGTTGCATACATGAGCTTTAAATATTTTTTAATGGACATGATTAGTGGGGTGTTTGTCCAAATTTCTGTGACCACATTTGTGAGTTGCATACAAGAACTTTAAATATTTTCAAATGGACATGATAAGTGGGGTGTTTGTCCAAATCTCTGGGACCATACTTGTGAGTTGCATACAAGAACTTTAAATATTTTTTAATGGACATGATTAGTGGGGTGTTTGTCCAAATCGCTGGGACCATACTTGTGAGTTGCATACAAGAACTTCAAATATTTACAAATGGACATGATTAGTGGGGTGTTTATCCAAATCCCTGGGACCGTACTTATGAGTTGCATTCAAGAACTTTAAATGATTTCAAATGGATATAATTACTGCGCTGTTTGTCCAAATCTCTGAGGAAGCACATCAACCGTACTTATGAGTTGCAAAAAAGAAGTTTGTAATACTTTTGAAGGACATAATTAGTGTGGTGCTTGTATCTCCGGGTACCTACTTGTGAGTTGCATTCAAGGACTTTCAGTATTTTTAAATGGACAAATTAGTGGGGTGTTTGTGTCCAAATCTTTGGGACCGAACTTGTGAGTTGCATAAAACCGTTTTAATACTTTTAAATGGACATAATTAGTGGGGTGTTTATCAAAATACTTGGGAACGTACTTGTGATGTGGTTACAATACTTTAAATAGTTTCAAATGGACATAACTAGTGGGTCCTTTGTCCAAATCTCTTGGGATGCACTTCTGACCACACTTGCTAGTTACACACAATAACTTTAAATATTTTCAAATGGACATAATTAGTGGGGTGTTTGTCCAAAGCTCTGGGGATGCACATCTGACCATATTTGTGAGTTGCTATGTTTCCAATATCAAGAAAGGTTAATGGATAGGGCTGCTTGTCCAATTCTAGTTTGTTGTTGTATTTCGGATATTGATTAAATTCTTTTTTAGCTCGACTATTGAAGAATAGGTGTGCTTTCCTACTCCCCCGGCGTCGGCGTCTGCGTCCGCGTCTGAATTTGGTTGAAGTTCTTATTCAAAAGTCTTGTAACTTCAAACCAACATAAGTTATTCACTTGAAACTTGGAATATGCATGTGTCATTACTCTAACTCTATTTTGTATTTTGACAGAGTTATGCACCTTTTTCACATAGATTTTCTGGTTAAACTCTATATTCAAAAGTTTTGTAACTTCATAACTACATAGGTTATTCATTTGTAACTTAAAACTAACCTTTGTCATCAACTCTAGTATCAGGGACAACATTACCCATAACTCTGTTTTGTATTTTGACAAAGGTATGGCCCCTTTTCACTTAGATTTTCTGGTTAAATTTATACTAACAAATTTGGTTACTTCAAAACTACATAAGTTATTCACTTGAAACTTGGCAATGACCTTTGTCATCAACTCTAATATCAGGGGCAACATTACCCATAACTCTGTTTTGTATTCTGACAGAGTAAGCCCACTTTTTACATAGACTTTGTGGTTAAAGTTTTTGTTCCAAAAATGTATAAACTATACAAAGCTTCACTTAAAAGTTGTGTATTTTTACAAATGTATGCCCCTTTCCACTATCCAAAATATGTATCAACTGAAATACTTTGAATAGTCGAGCGCGCTGTCCTCTGACAGCTGGTGTTCAAGTATGTTGCTTGATCAGCTTCCAATTAATTAAACATTTTTGTCTTACTGTAGTGGCCTTGGCCCTATATAAATAGTGTACCTCTTTATCAGAAATGTTTCTATGTTACTCTTTGTTTGTAAACTTATGTTTAAAGTATGGCGAAATAAATAGTGTACCTTTATAATTTGAGTAATTTTATTAACATGACACGTTTTATGAAATATCTGAGAAATCAGCCTTTTGAATGTATTCAGATTTGCCTTGTCCAGTTCGTTCACTCCACAGCTTGGCCACATAATTTCTGTGGATATTGGTTATGAATGGTTATGAAATGTTTAATACAGCCATTGTCCCCCTTCCTCTGATTCTAGTAGGGCAGTTTTCAGTTGCTAGCATAAGTATGTGCACTTGGTACTGGTAAAACACATATTAAAGCTTGCCCAGAAAAAAATGTGAGTAGGTTTACTGACCGCCGTTAAAGCTGAAATACCGTTGAATACGGCGAAAAATCCAAACAACCATGTACTTAGCTTTACAATTTTACGTCGATGGAAAGTTTAATACAACTTGAACTCATTCATGTGTAGAGTGGTACCTTGTACTGGTTCTTCCCAGGAATTATGGTTTGGATACAACCTGTAAAAAACATGAAAAAAATGTTGAAAAGATGTTTGAACAAAGCAACAAAATAAATACTATGTTTAACTCTATTTTGAAAGAAACTTTAAGCAGATGTAACTAAAATAATTGCGAAACCTGAAGACCTACATACTTTTAATTGCTGCAGAGTTGAAGCCCCACTTCAACAAATATATGTTTTATTTTGTTTTGTCAAGGTGTTCTTTTGTAGCTTACCACTATGTGTTGAATCCCTAGGTCACACCGATTTACTGGTGCAAATACTATGCGCATAAGGTTTGGATATAATTCCCCATAGTGTACAACATTGCACAATTTCGGGCATAGTTCCCACAATATGGACAGAAAAGGTGTTACACACATATTGATTTTATACAAAAGGGCACCCCGCAAGTAGATTATCATGCGTCCGTCCGTCCGTGACAAGGTTAAGTAGATTTTACCGTTTCGTCTCGCACCAACAACGCTTACTACAACACTTGGATACATACACAGTTGTTGCTTATGACCATTCCGTATCCACCCATATCACCCAACCTCACTTTGACCTTGACCTTGACCTAATTTTCACTTAGAGTAATTCAAATGGGCTGTTTCTTGGTTAACTAGATTTTACCGTTTCGTCTTGCACCAACAACGCTTGCTACAACACTTGGATACTTTCACACTTGTTGATTATGTCCATCCCCAATCCACCCATATCACCCGATCTCACTTTGACCTTAATCTTGAACTAATTTGGACTTATACACATTCAAAAGTGCCATATCATGGTTAACTAGATTTCACCCTTTCGTCTAGCACCAACACCGCTTACTACAACACTTGGATATTTACACAGTTGTTACTGTTTCCAATCTACCCATGTCACCCAACCTCACTTTGACCTTGATTTGACCTAATTTGGACTAAGAATTGGGTTATCCAGTACCAACCGGGGGCATATCAAACACATAATCTTGTTTTCCTTGGGACTTTTATTCGGCGAGAATGGGTTCTATATTAAATGCATAAGTTCATTAATGAAAATCATGAAGTAAAATAATGAATGAATGAACAAAGTCATAAGGAAATAGAATAATTAATGGAAGACTGATTAAATGAATAAATAAATACATAAAAAAATTAATTAATTGTTACACACACACATAAAAACTATACATAAAACTAAACTTGCTTTATATGTAGTTGTATATGTTGCTTCAAGAGTACATGAATCACTATAGAGCACCATGTTCATTCAATGGTAAGACAAAAATATACATCACGACAACATTATTTTAGTTATTGATATATGTACAGTTAGAAAACATTCACCACGATATATAAAGAACACAAATGAAGATGCGTTCGCCAATACACGCACACATGGATATACAAACATTTATACTTACAAACCTACATGAATTTGTGAAATAAACAAAAACACTTTTTTTCAGATTTTTTTCACAAACGGCGTTTGGATCAGTTGGTGGCCGTACGATTTTGCTACTTTTGAAACATCGTTCGGTCTCGACTGCGACTGTGCGCGCACCGACCAATGTACACATATCGTCAGGGTATCAGGTTGTGCCTGTACTGGCACAGGGTGGCACCCGTTTAGTCGGGCGACGGCCGGCCTGCTTTCATTGACTCGATACATCTTTCAATACATTTTAGTTGCTATCATCTACACTCCAGCGTGGCGACCGTCCGAAACACAAATTCACTACGCGGGCGCTGTCTCTTTATCGGCCGGTCGCCGTTTGGGGCTCAAACTGCTTGTTCCCCATGGCAGTCAGCGAAAATCTTATAATTTGTGACCACGTGAGGAAGAAAATACATAAATCGTGCGGCGCCTGTCAGATTCTAAATAGTCGCCGATGCTTGACTGTTAGTTAAGTCGGATGGCGCCCGTCCTATTTGTGGCCTAGGCATTAATAACAACTGTACCTTATCCAAATGAAAACATATTTGGAGACATCATACTGGATGGAAACATAAGAAGAAGCATACTAATACAAGCAATGGAATTCAGCAAGTGTTTGCTGAACCCACTTTACAAATGTCAGAGAAATGCAGTCTGACAGTTTCTTCTGCTGGAATATGTTGCACACACATTAAATGTCATCAGTAACTCATTCACTGTTGTCATCAGCCACGTGAACACACGATGGACACACTGAACTTTCACTTACTGTGTTTAAGAAACATATAAAACAGCCAACGGAAAAACTTGCGCAACCGAAATTTCGCAAAAATATGTACCGTTTTTCATTGAGATTTTACTATTTGACATGAAGTATTCGTTAAAATGCGTTTAATTGTGATCTCTAATTGATGATTACGACGTACAAAATGCATTTCTATAAAGAAATTTACGTGCACAATAGACTTTCCTGTGGATATTTTTCATTTTCCCACTGGAATTTACGTTTTCTAACGGTGTTATTTTCCAACTTTTCAGGTGGAAAACAAATCCCATGGGGTATATGTTAATTCTTAAACCGCGTTTATTTGTTTTTTATATGCAGAAACAATTACTCAGCTCATGTTTTAATGACAACATAGGATGATAAACTAACTAACTGTTTTTATAATGACATTGCTGATTTACTGATAGTGTCATATGCCACATATATGTCACATTAGTTTATAAAACAATTGGGGTTGTCAACGAATAATCGAATAATTGATTGTTTTAAAACATGACGACCATTCAAATAAAAATATTAAATTGAATAAATATTTAAAAGCGAACCACGTAATTGTAAGACTCCGACAACATACAATGCGGTTATGAAAGTTCGCCTTTTTGACAGGTCAGTTAACATGTTAGAGGCCGATGTGCACAACTTGGAAAAGCAGATAATGATATCAGATGATGGTGATAGTGATGATGATAATATTAGTAATAATAATGATGATGATGATATGATGATGATGATGATGTGTTGTTTACATCGTGTTCGCAAGATAGACATATATACACATAGAACAATTGAAACCGACACCTCTGTGGGTACCTGGAGAAGGCGCCAAGTATAGTTTCACCACTATATGTTTATACACAATACTCAATTTACTTTTTGTGTGGTTATACTTTAACGGTTATTATAATTAATAGTTTTATGTTGATTGTGTCGATGTTATTTATTTATGAACTGTTTCTAGTATCATCGCATTTCGAAGCCTTTTGGAATGTAAAAAGTGATTTTTTTATTTTATTTTTATTTAAATAGTCATGCACGTATAGTGAATAAACTACATCTATTTTTTTATGGTAATTGATCAAGTTCTGCTTTGTCCATGGTGGAAAGTTTGATATCTGACACATCAAAAAAGATATGTGTCTAAATTTATTTCTTAAGCAAATATACTAAGAAACAACTAAATGTTTAACGCATTAAATTGCTTTTATGCAGATTGAGGATTATAGTGTGTTTTAGTGTGTACATCTTGTATATTTGTATGTTGTATGCAGTAAAAAGATCGGCAATATCCCCTTCCAAAACTGCACATAATAGAAGTAGTAGTAGTAGTAGAAGGAGTAGTAGTAGAAGTAGTAGAAGTAGTAGCAGTAGTAGAAGAAATAGTAGAAGTAGTAGTAGTAGTAGTAGTAGTAGTAGTAGTAGTAGTAGTGGTAGTAATAGTAGTAGTACTTGTGCTACTGGTAGTAGTAGTCGTAGTAGTAGTAGTAGTTGTTGTTGTTGTTGTTGTAGTAGCAGTAGTAGAAGTAGTAGTTGTTGTTGTAGTAGAAGTAGTAGTAGTAGTAGTAGTAGTAGTAGTAGTAGTAGTAGTAGTAGTAGTAGTAGTAGTAGTAGTAGTAGTAGTAGTAGTAGTAGTAGTAGTAGTAGTAGTAGTAGTAGTAGGTAGTAGTAGTAGCAGTAGTAGTAGTAGTAGCAGTAGAAGTAGTAGTAGTAGTAGCAGTAGTAGTAGTAGTAGTAGTAGTAGTAGTTGTAGTAGTAGAAGTAGTAGTAGTAGTAGTAACAGTACAAGTAGTAGAAGTAGTAGTAGTAGTAGTAGTAGTAGTAGTAGTAGTAGTAGTAGTAATAGTAGTAGTAGTAGTAGTAGTAGTAATAGTAGTAGTAGTAGTAGTAGTAGTAGTAGTAGTTATAGTAGTAGTCATAGTGTATTGTAGTAGTAGTTGTAGTAGTAGTTTTAGTAGTAGTAGTAGTAGTAGTAGTAGTAGTAGTAGTAATAGTAGTAGTAGTAGTAGTAGTAGTAGTAGTAGTAGTAGTAGTAGTAGTAGTAGTAGTAGTAGTAGTAGTAGTAGTAGTAGTAGTAGTAGTAGTATCATAATGTATTTCACATTATCAAGTATAAGGCCTTTGTAGAGAATTGACTTATGGTTTATAAGCATTTATACACATTTGCATTCAAAGCAATATTAGCATTCGGCAAAGGAATGCGCATATTAAATGATTGCCTATAAAAGAGATGCTTTCGTACACAAACTTACTTTCTATTCTAAAGACATTCAGATTTTAATTGAAAATTTGTGCATATAACAGTATTTCATAAATAAAGACAGGAAGTCAATAAAAATGAACTTAACACAAAGTCTATATATAAACGATAATTTAGATCCGTACTTTCCTGCATCGCTTCAGGTTTTTCTTTTGCTGTTATTTTCGTAATTTAATTTTATCAGTATTTGGCAAAATAAATTGCCAATTGGTTGAATATGCCTTTAAATGAAAAATATTAGTGTAGTCAAGTATTATTTATTATTCAAATTGTCACCCTTAGAGGTTTATGACCCTAAGTGCTATCGGATACTGTGGAAACAGTGTTGATTTTAATGCCGATTACTGATAAAAAATGTCTGTGTAGCCTGTCAGATAAATAGATTTTCCACGGATTTCGTACATGTTTACACAACAGAGCAGTTTTGACGTCACTTTGAAGATCGATCAATTGAGATAACCAAAGACATGTCCACACATAGTGTAATGGAAACTATAAAACAGACATATGCGTTTGCATTGATCGTAATTGATACTACAATGCAAGCATCAGTTGTCAGGGCTTTGAAAGAATCAGACATCTGTACCACAGGAGTCTTAATAGTTGGACAGTCTGAGGAATTACCACTTTTTCCCAACGTTTTCCTTAGGCAACCGGTGTCAGGCAAGATCATAAAGGATGCGGATTGTTTACTGAAACGTTGCGCCGTTGGCTCACTTAAAGCAGTTTATTTCAAGTTACGGCCATACGAGTCTGAAAACACATTTTCTGGTAAGCATAACTTCTTGGTTATATTATTCTTGTTTAGTTATTTTTTGTTGTACAGTGGCCTTTTATCCTGATTACATAAGCTGAATATATAAACATTGTTGAAAATAAGAGACATAGAGGGCATCGACAGTAATCCTGCTATACATGTTTCATAACTAATGGTCTAGAAACTAATATGTTCACACCGTGTTATTCGTTTCCAGAAAATGATGAGGCCAACCTTGAAGACGTGTTCGACTTGATAAAGTCAGCTTTCGACAGTAATGACGTCCATGCAGAGGAATGTCCAGATATAGATGTAGCGAAAAGCTTCGACTATCCTGAAAATATTGATAAAGTACGTTTGTATTTAAGCATGATTATTTAAGATCATTTCTTCTCAACACAGCAAAACTTTAAACGCCGTCCCTGCAGATTAATGTCCAGTTAAAGACACAGCACAATCCTTCGAATATCCATTTAAATTTTAGAAGGTACTTTTTTCTCTAAACCAATAGAGAGCATTTCTGCGTTTATAAGTTGTTAGATGGTACATGTTATTATTTACTGTTAGTTCGGTTAATTTTTTTTCTTGCTATTATTATTATTGAAATTTTAAACGCCTTCTATTGCTAGATCGTTCATGTGTTTATTGACGGTGTAGTTGTTTTATTTTATTTTCAAGGCCATAGAAACAATAATCGGCATACCAGGTGTCATTGTGTGCTTTACAAAAGCCGGTTTGCTTCAAATTTACATAGATCCATCATCAGCCAGATCTGACACTGAAGACATTATTCGAAATGAGTTAGATAAAAACGACGTCAAAACATATAATGCATTGTTCGGAAAAACGACGAAATTGTCACAATGTTCGTCCGGTGATTCAGTTTTTCAATACATTGGTACACTTGGTGGCTTTGTGAAGAAAGTCACTTTACCAAGTGTCTCAGTAAGAGATCAAAACACTGGTTCAACAAAGGATGCTGCTGCATTCACTGCAACCACAAATGAACCTAGCACTGCAGCTCTCGTTTCCCAACACGTTGTACAAATAACGTACAGGCCCATGCTGTTTGTAGACAAGATTGAAATGCCAATAGGTCGCATTGGTGTCATACATCAACCATAAGCGGTAGACATAGTGCCGATAGATGTCGATGAGGCCTGTAAACATCTCTGCGACCCAAGATTCAAGACGGAACTCAATGTTATCATGTACTCTAAACTAAGAAAATCTGGAGATATCAGCGCCTTAAGTGGAACACCTGTACATCAGTGGGGCGCAAGGTCTTCGCCTGGCTACGGCATACTTGTCCAGCATAATGCTGCAGCCGCCAATGGCCTGAAATCATTGTTCGTGACCGCCGTACAGATAAGCCTTTCGCGCAAGAAGGAGACAGTGGAGCCATGATTTGCTACTTCGATCCGCAGACTGAAGTCTTATACGCCGTTGCATTGCTGATAGATTTTGTTCAGCTTGACGGTGCGCCAGCTCAAAGAAGATACACTGCGCAGATTCTGGATGACGGGCTTCAGAAGCTCACGGTTATGAATGATTGCCAGTTTTTGATATTCCAGGGAGAAAGCGAACATGACCACAATTCTTAAGGTAAATTATTATTAATAACAGGACATAACCTGACTTTTAAATCATCAATAATCTTACACGAACGATGTGATAGAATGTAACGAAGCCAATTATTTTTATCGAATGTTGTGTTGAGACAAATGTTGTTGATCAAATGAAACTACATTTGTGTATCATTCGTATGAATTATTATTTTTGTAATTATTTTATGTTGGCCCTTCTTGAATGTTTATGTGTAATTTGTATTCTATAATTGTATTGATTTTGTTTTCATTGGTACGTGTACGTGCTTGATTGTTTATGAGTAATTCGTATTCTATAATTGTGGTTATTTCTGTGTTTTGATTTTGTTTTCATTGGTACGTGTACGTGCTTGATTGTTATGTGTTTTACAATAATCGAATCATGCGATTTAAAAATGTGATTCACGTACCGCAGAGCGAAGAGACTTTATGATTTAAAAACTTTCAATATGTAATAGTAAGAAAGTTAATTGAAAGTAATGAAAAAGCTTAGGTGAATGATAATCTGGACAAACAAATATAAAACATTGTAAATTATAGGGAACAAATATTACTAGACGTGTTCAAAATAAGCGACGTCTTCACCATATATGACATCTCGCAGCTGCAAAGAATTGACACGTGTACATTGTTAACGTTTTACTGAACGTCTGACAAGCAGTTTAGTAGATCTAAAGCATTGTTAATTGTTACATGCAGAAATCTGCTCTTGTTTTTATTTTTTGAATTATTATTGTGTCGTTATTTTTCTTTATAGTTTCACACACATCAGTGTTGCAGCATTATTAATATATGTATGTTCACATTTATTTAGTTCACACCGATAAAGATGAAATGATTATTTCGATGAATCGATCAATCAATTGCAAATGACCCAATTCGATGATCGATACTATACCGACCAATTTCGATAATTTAGTTTATATTTATAGAATATATATCGTACAACTATTAAATAAAATTCAGGTGTTTGTGTAGATTATTCGTGTAAATTGATAATGATTGTTGTTATATTGAAGTAGGTGTGAAACAGTATCACTAAATTTTGTCATTGTTCTTATTTATATTGATATATAAGCTATATACGTTGACATTAAACAATACAATGATATTTATAATAGCAAATATATTTTTACATTGCAAGTAATGGCTAATAAATATGAAAAAACAAACATGTAAAATGGGAAACATGAATCGGTTCGAAATAGAAGCTCTACACACCGATGAAACGAGATGATTGTATAACTTCAATGTAAAATAAAATGTCACATGTTTGAGTTAAAACTGTATTGACATTGGCTCCTATAATGATGTGCCGTTTTGTGACAATAATTGTATTTTTTTTATGTATTTATTCGGTATTTTCTGGTATACTGTATTGCGCTGCTTTTGTTACATCTCATATGCGTATGGTTTTCTACTTATGAATTAGGTTTACGTCTTTAATAATTTAAATATTTGGTGAATGAATGTTTTGTTTGAATGTATGAATATATACTACTCAAATCTTTGCAAAGGTCCTTTTGTGCATTTTGTTTTCTATTGATGAATGCATTTGGAAATATATAAGATAATAAATGCATTTCATACATCAAAATAAAGCTATTATACTTTTGATAATGATTATTAGACAGCACACATGTTTTATAAATTCAAATTTTGACTAATATAGTATTAATGCTTTATAGATGGAACGGTTTTACATTAAGCACTGCTCTTGTTTTCCCACTACAGCTGTACGTAATGTTTGGACATATGTTTGAATAAAGCATGTGAACATTGGTGTTACTTATTTTTGTTTTTATTTGTGGAGAGGGTCATATAGTGAGGCTGATTGTTATCTATAAACATTGTTTGTTTTGAATACTTTATAAATTACAGATATAAAATATCATTTAAGTCAAAATCATACAGAATCAAACTTATGAAGAAGTTGTATTAGTCATTGAATGTTTGTATCGACGGAAATAGCATCAGAATGATTAAAAAAAACAATTCAATATTTATAAAGTTATTTAACTGTTATTGAATTTTTTTTTCATTTAATGTCAGTATGTACGCTAAACTGAGAAAATCTGGAGATATCAGGGCCTTTAGGGGAAAACCTGTGCATATATGGGGCGCAACATCTTCGCCGGGCTGCGGCATACTCGTCGAGCAAGATTCTGCAGCCGCCAATGGTCTGAGAATCATTGTTCGTAATCGCCGAAGAGATGTACCCTTCGAACAAGAGCAATACAGTGGTGCCATGGTTTGCTACTTCGATCCATGAAGTGTTATACGCAATTACAATGCTGATAGATTCGATGCAGCTTGAGGGTGAATTAAACTACAGAAGATACACAGCGCAGATTCTGGACAACGGGCTACACAAACTGTCAATAATGAACGATTGCAAGTTTCTGATTTTTGAGGAAGAACGCGATAACGACGATAATGTTTAACGTAAATGATAATTAACATTTGGCAACGATCGTGAACAAAACATTACTGGACGCCAGATGCTCTGAAAGATGTGTCCTCTTAAGCAGTTTATAAGGCGTTGTTATACATTGATATCTTTATGTTTTGTTTTATTTAAATAATTGTTATTGCCTCGCTTCAGTTCTTTGTTTATTTATTATCATACTTTATTTTATAATTATTCACTGATGCACCTATATTATGGGCATGTCGATCAAATAAGATTCGAATGATACGGTTTAACAGGGCCCACTATTTCCAATGATAACTGTTTCACTGTTGCCAAAGAGCTTATCTTCAAGTACTGATATATATTTTAGAGCTGATGATAGATTACAACTTTTGTCAGCCCTATAATTCATATTTCTCTTCATTTTGCGGAGGTGGACCTATCTGATCATTGATATAGACTATTTTATTAACACATAGGTCAATGATATTTACAAGGCACAGTTTGACATTTGGAAATCATATTTTATTTCAGCAAAAGCTGTATATAAAGTGTATTTGTGCTTCGGAAATGCATCCAATTTAATGCCATGTGTACCAAGTCTGAGGATTAAAATGTGGAGTTCCTTCAAACTGGTTTAAACCACATCGACCTACATTAAAACTGGTTTAAACCACGTCGACCTACATTAAAACTGGTTTAAACCACATCGACCTACATTCAAACTGGTTTAAACCACATCGACCTACATTCAAACTGGTTTAAACCACATCGACCTGCATTAATACTGGTATTAACCACATCGACCTACATTCAAACTGGTTTAAACCACATCGACCTACATTAAACCTGGTTTAAACCACATCGACCTACATTAAAACTGGTTTAAACCACATCGACCTACATTAAAACTGGTTTAAACCACATTGACCTACATTTAAACGTGTGTTGGCAGTGATTGTTGCATTTGTATTATGATATTTATGTTATTGTTTATTGTATGTTCACTTATTATGAACTGTTATCTTTTAAATAACTAAATCGGACTATCATCACCCTCTTACATTGACATTGTTAGGTAATCGTGATAATACTAGATCAACTGTGTAATCGAGGGTTTGTACATTTTTAATCTCACAAAGGCGAGACACATATTTATATAAAATTGCGAATCGGAAAAAATTCTAAATGAAAGTTTTACCAACAATTAAATTTAATGTAAATTATTGTTTTCAAAACATGTCGAGTTCAAGTATATTTCGAAACTTTAAATGTTTTCTGATCTAGTTTGTCACACATCTACATTTACATATTCATTTATTTTCTGCTTGTGTTATTGATACTATTTGCAACTTCAGTCTGTGTATATGTACTTAGATTATATATCCTAACATGATACTCGCAGATGTTTCTGTAGACAAAGAACACACGTATCGTTGTTAGCATACACGGTAAACAACGCTTCGTTTAGATTTTATCAATAAAAGTGACGTCACAATGAATTTCTCTAACTGGTAACAGGGTAGACGCACGTTCGAAAATTTGCGCGGCAAGTTGGGCGGAACACAGTAAAATGTAATTCTCATTATAATTGCAAACAAATATTGGTCAGATCATGATAAAATCGACAACTCTGTGCCGTTCTGATGCGCATCTTTTAAACAACTCGGGCTAATGCCCACAAGAAATATTAAAGTTATTCCCAGCATTTTTTGTCACTGATCCAGTATCTAACCAGTACCATTTATGGACTGTTTTCACGGTTTCTGTATTTATTAGTCTTTATACTACAGTATCAGTATATTTACTTAGATTCTTTCTGGCACTATAATGAATCTACACTATTGATTTTCAATAATTTTGAAAAACACCTGTTTAATAATAAGAGGTTGACTTCAATCAAATGACTAAGACGTCATCTGTGGAGTTAAAAATAGATATGATCATAGTGAAAAATAGTTAACAAATCTATATTTAAGTTGAATATATTTTTAACATTGTCGATCATAATTTATCATACATGTAGTTTATCAGTTGACCATAGATAATCACAGTTCTATGCAAATCAAATGTGAAATGTATTTTATAGACAATACAATTTTTAAAGGTTACTTGTTCAATATATCAGTGTGTGATTTAACCAACTATTGGGTTTAGGATTCTTTAATTCATCACCAGCCTGTTTTCTGACCAAGTTTATTAAAACAGTTGCATAAATATTTTCATTATTGCATGGTTTATTATATTTCTACCTTGTTGATAATATTATGAACGTTAGTGTATGGACTTTTACTTGGATTCAATTATATAATAAAATGACAGTTTGAAACTCTCCGTTATTCACATCGTGATTTTTTACCCGTTCTACTAGTTGATATATAGCGTTCGGCCACAAATGATTATTTATACAAATGTGTCTGAAATGTCAAAGCCGTCAAATGACAGATATTAATATGTATTATATATGGTCATACTTATTATGACAAAAATATGATAGACACTCCAAACAGATATTTAAGCACGGTTTTGTGATTTCATCTTTGCATGCCATAAACTATGGTTTACAATTGCATAGCAACGTCCGGTACAAAATATTATTCACGTTTGGACTCTATATCAGTCATGAATCGTGGGTGATGTATCGAACATATTGCATACATTGTCATTATTTTGTTATGATGCTTTAGACTAGGAAACCGAAACAATCTTTACATTACAGTTTAGAGAACGGCATTATATGCCAAGAATGATTTATTAAATATGTCAGACGATGAATAAGTTTAGAAAGTTAGGGCAGGCAGTTAAGATGAAAAATCCATAAGTTTGATTATCAAATTAGGGATTGAACTGAAAAAATATAAGCATTTTCTAAATAAGCATAAGTGTTAAGATTGAGAGTGAGTACAGACTTTAACAATACATAAATATATATGTAAATGAAATTTCATGAAAAAATAATGGGATCAGACAGTAAACCTTTTTTTACTATACAACATTCACATCCCCGATTGTTAAAATCATTTACTAGTAATATTAATAGTATTTCAATAGTTGTTTTACTTGTTTGCTTATATTATTTTCGGACATAACTAAATTCTTTAAAACAGCTACCTTTATTTTAATATATGTGGAAGGGCAGATATTTATATCGAATTTCAGGGGAAATTACTGTGGCCAATTTGCTATAATAATTTATATAGAACTGTCGTCCTTTATACATTTTAGTCAAGTTGCAATTCTGCAAATAGCGGTCGCGTCAAATATAAGAATAACAAAAACCTCTATATAAAAAGTGATCTATTATGTAAATAGCGGTTACGTCAAAGGCACTTACCTCTATATTAAGGCGGGTCCATTCTGTAAATATCGGTCACGCCAAAGACACATACCTCTATATTTAGAGGGATGTATTATGTCATAGACGCATACCTGGATATTAAGGCGCATCCATTCTAAAAATAGTGATCACGTCAAAGACCCGTACGTCTTTATTATGACGGATCCATAAAATAAATAGCGGTCACGTCAAAGACACATATCTCTATATATAGACAGATCTATTCTATAAATAGTGGTCAACGCAATGACGCATAGTTCTATATTAAGGCGGATTCATTCTGTACATAGCGGTCTGGTCAAAGACACATACCGTTATACACGTGTATTTAGACTGATCCATTCTGTAAACAGCGGTCACGTTGAAGATACATACCTCTATATTCCGACGGACCTATTCTATAAATAGCGGTCACTACAATGACACATGTCTCTATATTAAGAGGGATCCTTATGTAAATATTGGTCCCTTCAATGACACATATCTGTATATTAAGAGGGATCCTTTATGTAAATAGCGGACCCTTAAAAGACAACGTCCTCTATATTAAGACGGATCAATTCTGTAAATAGCGGTCACATCTAAGACACAGATGTGAGACGTATCCATTCTGTAAACATCAGTCACGTCAAAGACACAGAGGAAAGACGGATCCACTATGTAAATAGCGGTCACGTCAAAGATACAGATGTAAGACGGATCAATTCTGTAAATTGCGGTCACGTCAAAGACACAGAGGTAAGATGTATCAATTTTTATTAATAGAGGTCACGTCAAAGACACATGCCTCTGTATTAAGACGAATTCATTATGTAAATATCGGTCTAGAAAATCTGTTCGTGATTGTAGGATGAATCACGGTCACACGGAATTTTCCCTATGTATTCAATTCCAAGTATACACAATAAACAAAGGGCGATAACTCCATAATTAAGAAGTTTATAGTAATGGTTCATGTGTAATGCACTTTTTCTAAATCTGATATTACCACCTATAAAGTTTTAAGTTAATTCCTCTTTTAGTCTAAGAGGAATCCTCAGGGCAAAATGAAGAATAAAAAATTAGCAAAGGGTAATAACTCCAGAATCATGAAGCGTAACAGTTATTGTGCACTGCACGTCTCCTCAGTGAAATCTATCCACCTATGAAGTTTCAAGTGAAGAGCTTCAATGTGTTTGAAGTTATGAAGAAAAACACGAAAAATGTGTACGGATGGACAGACAGACAGGATGATTTCTATAGGACACCCGCAAAAAAAATCAAATAGGAAATAAATGAAACACCAGAAAGCATCAGCAGGAGAGACACCTTCGTTATCTGTTCTTTTTTTAACGAAAGCCTATACAACACAGTGCAATACACACACCACAACAAAACACAAACAATAAATGAGTCGTGTCGTAGGAAAACCGGGCTTAATGCATGTGCTTTAAGTGTCGTCCCGGATCAGCCTTTGCAGTCCGCACTGTCTTATCCAGGACGGCACTTTCCGCTTACAGTGGATTTATGTTTAGAACGCAAATGCATGAAGCCCGGTTTTCACACGACACACCTCAAATAATATAATTCGCCGTCTAGGTAAAACTTATCGTGTACTTTTACCTGTATATCGTTGTACAGTTAAAAGAAAAATGCACCGTGTCCGTGGCTTTTAGAGGCTAATTACTGATTAATTTACCGATAACGGAATGCACTAAATATCATACCCGAATCATACTTTTGTTTAATGTGTACAATGGAAACGTTTTAGAATGAGTAAACTACGAATAATTTTTCGTATAATCGCATTGTCCGTAAAATCGCATCTTTCCTAAAAAATACGAAACGTCATTACATAGTGAATCACTTCAATACTAATGGAGTTATGTTCCGCACAAGAAAATTAAACAGAGGGCAACATCTCTGTAAATATTGAAGAAATAGTTATGGTCCTTGTGCTGTGCACTTCCTCTCATTGTCCTCTAGCATTATATAAAGTTTGATATGAATCCCATCAATACTAATGGATTTATGCTACGCACAAGAAAATCAATGCTTGACATACGGAAATAAAACAAAGAGCAATAACTCCGTAAATATCGAAGAAAGAGTTGTAATCGTTGTCCTCTGCACATTCTCTCATTGTCTTCTATCATTATTTGTAATTTTATTTGAATCCCTTCAATGCTAATGGAGTTATGCTCCGCACAAGAAAATTAAACAAAGGGCAATAACTCTGTAAATATTGAAGAAAGATTTATGGTCCTTGTGCTCAGCACTTTCTCTCGGTGTCCTCCATTATTATATGAAGTTTCACTTGAATCCCTTCAATACAAATCAAGTTATGCTCTGCACAATAAAATAAATGCTTCACATACGGAAATAAAACAAACGGCAATAACTGCGTAAATATTGAAGAAAGAGTTGTGGTCCTTGTGTTCTGCACTTCCTCACATTGTCCTTTATTATTATATGAACTTTCCTTTCATTCATTTCGATACAAATTTAGTTATGCTCTGCACAAGAAAACTGATGCTTAACAAAATGAAATAAAACAATAGCTCCGTTAATAGTTAAGACATAGTTGTGGTTCTTGTGCTCTTTACTTTCTCTCATTGTCCTCTATCTATATATGAAGTGTCATTTGAATCCCTTCAATACTTATGGAGCTATGCTCCGCACGAGAAAATTCATGCTTCGAATAAGGGAATAAAACAAAGGGCAATAACTCCGTAAATATTGACGAAAGAGTTGTGATCCTTGTGCTCTGCACTTTTTCTCATTGTCCTTTATCATTATATGAAGTTTCATTTGAATCCTTCAATACTAATGCATATATGCTTCGCACAAGAAAATTAAACAAAGGGCAATAACTCCCTAAATATTGAAGAACATTTGGTGATCCCCATACTTTGCTCTTCCTCTCACTGTCGTCTATCAATATACGAAGTTTGATTTGACCCTCTTCAATACTAATGGAGTTATGCTCCGCACAAGAAGCGTGACGGACCGACGGACGATGCGATTACTATATGTCCCCGAAGAATCACAAAAGCCCGACAAAATGCGCTGGGGCACTTGGTGATTATAGTTCTGTGAAAGGTGTATCGAAATCCCTTGAAATATTGAGTATTATAATGTGCACTAAAATTTAAGTAAACAATTTGGCAAATTGTTAGAAGGAGAAACAATTAAAAACGCGAATTTGAAGTGAAAGTTTATTCTATCAATACCAGTAGCGTCTATAAGTTTTGTTAGCAATTTATGGCTCTTTATGTTTTCAACCGGCGACTACAGATCCAAAAATAATTAATAAAAACACATCATAATCAGCAATGCTCTATATAAAACATGCTCACACGCTTAAATGGTTAACTTTAAAAAGCATTCTGAGGTTTTCAATATAGAACTAATGAATCAATACAAGACTAATTGCATAGCTTTGTTATTGGATGTGCTATTGTTGCACAATGTTTACTGCAATATTATTAATCATTTTGGCATTTTTAATAAACTTTAAAAGTTATTTAATGTAAAAAAATGAAATACGTATCCGTTATGAGATATCAGATGATTATTCAGCGCCGCTAGCATGGACTGGAGCACGTAAGAATTATTATTTTTTGTTCTTTCATTACAATCAGACAAACATAAAATATTTAATTTCTAACTTATATTCATTTAGATGAATGAAGAGCAACACGTATTTTGAAAGGTATGGCTTGGGCAAGCATTTTACTTCATTATAATTCACTTGATTATTTTTCTATATAATGCATATAAACTGCACCTGGCAACAATTTGTTATGTCGTCCGGCAATGTCGCCCGTTACCGCTATGTCACCCGGTACGCAAATGATTCGGGGTTGTTCGGTATAATAAAATAAATATTGACTTCCTTGAGGGTGAAAGTGCGTCTCGTCAACCCTCGACAAACACTGTCGACCTCGGCTAAAGCCTCGGTCGACAAAGTTGCCTCGGGTTGACAAGACGCACTGTCATCCTCAAGGAAGTCAATATTTATATAATGTCGTCCGTATAACACATGCAAATACATGAACACATACACATGCAAACAATTTTTGGCAGGTATATCCTGATTCATCCACATAAAAGTTATTCAAAACAAACAGCACAGCTTTTTCCAATACATTAAAATCCCATATAAGTGCATATAGTGACATATAACTTCACTTAAATGTTTGCTGCAATATTTGTCTGCTTGTTCATTACCACCAATTAAGAGAAGTGCGCATATTAAATATTCTTCACGGGCACTTCGTACATGAATCAGTGATAATAACGTAGTCGAGTAAACCTGCGAGCGGGATACGCAACCTCACTGGTCCTTCTATTCCTTTCTCTTTCATTTTATATTGATGCCAGGAGGACGTACGAGGACCCATGGCTCTAGATTAGTATAAAGGTACCTTCCTCACCTCCCGAATCCCCTTATAAACAACTTTAAATCAAGAATCAACAAATATGCAGCTAATTCTAAAGCGAAAAACAATCGGCATTAAGCCGACAACAATACATTGAATGAAAACCCCGAGCACATTTGATACAAGTAATTTTCAAAGATATCATATATGCACTTTATAGATTAAGAATGAACAGAAAATGTACAGACTGTAGTCACGGGATATATACATCGATACCTTTAATCTATCTGAAATATACATGATTAGAATGATAATAATAACTACACAATATCGCACTATTGGCGTTATACAGGCGTCCACTACCAGTCACCGTCCTCAACAACAACTAATGGATGACAAATAATCTGGAAATATAGAAAACACTGTTAAACACATAAAAACTATTCAATAAAGCGCTGTTCGTTTTTGCTTGCCGACAGCTCGAATGATTTCAGATGTAAAAATCTGCACTATGTTTTTGTGCTTTAGCTCTGATTGGTCAGTCTATTTATAAACTAACCAAACCAGTTTACTACCTTATTACACAGCACACAAATGACTAATCGAACGTTACTAAATATATTTCATGAAATTCAACGATGCTGAAATGTAAATATCAATTCATTTTGCGAGTTATTAACACAACGCGAAATAACAACATAACATTACCGTTATTTTATATGTCGTCATTTTCTAAAAGCACTTTGCGCTAACGCGTTTCGAAACATCTTGATCAGTATCTACGGAAGCACTCGATTGTCAACAGACGCAAATTGGCAACGTGAGAAGAATTGACGGCGCACAGGAACATCATTGAATTCTGCGTCAATTCACAAAAGACGCCTACACAGACGTAAGAGTAAAATGAAGCACACATACAAACACAAAACAGTGTCGCGGGAAATTGTGTACAAGTTGCGTAGAAGAATTTCAAACGGATGGACTGACAAACAGAGGATCAACCAGGGAAGAACAATGCCAACTGACGAACAACGTCTTAGTGAAAATTCAAAAGGCGGTGTTTGACCACGATTGGAGATTGCACATTCGGGAATCGGTATGGTTGTGGGTTACAAATAATCAATGGCACATCGCATTCTAGACGACGAGGTTTCATTATGTGAGCGATTAATTGGTAGCACGCTCCTAGAAATGTATTCATTAACACGGCAATTGCTTAAATGAAATGGCATGGGCGGGTGCCGGTTGGAATGTAATGATATCACTCACATATAGTTTTTACTGTTATTGCTTGAAATATGTTTTTGAAATTGTACAGACAATCTAAAGATTGTCGAATAATTAAACCGTCTACATTTTATGGTATTGATTATATTGAACCTTTTTCTGTAGCTTTTGTCTACAATATATTGGAACAACTCTCGTAGTCTGCAGTTTATATGTGATCGCGAAAGCCTTTCAGTTAATGAAAACTGGAGCACAACTTAATATTATTGTTCCTGCAGTTATAAAACACGTTTTTCAAAAGCTATGCCGTACTTTATTGCAATATTGTGACACATACATGTATTGTTAAAATAGTACCATGTAGATCTATTTAGCCCCCTTATAAATGGATTCAATACAATGCTATGTCAAGTAATGTATTGCCGTTTGTAAAAAAAACTACTTCCGATACGTAAATTGAACAATTTATTCCGTATATAGTGTATTCGGCTGCTTTCGGTTCTGTATAATTCTGGATTTGCACGTACGCACTGCTGTTACACTATATATGCTTTCCTGTGCATTACAAAAGATAATTTGGTATACTTAAATCCATAAAGAATTATTATTATTGTTATCGATTTTCAATATTAGGTTTATGTGTATTGAGTTATGCCTCAGTCATACATTCCCGATAATGGCTCCTGACAGCGTCCCGACACCGCTTCGATACAAATAATAAAATAAGTCTGGAATTTCGGGATGCAGTCGGGAAGCTGGCGGGACTCTGTCAGATCGCATTCGGGAGAATCGGAACGCTCTCCGGATTCTGTCGGGACTTTGTCGAGACTCTGTCGGGACGCTGCCTGGACGCTGCCGGGACATATGCGATCTTTGGATCAACAATTGAATTTCGAGCCCCGAATCTCCGAATAGTGTCCCGACTGTTGACATATTTGATTCGGTACGCTGTCGGCTCAAGAACGGCGTGAAAAAAACGGGAATATGTGACTAATGCTTAAGGCTTTAGCTGTAGTTGAATTGTAAACATATCGTGCTATTTCACAGCAGAAGTAGTAGCTGTAGTAGCATTTTTAACATTTTAAAACTCCAATCGTTTACATGATACATTATATACAAATTTTCAGTTAGCATATGCATGTACCGAATGTATAGTATACTCAATGATATAATAACTATAATGACACATATGGTTTACCAACATGGAATTTGTGGAATTGGTGGTATTTATTCCTGTAATGTTTATTATCTTACCAGTATGTAGCAAGGATGACACTCATTTTCAGTCATACAATAAAATTGGATTGTGAAATAATATGTACATGTATATTTAAATTCGTATTGAGGGACCTATTCTGAGTTTATAAAAATAAAATGTATAGATAATGACCTACAACTCATATGCTACTCCTAAGACGTTATTAATGTTTATTCCCAATTATAGTTGTGCTTGTTTGCAAAGTAAATTGTCAAATAATATGAACTCAGTATCTCTCATTTCCTTGTACGGTTAAAAGCCTATTAAAATCGATGTATCAATAATAGCAATAAAAATGGACGTTGGTTTTTTAATAATTCAACTGCGCAAAAGTGTTTTACTTCCGTTAAAAACGGTATTCCATTAACGTTCAGGAACCTGTATTACAAAAGCAAAGCAATCAAAGCATAAACATTATTGATTTCTGCGTAATTTGAAAACCAGTAATGCACTTATTTAAAGGGTTGTGGAGAAACTTGATATATTATTTATATCCATGCGCTTATTCTGACTTTCAGACTAGATACGAATGTATGTATGTATAATATTTACATACGTTTATATCTTGAAATAAATCAAATAAGTATGGATATAAATAAAAAGCTTATTTAATTTTGTTAAAGAAAACATAATTATTTGACGGGAAAATTATTCAAGTTTTTATGAATGAAAAGAAACTTTCAGGAACAATATATTTTCTTATGCGGAGCAAAGTGTAGCGATTGTGTTCGGTTTTCTTTTATATAATAGGTGTTATTGCCAAACACATATTCAAACTGTGATGAATATTTAGAATCTTTTCGTTATAACATTATTCTTTTAATTGGTATAAACATATCGATTGTAGGTGATTTTTATATTATTTATCGTCTAGCAATTTGGCGATTTTAAAATAAAAATGTGTTTGTGGTCTGTTTTGATTAACGTTATTGTTTGATAGTTTTGAATTCCAGTAGGCTTTAGATAAGGTTCGGTGTAAAGCAATAGATCAGTTTTTAGCAAATACTCTTATAGGAGATTTTCCTCATACACTTACCCCAATAAGTCGCATGTTTGGACGTTGTTGCCTTGAATGTTATTATCGTTTGGTATACCATATCTTGAATGTAAGTATAGTGTGGTATACCATATCTTGAATGCTAGTATCGTGTGGTATACCATATCTTAAATGTTAGAACCGTGTGGTATACCGTACCTTGAATGTTAGTATCGTGTGATATACCATATCTTGAATGTTAGTTTCGTGTGGTATACCAAATCTTGAATGTAAGTATCGTGTGGTATACCGTACCTTGAATGTTAGTATCGTGTGGTATACCATATCTTGAATGTTAGTATCGTGTGGTATACCATATCTTGAATGTTAGTATCGTGTGGTATACCATATCTTGAATGTTACTATCGTGTGATATACCATATCTTGAATGTTAGTATCGTGTGGTATACGATATCTTGAATGTAAGTATCGTGTGGTATTCCATAACTTGAATGTTAGTATCGTGTGGTATACCATATTTTGAATGTTAGTATCGTGTGGTATACCATATCTTGAATGTTAGTATCGTTTGGTATACCATATCTTGAATGTTAGTACCGTGTAGAATACCGTACCTTGAATGTTAGTATCGTGTGGTATACCATCTATTGAATGTTAGTATCGTGTGGTATACCATACCTTGAATGTTAATACCGTGTGGTATACCGTACCTTGAATGTTAGTATCGTGTGATATACCATACCTTGAATGTTAGTATCGTGTGGTATACCATATCTTGAATGTTAGTATCGTGTGGTATACCATACATTGAATGTAAGTATCGTGTGGTATACCATATCTTGAATGTTAATATCGTGTGGTATACCATATCTTGAATGTAAGTATCGTGTGATATACCATACCTTGAATGTTAGTATCGTGTGGTATACCTTATCTTGAATGTTAGTATCGTGTGGTATACAATATCTTGAATGTTAGTATAGTGTGGTATACCGTACGTTGAATATTAGTATCGTGTGATATACCATACCTTGAATGTTAGTATCGTGTTGTATACCATATCTTGAATGATAGTAAGGAGTGGTATACCATATCTTGAATGTTAGTATCGTGTGGTATACCATATCTTGAATGTTAGTATCGTGTGGTATACCATATCTTCAATGTTAGTATCGTGTTGCATACCATATGTTGAATGTTAGTATCGTGTGGTATACCATATCTTAAATGTTAGTATCGTGTGGTATACCATCTGTTGTATGTTAGTATCGTGTGGTATACCATATCTTCAATGTTAGTATCGTGTGATATACCATATCTTGAATGTTAGTATCGTGTGGTATACCGTATCTTGAATGTTAGCATCGTGTGGTATACCATAACGTACCCCAATAAGTCGCGTATATCCGAATATGTTTGGACGTTGTTGCCTTGAATGTGAGTATCGTGTGGTATACCATATCTTGAATGTTAGTATCGTGTGGTATACAATATCTTGAATGTTAGTATAGTGTGGTATACCGTACCTTGAATGTTAGTATCGTGAGGTATACCATACCTTGAATGTTAGTATCGTGTGGTATACCATATCTTGAATGATAGTAAGGAGTGGCATACCATATCTTGAATGTTAGTATCGTGTGGTATACCATATCTTGAATGATGGTAAGGTGTGGTATACCATATCTTGAATGTTAGTATCGTGTTGTATACCATATCTTGAATGTTAGTATCGTGTGGTATACCATATCTTCAATGTTAGTATCGTGTTGTATACCATATGTTGAATGTTAGAAACGTGTGGTATACCATATCTTGATTGTTAATATCGTGTGGTATACCATCTGTTGTATGTTAGTATCGTGTGGTATGCCATATCTTCAATGTTAGTATCGTGTGATATACCATATCTTGAATGTTAGTATTGTGTGTTATACCATATCTTGAATGTTAGCATCGTGTGGTATACCATATCTTGAAAATGATAGTACCGTGTGGTAAACCGTACCTTGAATGTTAGTATCGGTTGGTATACCATATATTGAATGTTAGTATCGTGTGGTATACCATATCTTGAATGTTAGTACCGTGTGGTATGCCGTACCTTGAATGTTAGTATCGTGTGATATACCATACCTTGAATGTTAGTATCGTGTGGTATACCATATCTTGAATGTTAGTATCGTGTGGTATACCATACATTGAATGTAAGTATCGTGTGGTATACCATATCTTGAATGTTAGTATCGTGTGGTATACCATATCTTGAATGTAAGTATCGTGTGATATACCATACCGTTAATGTTAGTATCGTGTGGTATACCATATCTTGAATGTTAGTATAGTGTGGTATACCGTACCTTAAATGTTAGTATCGTGTGGTATACCATACCTTGAATGATAGTAAGGTGTGGTATACCATATCTTGAATGTTAGTATCGTGTGGTATACCATATCTTGAATGTTAGTATCGTGTGGTATACCATATCTTGAATGTTAGTATCGTGTGGTATACCATATCTTCAATGTTAGTATCGTGTTGCATACCATATGTTGAATGTTAGTATCGTGTGGTATACCATATCTTGAATGTTAGTATCGTGTGGAATACCATATCTTGAATGTTAGTATCGTGTGGTATACCATATCTTGAATGTTAGTATCGTGTGGTATACCATATCTTCAATATTAGTATCGTGTTGTATACCATATGTTTAATGTTAGTATCGTGTGGTATACCATATCTTGAATGTTAGTATCGTGTGGTATACCATCTGTTGTATGTTAGTATCGTGTGGTATACCATATCTTCAATGTTAGTATCGTGTGATATACCATATCTTGAATGTTAGTATCGTGTGGTATACCATATCTTGAATGTTAGCATCGTATGGTATACCATAACGTACCACAATAAGTCGCGTATATCCGAATATGTTTGGACGTTGTTGCCTTGAATGTGAGTATCGTGTGGTATACCATATCTTGAATGTTAGTATCGTGTGGTATACCATAACGTACCCCAATAAGTCGCGTATATCCGAATATGTTTGGACGTTGTTGCCTTGAATGTTAGTTATGTGTGGTATTCCAAATAAGTGTCTATATTGGGGGCTCGATTTTATTTAAGTTACCAAATGTGATAAAAATGTATAATAATGCACGAAATATTGTTCGTAAGCTAATTTTGTTCAAATTTCAAGAGAATATAAACATGTTTAGGGCGCAGATGTGAACAAAGTTCGCATTGTCGCACCTTGTCGATCTGATATATAGTGAAATTAAATTTGTGAAAATAAGATTCTGTCAGTATGCTTATGTTAAAGTTGGATGATACAAATGAAGCCCAGAAGTACGTTGAATTTCTTGATATGTTACTGTTGATGCAGCTGGAACTTCTGATATTTTATATTTATATGTTAATTGATGTATTATTCGCCATATTTTAGTCAAAACATAAACAAGATCTAAAGAGCCGCAGTATATTGTTGATGCGCTACATATGATTTCATGATCGCATTTCTTCTAGGCGGGACAATACAATACTACTACTACTACTACTACTACTACTACTACTACTACTACTACTACTACTACTTCTACTGCTACTGCTACTTCTACTCCTACTGCTACTGCTGCTGCTACTGCTACTGCTGCTGCTGCCGCCGCCGCCGCCGCCGCCGCCGCCGCCACCACCACCACCACCTCCACCTCCACCTCCAACACCACCACCATAACCACCACCACCACCACCACCATCACCACCACCACCACCACCACCCCCACCACCACCACAGCCACCACAACAACCACCACTACTACTACTACTACTACTACTACTACTACTACTACTACAACTACAACTACTACTACTACTACTTCTACTACTACTACTACTACTACTACTACTACTACAACATAACTACTACTACTACTACTTCAACTGCTTCTACTGCTACTGCTACTACTACTACTACTACTAATACTACTACTACTACTACTACTACTACTTTTACTACTATTACTACTGCTACTAATACGACTTTTACTACTACTACTACTACTACTAATCCTACTGCTACTAGAATTACTAATATTACTACTGTTACTACTCCTATAACTATTTATATTACTACTAGTCTACTATTACTATTACTTCTACTACTACTACTACTACGACTACTACGACTACTACTGCTAATAGAATTACTAATATTACTACTATTACTACTACTATAACTACTTATATTACTACTAGTCTACTACTACTAGTACTTGTACTACTACTACTTCTACTACTACTAATTCTACTACTTCTATAACTACTTTCAACACCAAAAAATAACACAACTTTCTAAAAGTTGATCTCCTATATTTAAGATGCTAATTTTATTTAATCTGTAAACAAAATAATTTGATCTGTAATATCAACAAAAACATCAAACCTTTATAAACGAAATAGTAAAGTTAAAGAATTATCAGGGTAATTTAGCGCGTATTTCGGTATTTCTTATCAATAAATGGAAAGTAAAATGTGAGGCTTCAAAGGTGCAAATATTTAATCTCCTGTAGCATCTTTTAAAACGGAATGCGGATTGAATTAAGTTTCTATAATTAGTTTTATTAGGGTTCCATGATTTTAAAGGAACTTGTTCACATATTTTACGTATTGTTGAAAAATGACATTGAATAGCTTAACTGCAACAAACAACGCATGAATTACACCACGAGGGCGTTAGCTATGTTTGAAAGTTTCGGAACTATTTGTTATTGTTGTTTATTGGAGATTTAACAACGGCATGTGTCGTTCTTTGTCTGTAGAAAACTGCGCTTTTTATGCTGGAATGAAAAATAATGATTGAAAATAGTGTTTTATAATACGGAGAATATTCGTAAATGCTGAGACAATTTTGTATATTTTATTTCCTGAAACACAAAATATAACTAATACCAATTATTAGCAGACATGTTTCTTTTATTTAAGGTTGTTGTTTTTATAAAAGCTTATTTACACCGATTATACGTATTTATTCTTCAGCACTAAACAAAAATTACTTTGTGAGTAAGAAAATATAAGCGAACACTTAGTATATCTATAACGTTTTTTTTTAAATTTATACTACCACATCAAAACCTATTAAAATCTATATTAATGCAAATACTAACTCCATACTCGTTAATTTTTCTGTACACCAAGAACAAAATTGTCGTTGTTACACTACACAATAAGCAACGCAAAAAGTAGTCCCGATTCTGAGCGGAGCATAATAAAATGTACTTCCAATTACAACTGCAAAAACATACATTTATGTCAAATCATGTTAGAATCGAAATAACTTTCGCATTCCTACGAATCAGAACTCCAAATCGTTGCTTATTGGCCGATAAACAACGATAAATAACAAAATATTTCTTAACTTTGTGCGTTTGTTCTTTGAAAACTATAGGAACGACATTTGTAAGGAACTACGTGCGTTTATCAATATAATTAACCTCAAAAAGACGTTTAAATAACTTGTTAAGGGTCTATGTCAACGAAAAGGGCCTGAAAGGGAAAATTTCTTTAGAAATACTGAAATTAAGATTTTAATACTGTCATATAATAACGGTTAAAATAAGGTATATATTCTGGGAAATGAGTTTAGGCATTCTGAGATAGAAATCAATTTTTGCTGCGGATAGTGCTTATTTTGCCCTTTTCATGTTTACGTATTTACGTCAGAAACTGTGAATATTTTGTATTACCATAGTTAACACACTTACTAACAAAGCAGAATAGCGCAGATCTTTAAAGTCATTTCTTCATCTTAGTCGTGAGTTCGATGACTACTTGCAAATTTAAATTTTTCAAACTTATTTTTTTTTGTTTTTATCAAATATTTCTTTTTTTTCAGTCTCTACTACGTTTTAGGATGTATGGAGCTTTTATACGCCGTTGATACAACACTTAGTTAGAGTTGAAATTGACTTTGCGGTTGGAAATATGTTGCCATGGAAACTAACAAGTGAGTAATGTGTTGTTTTCTTTTGTTGTTTTTCAGCGTAGCTGTCTAAGATCACTTTTGACCTAGATTTCTTTTTAACGTGGACCAATGAAAAGCTAAAAATGTGGGGCGATAAGTTACCATAATTGGGCACTATTTTTTTGCGCGGGAGAATTTTAATGAATGCAAACTCACAATAATGGTTTAATGTGTAATAAAAATGGTTTCATAATGATAGGAATTGTTTACATAAGTGGTTAAAATAAAGTTATTAACATTTAACACACTGTCTAGAACTGAGCGTAATTATGAACACATTTTGTCCTTGTATGACATGAACAGATTGTAGTATACATTGATATAATTAAATAATTATTTTGTGTAGTCTACAATTGTGTCTTACTCGTGAGGCGGACACTTGCTCATACTTGTCCTTTTTGTATTAAAGATACAGAACTTCAGAAGGGCATACACATTTGCGCTTTTTTTTGTAGTTATGCCTAAACGGTAAAATCATGGGTAAAAACACCACTTTTTGTATAGAACACGATCAAATACTGCCATAAACTGTATGTTTCATTGAAAAATTGAAGTTGAATAAGCTCGCACTTTCCTTGAATCCGGTATTCCCGATTTAAAAATACCGCTGCTTTCCCAATACAAGTACCTAATTCAAAAGAGCGCGTCACGTGAGTATCCTAAATATTGTTAAATTACGATATTTGTTATAGCGTCTGCAGACGCTTTAGATTTTAGGACGATAAAAAGGAAGAAAATTACATACAATCATTGTTTTAGGTAAATAAAAAACACACCTGGGTAATTTCTATACGATTATGTAAGAAAATCGTGTCTTTTTGACAATTTTTTTCATTTTTACGATCAAAATATCTGGAGTTGCGTCCAATTAAGTTTAAGGTCAAAACGACATCTCAATGAATGTATTAATTTCAACGCCGATTGTTAAAAAACAGCAACAACATTTCTCTGTATGTTTATGGTCGTATTCCAGAAACATCCTAAGTAAAATATTCTCCTTAGCATTAAAAGTGTCAGTTTTGTGTTTCTATTTTGTTCCAGTGCATATAAAATTCTGCCAAGTGTTTACTTATTATTAACTTTTTATTAACAACTACCCGCTAGATACACCAAATTTATATAGTTGTAATAAAATAACCGGAACACCCCGAAAGTAAGTGAACTTAAACATGTTTCTGGAACATGGTCCTTTGTCTATCCAATTTCTTGAAAATTTAAGAAATTTTAAAGAAGATCTAAATTACATCCAATTCTCAGTTAAATTATACATGCACGGAAGGCAGTCTCACAAAAGGCACGTTAGGCGTAAAAACAAATTTTTGTTTCAGGATACATGCCCCAAAAATTAGGGTAGGTAGGTAGGGATCTATTTATTTTTGTAATTATTTTTTTCATTTGGTAAATAGTCAACGTAAAGATGCTAAAACTGAATTATATATTCAAATCATACTAGTAATATCCTCAAACATTGTTTTGAAGTGGATGCTTTCAAAACGAAACACTTTTTCATAAAAAAGCACATTTAATTATTTGAAAAAAAGTAAATACAACAAAAAATAGCTGACAAACTCAATAAATTGTTCTAGGGTTGGAGCATTTTTTTAGGGTAGGTCGAGTAACATAAAACAAACGTATCTTTAAAGGAACCTGTTCACATATTGAAATTGACAATTTTCAAATGTATTGTCATATATCCCAAAAAGAAAAATACATTATATACAAACAAGCGAAATAACACTACTGACAAAGAAATATGGTGTCGTTAAAAAAAAATTATCAAATGAAATGGATAAAATGATATAGCGTTTGTAACGCGTTTCATCGATATTTTGGAAACACGTGTATCACTTACATATGTCTCAAATTCGACACTATAATTGGAAGTAGGAATGTTCGAGTGGTTAAAGCGACTAATTTTTAACACAGGGGAAGACATATCCTTCAATGTTTTTGTTGTTTACCGGTATATTCACTTATTCTCATTTTTTGAGCAGAACATGAAATTTATGACTTCTCATTTCCATACAAATTTATGTTTAATATGAAAATGGATCTTATCTGTGTTGAGTTTTAAGTGATGGCCATATTGTGAAAGCTTTACTGTTTGCTGTAGTATGCTGTCAACATATGCATGAGTTTTACTTATGTATTTTACGTGACAGTGATACCAGCCTAATGACAGATACAGATTATGATAAAAACAAACATAAGAGATGCCCTTTTTTGTATTTATTAAATTATAAACACAGCAATTTTTATTATCTCACTTCTTGAAAACACTTAACTGATAACATTGTCGAACAATGGACACTTACAATGGAAAATTGGGCTGAAGAAACAGTAGTTTCTTGCATTATTGTCCTTTTGTTTTTCTCATATATTCTCACACCTAAAATAAAGCGTTAATACAGAGTCAAATATAATAGTAGTGCACACAAAACCTTTATAAATCCAAAAGCAGAAATAACAGAGCTTAACTGATATAAGACCATTTTACAGGAATTTTTTTGTATGACATGTGCTTTTGTCACGTAAAATTCATTAAACAAGTAATACATTGTACAAGTACGTACTTCAGCAAAATGTGGGTTAATCTATCGTAGATGTGGGAAAAATAACTTGCAAATAAAAACAATTGTAGAAAAATAAAGATTATAATTGATATAGAACCATTAAAATGCTAAATCCAAACCAATGGTCACGTAAAAATCTATGAAATCAGCTGTTACATTTAACCGACATAACATGTGGTGAAACTATCGCAAACTCTTTTGAAATGACATCCTTGTTTTCTGAATAACTAGATTTACCAATATAAATGTGATAGATAGTGGATAATTGTAGAGTATTTGACATTTTAATGACATAACTCAGTTCATATTTGTCACGTAAAATTCAACTAACTTTTTCAAGATTTCAGCTATTTTAGCCCTGTCTTTGTCAATATACGTTTGTATTATTGGACAAACATACTTATTTAAACATACTATTAGTGAAATTAAAACAAACAAAAACACTAAATTCAACATTTTATGTTTGAATTGTACTTGACATTTTATGAATTTTACGAATTTTACGTGACATTTTAATCTACGCTCTATATGTGCACCAGACCCTGATAATCAACAATGCGTCATAACAGCACTTATCTTCAATTATTTATAAGCATAAGTGCAATTAAAACACATTTTTTCTATAAAGTTATCACGATATATTTGACAAAACAAAAACAAGGGGTGTTCAATACGAAACATAACACAATAGATCATGTGTCATTGATTTCAACTAAATGGCCCTAGAAAAACATTAAATGACGTCATAAATATCATGGCATAAACCGAACGAATTATTTGGTCGCTGTCTACACCGCGGTAAGCGCACGTTTATTAAAATTGTCACGTAAATATTCAGTCACGTAAACTTCAAGTTTACCTTTCCAATAACCAAAATCTGTAATATTTTTTATAACTCGTCACTCTGATTGTCATAATATACAGTTCTCAGTAAGAGATTACATATAACACTGTCAATTTCATAGAGAAAAGACTGGCAAGAGACAAACAGTCGTCATGTAAAGCTTCACATAAAAAATTCCCCCATATGAGCTTAGACCATTAATGGCTTAAATCTTGATTTTGTATGATAAGGTTGATGAAAACTTTGTTTTTTCATAAGAAGTTGTGTAAAGTCATATCAATTGAAATGTTAAACCATGATTTTCTTCTAAACAATTTTATGATAGCACAGCAAATAAGTTAGTGTCACGTAAACTTCAAGCATCTTGTAACACGAATAAAATATTATTTTTTTAATGATATAATTCTGCTGTATTTTTTTTCTATCTTGCAACCTCATTGTACAAACAATAACCAATCAAGTATTAAACAAAACTTATTGAACTCGGTCAAAATGCAAAATAAATTACCCATTAAAAATATGGCATAATGTTTGTGACAGTGGATTTCATGGGGGGGGGGGTATAAAGGACACGTTTAATTAATTCAAAAGAGTTTCTGATACATCTTTTTTTGGTTTTATTTGAAACAAATACATTGTGCTTATAAAACAAGGTGCTTACATAACTC